>LPNX010099465.1:28092-46285 GCA_001517045.1 Pseudotsuga menziesii
ATAGAGACTAATCATGAAGATCACATAGGAGAAAGAAAATACTAATAATATATTTTAGGATTCAATAGTTGGTTGGGCTATTGATAGTTGGTTCGAAGTAGACTAAAAAAATCTGATCCATCTAATCTCCATCACTGCTTGTTGCATCATACTCATTTCTATATCCTCATAAGAGGCATACTCATCTACATGCCACTTGAATCTGTATCTCAGTGAGTTTTAAGGTCCTTTTTTTTATTATATATATATTAGCAAGCAAGCAAGGGCTCTTCCAAATTGTAATATCAATCAAATACTCATGGGAACTCACATCGAAAGAATATCAAGTCAACATTTCAAAACTACAATTTAGTTCATCATAAGGACATAAAGAGTAAAGGAAGACAATTGGTGATCTTATGTTAATAATGATGCTTATTTAGCAATAAAATTGACCTTGTAGACTTAAGTCGACTTCCTATTTAATAGTTATATTCATGCAAATGATGTTTAACTATTATCTATTAGTCCTTTGGGTTATTATTATTATTATTATTATTATTGCTAATTATTAGTAATTTGTATTATAATTAGTAATAAATTTAGTCGTTATTTTTTGTTAGAATAATGGGAAGCAATTGCTACATACCTTCCAACCACCATATTTGTTCAATTTATGAGGATGCTTGGCAACCTTGATGGCATCTCTAAACTTGCATTTAAAATAGTTATCAATTTTTGCAAGAACCTTAATATTTTCAAGACATATTTGTATTGTGGGAGTGCTCAATGAGATTAGAGGTGTGGAAGTGTTCCAAATTGATGTCAACTTTGTGTTCCTTAATCCTTAATTGAAAAGGTCACATAGTCTCCCTAATGTATGGTTTCCTACGAAAGCAAGGAATCACACACCCCTTTGTGATGATGTGGATAAATTGGTTATTTTACTATTTTCATCATTCATATAATGGACCTATGTATTAAATTGAGCACATAGATATGTGGACCAACACACAACTCACAAGATAGATCATACAATTTTACTCAAAAATTGAAGAATGAAACACTGCAAAAATGGCTTGCAACTGTGAATGCTTTCATTAATCAAAAGTAATTAGATAATTAATTACAATTGCTAAATAGCCTCATGCAATTCGAATCCATTTGAGGAAATTAGAATTGGTTTGACTCTACTTGACTGTATGGTTAACTGACCTTGTCTAAATCATTATCGGAGTTCAAAATCCAAACTCAAGTGTCCAATTCAGTGTTAACTAGTCTAACTGATTAAGGTAGGTGAGTAAATGCGCCTCACCTGCATGCAGCAATGAAAACCTAGTGCTAACTAAGTAGAACTAAATGTAATAGACTAGATATGAATGTAACTGACTCCTAACTAAGCTTGACTAGTCACCAACTGAACTCAATTAGTGGAGGTTGGTGTCAGCACTCCCAATGGATCCTAATTTGTAGGGATTGATCTAGGAGGCTCATAAAATTATGCATGCAAGTGAAATTAGTGGCAGTTGGACTTAATTAGTGTTCCCCACACTTTAGTAACTGGTATATGTGCCCCAATTAGGCCAAGTGGACCCAATGGTTGTAGTGACTAAATATAGAAAGATAATTGCGGAAGTATTTCTGTCAGAGTCAGAGTGATGCATTATCGCACTGTTAATTCACAGTTTTTGTAACAGATAGGTTATTTTACGATTTTTTTATTGATGAAGGGTCACAATGAAGATACATGACTATTAGATGAAGAGGCACGACTAAGGGTATATAAGAAAATATTTAAACCTTCAAACGAACGTCTCTGTACATTCAATTAGAAGATCTAAATGTGTACATAAGTCATAGATCAAATTATTATAAGAGGGAGGTTGGTAGGTGAAAGGACATGCTGCAAGCCTATAGGGGGTTGTATCCTCCTTCCAGTTGTTGTTGGTAAATAGGGTGCTGGTGCATCCTTCAGTTGTAGCTGAAAAAATTGGGTCTTGGTAAAAGGAATTTTAGCTTGCAAACTATTTGTAAATATAATTTTGTAGTAATAAGAAATATTGGTGGGTTTTCCCAATTGGGTTCCATGATTATATTTTGTGTTCTGTGTTCATTGTTGATTTTGTTTTAAGTGATAAAAAATTATATAGATCGCTTAATGCTGATTCACCCCTGCCTCTCAGTACTACTTAATTTTCTAACATAACTTAATACTTCTTTGAGCTCACTAGTGAACCAATAGATCAACAATTAGACTCATAAACTGAAGTCTTTTTTGCATAAAAAAATTCCATGGTTTCCAATGAAGGTTTTGAAGAAAAACCCCAAGACTTAGGTAGGCAGTTTCTAAACAAGCCAGAGGTCATAGGTTCTATTATCGTGAATTCACATTTTCAACATAAGATATAGTACCTCTGTAGGAGAGCTTAATCAAGAGCTCACAATCCCTATTTCTATGTTTCTCTTTTCCTTGGCGATAGTATAGGGAGAAGGCAGACCATTAACATTGACCCTAAGTTGTTGACCTCAACGACCACAACCAACACCATCACCACCTTTGCTTCTTATGTCATTTATTGAATTAAATTCCTTTATGAGATCGTTTAGTGATATGTCTAGGGAAATTGCCATGGATAACTAAACACCTCTTAATTCTGAATGAACGAAGCCTAAAGCTATAACATTTGTATGTAACATGCTTGTAAAACCCAGAAATGCGAAGAAAATGTCTGATATGAAACCCTCCCCACTCTTTTTGAAACCCACAAAGAAGACGATTGAGTTGAAACATTTCCCTTTCTTTCCAAAACCCTAGATGGATGAGAAAGTGTTGCATGTAGAGATATAGAGATTGGCGAAGTGAGGTAGGATAAAATAGGATGCAATAAGGGGTTGTAAAGGCTCCCACATCGATAAACTAACACAAAGAACATGGCCGAGATTAGCAAACCAAAGAGATATCAAATGAATAAATCCTTTTGGAGAAGAATAAGAATAATAGCTAAATTTTAGTGAGCATTGAATTATCATAGTATGTGAATTTATAGGGGCTCCATAGGCCCTATCGTTTGAGCTTGAGCTATAATACCAAAATGTAGTGCCTAGTATTTAACTACTAAAATAACAATTACTTATCTAATGTCTGCTAAAATTAATGATACAACATAAAACATAACTATTTACATATAACTTATAAGTACTAAAAGTATCTTCAAGGAAAGAGAGTCAAGAAAACATAGTTGGAAATAGAAACATGGAAAAACTCAACTTATAAGAGCATGTGGAGGGCCCACAGTAGCAACGACAACAACAACAATGAGTGGGGGACAACTCTCCACACAACTACCCCTCACTTAGAGAATGAGATCCCTTTATCTCTCAATTAGTTAAACTATGCCAAATCAATTTCCTTACCTATCTCAAAATCAACTAGATTTGAACTCTACTTCTCCTTAACTTCTCCTCCCCACCAACATGGAATCCTCACCACTGATGTAATAATTGGATTAACAAAAACACTAATGCCCTTAGGTAAAGAAGAAACCCCATGAATTTCAACCTCCCCCTTAAAAGACCATTTTTATTATTATTAAAATAAGGTTTATCTGCATGGATGACACTTGTCATCGATGCAATAAAACTCAATAAATCCCATTTTAATATTAAGTATGCACCTACTTATTACCCTATTTTATTAATATTTAATTATTACGCACCTTTACTTATGCACCTATAGTTATAACTTATTAACTAGATGGGGCATTACATCTCTCCAACCTTTTGCTTGATTTCCATTAACTTTGTAATTCTCTATTGTTTTGGTTTTGATTTTGATTAAGGATTTAGTGGTAGTGTTGAATTCATTTAAGCTATTAGAATGGGAATTTATAGTAAATATGATAGAAAGATCATAATTTACATGAGTAGAGCAATCTTCCATTGCATTCCCAATGTAAGCATTACATCTCTTTACAACTATGATTCTCCAACTATTAACATACTAACTCTCAAGACTCTCATTCATTACATAAAAAACCTCATATATATGGCATGCATTACATCTCTTAACCACATGAACTTATGATTCTCCAACTACTAACATACTAACTCTCAAGATTCTCTTTCATTACATAACAATCCTCCTATATATATAGGATGTGGAGGTGGTTACAAAGGATTCAAAAATATATTGAAGAATTCACCCACTATACTGTAGTTATATCAATTTTTTGCATCTTTAAGAGAATGAAACAACTCCTTGGACTCCTTGGACAACCTAACCCAATGGAGACATTGAGTGAGAGCCTTAATATTCCAAGAGGCAACCAACCCAAAGACTTGACCTATTGCTTACAATTTATTGTGCACAATCACTCGAACTTAACCAATCTAACTCGTTACACTGGGTTGGGATAAAATTACATATCTCACACCTTGGTGTGTGTGTTGATGATGAACCAATAATCCTTGAGAATGAATGGATGGTTAAAGCTTAATTAAAAGTTGCATTGTCAAATAGTTGCAATGCATATTTTGTTTGGTTATAAGTTTTTTTCTTAATCATTTGCATACTTGAACTTGAAGATAAAGCGCAATAATTAAGGTTGGTAGTAACTTTCCCTCCCTTTTCCAAGTACCTTTGTTCATACTGAATCATTTTGTAGTCACTACAAAAACTAGAGTTCATACAAATACTTCTAGGGATTATATGCAAAAGATTGATTATACCCTATCTCTAAAAACATGAGAGAATACGTATTGGTTTTTAAGTATTACTAAAGCGTTATCAACATTATGAGAGAGCCACTAAGACACATGCAGAAATAATCACTTTTTTTTTATAGATTTCATACAAATACTTATAGGGTATGCAAAAGATTGATTATACCCCATCTCTAAAATCATGAGAGAATACATACTGGTTTTTAAGCATTACTAAAGAGGTATCAACATTATGAGAGAGGCACTAGGACACAGGAGACAATAATCACTTTTTTTCTTTCCTTCAAATTCAAGGTAATACAGATAATTTCCATACTTTAATTTTGTATTGTGTTCCCATAATCATAATCAATAGTGTACATCATGCATGATGGAAATAAAGTGATGCGGGACACAAATAAATTAAGTGCATTGAGAGTGGGTTATTCAACAACTTGGTGCCTTTGCAGGGTAGGTTAAGAGTAAAAAACATGTTTGTGTAGAAAATGTAGAATATTGAAGGCAAGTATATGTGAAAGAATTTGATTGTTTCATGTGTCTTTCCATAATTAATACAAATGTACATCAAGAGTGATGCATGATGGAAATAAACCAAGTGCATTGAGAGTGGGATATCCTACAACTAGGTTCCTTTGAGGCCAATTACAAGCTATCCAAAAAAAAGCCTTCTTGTGTAGAAAGAATAATGAAACCAAGTAATTATATGTGAGAGACTTGGATTGTAGAAAGAATAATGAATCCAAGTAATTATATCTGAGAGTTGGATTGTGCTTTTTGCTCATTGGAACATTTTGTTTGTTGATTTCCTTATCTTTCAACATGGATGTTGCTTGCATGTATGTGATCATTTCTAAAAATAAGATAAGATCATCTTGGGATTCACAAATTTCATTGATTTTAATTAATATATCTTATTATGTGTAGGTACTTTAATTAATATATCTTATTATGTGTAGGTACTGGTGGGATTTGTAGGTACTTTAAAAAAAAAGATTTGGTGCAATTAATTTTGTTTCTATCTACTTTGCTAATTTAGATTCATTGTAATAAGGGGTTTTCTCTAGTGCTTTTATCACTTTCCTCATTGTAATTTGTTCAATCTTGTACTGGTATATGCTCAACCTTCAATGTTTTAAATGGAAGCCATAATTCTTAGAAATAAAGGTAGATCTTTAATGTTCGATGGAACTCACAAACATGATCTTGATGTGAAAATAACATAGTCTTGAATTATTTGTAGATGAACCTTCAATGTTTTTAATGGAAGCCATAATTCTTAGAAATAAAGGTAGATCTTTAATGTTTGATGGAACTCACAAACATCATCTTGATGTGAAAATAATATACTGTCTTGAATTATTTGCAGTTGAACTTGAAGGAGGATTTAGGCACGCCTATTTTTGTGGCTACAAGGTTACAAGGTTTGTTTTAAATAGGCAAGCATTTTGTGATAGAATCTTCTCAAAAAGGAAAATCCCATGAATCACTTTGTTGTTAACATAGAAATAATAAAAAACATCAAATATACAAGTTTTTTTACAAGAAATAATTATATGTACAAGCTTATTGTGTAATAAAAAACATCAAATATACAAGCTTTTATGATGACAATAAATAATTAGATATTGTTTTCTTGAGAAAGAATTGAATGCCACAACTTTTGTAAGACATCTTGATTTTATGTTTTCAACAAGATTTTTTTAAGTAATAAAAGAAACAGCAAAACCAACCCTTGGTATGATAAAGATTATAAAAGTGCGAGGAGAGAAATTAAGGAATATCTTGATGAGTCTCCTAAAATTGACGAGATAAAAATTTACAAAGCGCTAACTAAAAGGAAAAAATGCAATATATTCGTAAAAGACAATAAAATCTCTTACACCTCTCTAAAGTGGCTCCTAAGAAATTTTGGAGGCAGATTATAACTAGAAAAACTAAAGATAATAATAGAATAGCTTTACACAACTAGAATTCCTATCTTAAAATGTTTTATGAATCCCCAAATGGCATTGATAACTTTGAAACCCTGCTCACAACATAAGAAGTTGTCTCATTAGAAGACATTGATTTTGGGGTTAAGCATATAGAAAATGGAAAAGCTAAGGACATTGAAGGTTACCAGGCATAAATCTTAAAATTTGGAGGTCCTCTCATCAACCCTCACATCCACAAGATTTTCGATCAAGCATTCAAGCAAGGGTTCCCTAAACCTTGGACTCAAAGCCTAATTATCCCTATTTTTTAAAGTGGGGATACAAATAACCCCTCTAATAAACAGATAATTATGATTATCCCTCTCTTATACAATTTTATGGTTTTATTTTGGGAAAGAAGATCAACATATGGCTTGAAAGTGAAGGCAAGCGGGCTAAAGGCCATGCAGGTTTTAGAAGGAAGCACTCAACAACGGACCACCTCGTTATGCTTAGGATAATTGTGGAGGAATGTCGTAATGATAAATCCAATCTCTTTTGTTGCTTTGTGGACTTTAGAAATGCTTTTGATACGGTACCTAGAAATAACCTATGGAACATATTAGAAGAGCTAAAGTTTGCTTTCGAGTTGAAAGCCGCCGCAATAAGGTTACACAAGGATGTCATTGCCAAGTTTAGGACCAATGAGGGTTGGTCGAAAGATATTAAGTGTAATATCAGAGTTAAACAAGGTTTCCCCCTCTCCCCCACCATTTTTCGTATTTACATAGATAAGCTAGGAGGTTTTTTAGAGGAAGCAGGTTGTGATGGAACGATCTTAGTTGGAATAGTCATCATATTTCTTCTCTATGCTGACAATATTGTTCTTATGGCAAGGTGTCCATATGATCTTGATAAGCAACTAAGACTTCTAGAGGATTCTTTCTCTACTATGGTTATGATTGTTAACATTGAAAAAACAAAAATTATTATTGTCAAATCCAAGAAGGACGCTTACGCTAATTTTGTGTATGAAAATAACAACTTGGACGAAGTGTCTTCTTACAAATACCTAGGAATTGATATTCATCACAAGCTCAACTAGAACTATAGAATTAATAAAATGATTAATGGAGGGTGGAAAGCTTATTTTGCTCTTGAAAATAATTGTAAAGCAGCAAACCTTGTGATGTGGGATAAAAATAATCTCCTTTTTGAAACTTTAGTCACTCCTGTTATCTTGTATGAGTGTGAGGTTTGGGGTTTCAGCATCTCTAGAGAATCCTATAGAAAGATTGGGCAAATCAAGAAGCGTTTATAACGTATAACCTCAAAATTAAAAGAAATACACCCTACCCTATTCTGCTTATAGAAGTGGGTCTTTCCCCTATCAAGAGCCTAGTTATGGCTAGGCTCCTGTTGTGCAAGCACAAAATCAATAACATGGGAGACCATAGACTTCCCAAGCTACCTTTAAATTCCAGCCAAAACCACCTAAGGCTCAAGCGAGGTTGGTATAAATATACCAAGGCTTGGTTAAACCATTGGGAGATCATTGCAAAATATTAATAACATTAAAAATATTGTTACTTCTAAGTTTAAGGAGAAAATGTGGTGTGAGAAATATTTGGACGATAAAATAAAATTAAGATATTATAAGGAGGTCATCAACCCTACTCTAGAAGATCAAAATTATCTCTCATTTTTAACTAGTTCAAAGAAAAAAATGAATATACCCAGGATAAGAACGAACTCTCATGAGCTACATAGTGAAACTGGTCGGTGGGCAATTCCTAAAACACCATGGATGGAAAGGATCTGCCATCTCTGTGAGAATCTGAACATTGAGGATGAAAAACACTTTCTCTTAGAATTCCATGTGTACAGCCATGTTAGATCTCAGTTTCATAATCTTTGTTGCAATCCTGACCTTCCTAGCCTTTTAACTTATCGAAATTATAGTGAGCTTGGGACTCTTCCTTCCAAGCTCTTTAAGCATAGAAATGCAATTTTATAACAAACTAAATAATTCATTTCTTTAGGTCCGATAGACAAAATTTTGGTCTGAGGGGACGTTAACCATCATCATCATCATCATCTACAAGATTTTATGTAAAATTCATATAGATGTAAATTTTTTTTTTTTAAACGACATCTTGATTTCATGCAGAATCAATATGAAATCATTATGATTAATTTATTTTAGAATTTTTAGAATTATTTTTCTTTGTACTCATTGAAGTGTGTTAAGTGTTGATAATGTTGTAAATATTTCAAAATTTTATCAGTTTAAATATGAACACTTTTCAATTTCAATTTCACCATTCTTTAATAGGAAGTGTGTTTAGTTATTAAAAACCATGTAGTCTTAAACTTCTACAATTTGTGTTAGAATAACTAGTTTATAACTGTTAAGCTCTGGAATTTTGGGTGCCTTAGGGTTTTTGAGGGCGTTGAATATATTTTTACCATCAAAATCCCCATTAAAACACTTAAATTCCAATTATACAAAATAAAAAACACTGGATTCCAGAAAAAACTTGTCGTCCTGCCCAAATCGTCGAATTTTTAGACTTGCTCATTAAAAACTATTTAAAAGATTAAAACTACAATTTAGTGGCATCTTTTTTCACAAAACGGGTAATATTTTGTATTAAAAATGTTGGAGCTGAATTGAAAAAGAAAATGTGTCTTGCACTTGAATGTCAATGATTTTTCCTTACAGAAATGATTCTACGAGGATTTCCTACCACTACTACAACACGTATAGATATGAAAATTGCTTTAGAAAACATAATTGAGAGATGCACTGTGAAATAAATTCCAAAATGATGAGAATTTTATCGATATAAATTCAAAGAATTATATGGTCAGACCAAGTCTCTGTAACATGAATATTTCTTGTCCATAAATATTTTACCTAGCGTCAAAACATGGTAAGCTTGATAATTGCTTGACAATTAAGTTTTCACAGGTTGTGAAGAACACTTTACTTTCAATATAGGAGTCTTTTGCTTTGATTATGAAGATTGTATAAGCTAAGACATTCTTAGTGGCAAATATGCTCTTAGTACCAATGCACAATGCACTTATGTCTTGTAGAAGTTCATAGCCCTCAATTTGGTTATTATTTTTTATTTAAATATCTTAATCAAAGTTTATTTCAAGTATTCCTTTGACATCGAGATATTTTTCTCCTTTCCTCAATCCATAGACCACCTTGCTCCAATCAAACGATCATGGTGTGTGCTTCATATAATTATAAGTTATGTGCCCAAAATAAAAGATAATTATGAGTGATATTTTATGTGTTAGTAATAAGATAGTGTTATTAAGAAATAAAACATAATTCATTAATTAATATTTTCAATATTTTTATTATAATTATATTTAATGATGTATAAATTTCTACATTATTGAGAATAATATGTCAATATAAATTTTCACCATATTCAACTATAATTTTGTTTCATTTTATTGTAATTTGATTTTAAACTATAAGTTAAGTGTAATGTATTTATTAATAAGTAGTGTTTTATTTGTTAGAAAATTGAATATTGTTAGCATAATACTATCAAATATTAACAAATAGAACATTATTAATTATTTTTTAAAATTATAGTTTTTTTATTTGTAAGTTTTAGAGAGAAATTGTCACATCCCCAACCTTCTACTCGGTGGAGAGGACGCGACTAACATATATCAATCCGGGCAATCTAATGACTAGCAAATAGGAGGAAACAAACAGGAGGAAACGTGAAAGGAAACAAATCCACACAAGAAAACCAAAAACGTCAAGGATCCAGATCGCCGAAAAAGAGAAAATCGTGAAGGGTTCAAACTCAGAGTGGTTTTGCTTGCTGCATGAATGAATATTACTCAGTCCAAAACGTCCCACACAATCCAAATTGTGAGGGGGAGGTGAAAACGCTCTTGCATGAGGGAAAGGAAGACGTTTTTTGGGTGTTTTCTTCCCCAAGAAAAAAAACAAAATGGTTTTCTCAAAGTGGTTCTCTTCCCATTTCGAATTTATGCCCACTCTTCCAATTCCCCCCCTTATCCTTAGGAAAAACCATGCCCCCATCTCATTTTGTTGCGTTGACAAAGATGGCTGTATATTTTTAATTAAAATTGCACTTTTAACATGATGCCCAACTTTTAATGTTCAACTAGCACAAAATACCATCGGCCCAACCTTAATTGCTGAAACATAAACACTAAATCAATGGTGGCTCTTTTGCCTAGCTCCACACCATGATTATTTACATCATATTATTTAAATGCAAACGGGGTCAAAACCAAGGTGTTACAGAAATTATGTTACTATACAGATAGAAATACATGTGATATCAAAACCAAAACTTTAAGCTGATATTAATAGGTCACCTATCCATGCAAGGGAAATTAGGTTCTAAAACAAACTGCATATAGGGTTCGTCTCTGAATGGGAACCATACCTACCGAGTCCAAAATAGCACTAGAGAAAATATTGCCTTACTACCTTTATAAACAAAATTCTAGCATAACTAATTGTTACCAAACTACTTATGGAAACTAAGACCATGAAATTATTTGAAATTGTGGATGGTATTTGCATCTTCAGGATTCTCCTCCAGGATTAGACAATGCTACTTTGTTGGATTTGGAAGAGTTGTATTTCACATCCTTGATTGATAGTCCAACTGTTTTCTTGAATGAAGAGGGATCATCCAAACCTTTCCATTCCACATGCTTCCATTTATGGCCGCTTGTAGACCCAATCTCTACCTTGTCATGAGTTGTTAGGAGCTCCTTGTTTTGTTGCATGTTGTGTTGCTCAGGAGGTTTAGAAATCTAAGATGGGATCGATGAGGAAGAGGTGTGAAGGAGATGAACTGTTCTCCTGAGAGATCTCATGTGAATGCAAAAACACCTCGACGAGCATATTCTTGACTATCCAATAGTGTTTACTATGAGTTCGGGCTCTCTGACCAGCTAATTGATGCACCACCATTTCCTCTTCTGAATCATCCAACATATCTTTCAAATGCCTAGCAATTGAACTGCCATAGCCACTGTCAGTTGAAATTCTGCGGCCAAGATGGACTGAGTAACCATGACCTCCACTTCTACGTTGAGGGGTGGCACGTAGTCTTGTAGACAACACAACTCTAGTAGGAAATCCATCCATACCACGATTATGAGCGTAAAGTCACGAAGGAGGAGAGAACCTAACCCAGAGTGGGCTAAGGTTTGGAGATGGAGAAATCACAGAGCCAAGGAGCAAAAATCGTCCAAAAGAGATGTCCTCACTGAAATGATGGGTGGAAACACTGTAAAGGATCCAGACCAAATGTGCCCAATGCTAGAAACTTTCCAAGATGAAATGCTTGTATTCGGCTTCCTAATGAGCCATAATTTCACTCGGGAGGCATGATTTACATAGTACTATGAATTACCCTGCGCAAAGGTCAAAGAGTAGGATTCCAAAATGCTCTTGACCTTTCCTGTCGCGAAGAATTAAATAGCACGAGGGACAAAAAGAGGGATATCCACGTGGTGGGTAGATGGGTCCCTCAGTCCAGCTCCCACACATCCATTTGGCAGTGATTTGGCCCTGCATCCAAGAATTTTAAAATTAGAATTATATTTAATGATGTTGTATAAATTTCTACCTATTTGAAAACAAGTATCAAATTGTGGAAACCTTCACTATATTTTAAGTAATATTCTTCTTGCATTTTATTTTAAATTATTATTATTATTTATGATAGTAATGATTTTTATATATTACTATTTATTTTATTAAATCATCATTATTATTATTAATGTTTTTATATTATAAATGGGTGATATTAATATTTTATTATATTATTTATTATATTATTATGTCACCGCATGGTGGTGACATTATGAATAGGTTGGTTGTATTATTTTAACAGTACAGTAGAAAAAAATTTCAAAAAAATGTTAAAGTTCTGTAATGTCTTAAAATTTTAATATTTAATATATTTAAAAATATATATTTATTAAGTTTCGATTGGCCTAATTGTTTGCTAACCCCAGCCTCGAAATTGGGTGCCAGGGGTGGGTGGCGGAGTGGATGTTGTAAAAATTCAAGTCCCCTGCATGTCAACTTCCACGCAACAATGGTGGACCATTCTATGCATGTGTCGGTATACAAGGGAGTGGCATGATGATGAAGTAATTATTATTACAAGCTCCCTTGTTTCTCGCACACAATCTTCATTTTCTTCTTCTGTTCTACTGGATTCATTGTTTGGTTGCTTTCTTTTCACCTACAGACTTAGAAGGACGAGCAAGACCAGTTGCTTGCTTACTCTTTACCTGCATACTAAGAAGAGGGAAGGAAGGCCAATGCAGTGAGTGAAGAAGTCAGTCACTTCATTTATTGGCATGATGGAAGAACCTGCCCGATTCCCGCAGGAGCAGGTGGCTTTGACAGGCATCCAGTTTGGCCTTGCATCATCCAGAGAAATTGTAAGTGGATGCATGAAATAGAGAAGAATAATGGGCAATCGGGTTCTTCTTTACTACAATTCTGAGGCAAATAATCTATTTTAACTCAGTTAAAACTCATTTTCATGCCAATTCAGTTGGAAACCACCTTTGAACTCTGAATGTAAAAAATGTGTTAACATCTTCTTCTATTTTGAGTTCTGATTCAGTTGAAAGTCTGCATATTTCAGAATCGGTTAGCACTATATTTTAATTGACTATGGAAACTCCTAACTCAAGCAGGGTTTTTTAATTAACTTCTATTCAAAATTTTTATGGAGGATCAACTAAGGATATGGATTTATATTCCTAATGGCGGATGAAGCACTTTAGAGATCAAATGATGCCCTAAAAGGGTACTAAGATGATGGGATTCTGAAGGTATTTGTAGCACTATGGCAAACCAGATGCTGGAGTATGATAGAAGAAGTTTTTGGGGGTACAAATCAGCATTGGACAGTCAATCAACATGGCATGATAATGAATATTTGGGTAAAATGGAATGAGGTAATCATTCATGAAAGCTGGCTCCAGTATTATTGAGGTAACGATATTGCCTTTCCTAGACTGCATATCTAAACTGCTTAGAATCCTATAGTTATATACCCCACCTATTGGTTCATGTCTCCCTGTGGCATAATATCATTCTTTGTTTGAGTTTGTTAAAACAAATTAATGAAAACTCCGGTCACCTACTCTTCTCCTAGATAAGCCCCACCAGCAAGTGTAGAGCTCATGTAAGAACCCATTCAATAAGAAGTTTATGCATAAGTAGCATAACGGTAAGAAAAGGCATAGGTTGTAAATCAATTACTCCATTTTACCTGCTCTACTTCGTAAAAAGAAAAAAAGAAAGAAAGGTCATAGAAGAGCACCCAAGTTAAACAAAATACAACACTTGTTTTTACGTTTTTTGGTTGGGAGTACACTTTTAACCAGTTATCAACCTTAATGACTCTCTCATCCTTGGTAATTAGCTTATAATTTTCTTATTCTGAGCATTGAAGAATATTGACAAAACCTAAGGTGGGGTTTGGCTGAGGTGGGGTGGGGTGAAGAGGGTTTAATAAAAAAAATTCAGCAATTATGAACTAAATTGTTCTCCTGGGAAAGTTATCATCCAAAGGATAAATAATTGACATTGTATGGGACAGGGCTCTTAATTTGTTGAAAGACAAAAACCAAGGTCATTTTCCCCAAAGTAGCATCATAGACTTGTTAATTCCACAGAATTACCAAATCCACAGTAATTCTAAAAATCACAGTTATTGTAACTTCTACTGAAGTTTTCTAGAAATTAAAATTTCTTAACGTCATCTTCATCTTCTTCTTGCAAAAGGACCAACCTTGATTGTTGCATCACTAATGTCAAGGATGATGACACCATTGACACATATAGTTTAGACTACAATACTTTTTTCCCCATAAAGGCAGTGAATTCCAATAGCTAGTATTATGTTCTAATTTTACAATAAGATGCTTATGGTTATTAATTGAGAAAGATTAACCGTGCATGGGAGGTTTACCACATAGTTTTTTTCAGGTTTAGACTACTATAGGATTTTTTTTATAAAAGCAGTGAATTCCAATAGCTGGTATTAAGTTATGATTTGGTTCGTGAATTTAGTTATAATTTCCTTCAAAAGTGCTGAAAGACTATTTAAAAAAAATTTCCATAGTATAGAGAAAAAAAACCAGTAAATTTAACAACAACGGGGAAGCCAAAAAAAAAAAAAACCAAAAAAACCAGAAAATTTAATGACAACAGAGAAGCCATGACATGCCCAAGCTAGAAACTAAAAAAAAACTCAGCACACTTAAAATTTGCAACCTGGCACCATTTCTCCTCTTGTAATGCTTTTCACAACATCCCTTGTATTTCATTGTGTCCATGACCTCCATCAAGGCCTTAGATTCTTCTCTACCTTCTTTAATTTGTCTATGTATGTTGTTTGGACAGTTATTCTTAGCATAGAAGATGTTTTTATTCAATTTTGAGAAATTTACTTTATATTGTGATTATAAATAGTTATTAGTGAAATCCAATGGATTTAAATGGAATTCATAAATATTTGTTATGGATTTAAATAGTGCAAAAATGGCTTGCAACTGTGAATGCTTTCATTAATCAAAAGTAATTAGAGAATTAATTACAATGGCTAAATAGCCTCATGCAATTCGAATCTATGTGAGGAAATTTGAATTGGTTTGACTTTACTTGACTGTATGGTTAACTGACCTTGTCTAAATCATTATCGGAGTTCAAAATCCAAACTCAAGTGTCCAATTCATTGTTAACTAGTCTAAATGACTAAGGTAGGTGAGTAAATGCACCTCACCTGCATGCAGCAATGAAAACCTAGCGCTAATTGAGTAGAACTGAATGTAACTGACTATATCTGAATGTAACTGACTCCTAACTAAGCTTGACTAGTCACCAACTAAACTCAACTAATGGAGGTTGGTGTCGGCACTCCCAATGGCTCCTAGTTTGTAGGGATTGATCTAGGAGGCTCCTAAACTGATGCATGCAAGTGCAATCAGTGGCAGTTGGCCTCAATTAGTGTTCCCCACACTTTAGTAACTGGTATATGTGCCCCAATTAGGCCAAGTGGACCCAATGGTGCTAGTGACTAAATATAGACTGAAAGGACTCCTGATTTAGATCCAATGGATTATAATCCTAACACCCCCCCTGAATGCTAACTTGGACAATTTGTGGGACCTGGTAGCTAAGACCATAGGTCACCAATTACAACAAGTAAAGTAACCATAACAAACTATCATACACTAGCGTGTATATCATTAATAATGTTAATCAAGGAATACCAAAAGATGCTCTTAACACATATTTCATTAAATTTGGAAATATTCTATTACAAGGACTTCATCCACATTGATTTTTTTTGGAAATCTCTAAATACATATTCTATTAAATCTAGAAAAATCAACTCAAAGAACTATTCCATTAAATTTGGAATAATTAATCCAATAAACTACTTTCTCAATTAATATTTTTTATTTATTTCAAGTAAAACTTTAGCATTCAACTATTCAAAAGGAAATATTACATCTCAATTAGAACTAGAGGAAATATTACATCTCAATTACAACTAGATGGGTTAGATCTAAGATTTAGAACTTTTGCTAGATTGAGTTCCTTCAAAATTAGGAAAGTCATAGCCTTTGAATCCTACGTAATTTATATTAATATTATTTATAGGTTGTATTAGATCTTAAGTTGATTAAATTATTTTACGACATAATATCAACATTGTATTTGTTACTACAGCAATTATAAACATTGTCATAGTAATTATTTTTTTCTTTGTTATGTATGTTGTTTTATTTTTGGAAATTGGCACCACTTATAATCAAAATGAAAAAATATGTTATGACTTTAAAGTCTAAGTTTTATCCTTGTAATGATTAAAGTAAATTATGAATTAAAATAGCAACATAATTTATTGTTGTTGTTGGCCGTGGTAGTGTATTAGAAACTAAGTTGATGAATGCTTACTTTATGAATAATAGATTAACTTGAGAAATTTCTTACCTATAAATTTATTTAATGATATTGATGTTAGTAAAGCCTCCCTTATTTATTAATATTAGATGTTTTAATAAGCAAAATCAATTATGAACTAGAATAGCATTAGCACAATACAATTTGATTTTTTTCATATACAAGAGGAAAGGGGAAAAACCAACTAAACTAATTATTGCAAGTGTTCATTATTTATTTATGAAGCATTTGAACAATGTGTTTAATTGAAAAGAGCATATTTATAATGAAAATATAGATATCTTACAATATTTATATTATCATTAAGATTGTATATCATCTATTAATTTATGTTAGGGAACGGAGGAATCGAACCACCATCGTCCTGCTTGTAATGCAGGTGCTCTTCCATTGAGCTAGCACCCTTTACAACATGAGGGGAGAGGAACTGTGTTAACACCTAGATTACACATTTCTAATCCTCCATGACAGATCAAAATGATGACAGTCTTAGACTTTGATTCTTTCAAAATGATGAAATTCTTAGACCTTGATTCCTTACATAATTTCTATTAATATTATATATAGTTTGTATTAAATGGTAAGTTGATTAAGTTTACGTAATGACATCAATATTGTATATATTGCTATGATTAAGAAATTGAATTATATGGTAACTAGTACATTGTTGGTGTTAAGTTCCTATACTAGTAGAAGGTTGGCACAATTTTACAATGGCCCATTTAAAAACTATTTAATGTAAAGGTTTGGTACCCAATATTGTTCTAAAATTTTTCCCTGTATTTCCCTGAACTAGGCTTCAATCAATAAACCTTTACATGAAGAGTCTGACTTTCATCATTCTGGAAGATATATGAGGTGTTTTTTGTCATCCAAATCATCTATCCTTCATCATCAGCTCGTGATCTAACTAGAAACATATTTCCTTTCTCAAATTCGATCATAGGATTGAATCTTGCCTTTAGCTTGTTGCACTTGGGTCCAACATATACCAGTTCATCTATCACATTATCAAAATCTCCATCCATAATACTTATATTCCATGCAGTGCATTATGATCAGCATTAAATCTCACATGGATTAAATTGTCTTTATAATGCAATGTATTTGATGATAATGTCTAACATGAATTAAAGCTAACATGATGCTACTACTTAATGATTGATTTTCTAGATTAATTTATGTGAAATCTTTTTAGTCCACAATGAGTTTTTCATGGTTCCCATAACAAGCATGGGTGGAGTGTCCACTCAAAACATTGGTCTGAAAAACGTTCACACAGTTTAATCTAGAAAATCAATCACAATGATGACAAACTGATAAAACCTGCACACTCAAAATGTTAGTACTGTATTTATTGAGTATAAGCTAATATACTAGTACAAAGTTGGCACCACTTTAAAGTATACATGAGAAAATATAGTTATGAATTTAAATGCAACATAGTAGTAAAATTAAATTTATATCAACTATAATAACGAATAATAGGGAAAACTCACTTCAAACCTTATTGCAAGTTCCTTACATTTACTCACAAAACAAGTCTATAAGATGT
>LPNX010099482.1:0-19611 GCA_001517045.1 Pseudotsuga menziesii
AGACAATAGCCCTGTGACCTCCCTCAACATTGTACAGACTGTTTAGGGCCCCATAAAGGCCAAGCCCACCAAGCACTACGGCTTTAGTTAGCGCCCATGCAGCTTCTCCCCCTCCCGGTACATTCGGCACTCTCACATTGTTAAAATTCATCCTTCTTCTTCTCTTCCCGCTAGACATAAACAGGCCTGCCTTAGCATACATATACTCCCCCAAAAATTTAAATGATACAGACGAGTGGATTACACATAATACTCCATTAAGTGAGCTTCACGAACAGCTTCTGCTCGCTCGCTCGTTTACTATGGAAGAGTTTATCTCTGCTTGCTTGATCCGACCACCCGCGGCAACTGCCACTGCCCCCAAACCCGCTTTGTAATGGAAGGTCTATGCTTTTTCCAACAAAAACCCTTGAAAAACCTTTCTAAGTATTATTTTTCAAGAACGAAACTTTGGAGAAATATGATATTTTTAATGGGCGTGGATACAGCGACGGCTACGAGTCCAGGCGTGGATATAGCGACGGATACGAGTCCAGGGGTGGATACAGCGACGGCTACGAGTTCAGGCGTGGATATAGCGACGACTAGGCGTGGATACAGCGACGCCTCGTCCCTGTTACATCAGATTTTACACCAAAAAGTAAGAAACGTGGAAAACCTCCGTGGAAAAATCCGCCCTTTTGTACTAGTGATCTAACCCTAGCTCGTTAATCTTCCCTCGCCTTTGGGCTCTCGTCATTCTTCTGCGAAGTATTCGGCTGCTCTGTCACTTGAGTAGTGCTGCTGCTATCTTTGCCTTATTCCTCCCTCGTTAGCTTGTCCAAATGCACAGTAACGAAGGGCCATGCCAAAGTGTTGATGTTTGTCGTATGTTAATGGTTCTCCGTTCAGGTTTTCGCTGCCTTACTAGCTTGAACCCGAACCCTTTGGCTGTAACAGCCCCCCCTTCTTCTTCAATTTAATAATACGAGGGTGGTTCTTCATTTTAGAGTGTTGTGGCTTAAGTGTCACAGTATACTGTGTGTTGTTTTGAATTGGGTAACAGCACGGCTCTAGGGTTTTACCTTGTCGGCTGAATGACTGAGACTCTCTGCTGCTAGTAGTTGATGGAGTGTTGTAACACCATTTCCTTTGTAGTTGATGAAGGACCTCCTCCTACTCGTGCTGGTTGCTGCATTGCTGGTTATCGGTGGTTACATTTCCATCAAGTTTTGAGGTAAAAAAAAAATAACATTTGTTCTTTCATTATTATTGCACATTTATTTATATAAATGTTTACTTCTGATACATTATATTAACAGAAGAAAGTATGATGAAAACTCGTAGGTATAAACCTGCCTCTTTCTCTCAGCATAGCTGGTACGAGGTGGCGGCGACTTGATGGTTACGGTAAGCCCTGGAATTTCCATGGCTGTTCTACCTTGTCCAAACCCTTATGGGATGTTAAGGATTGGTCGTCTTGGCCTGAATAACCCTTATGGGTTTTGGTTATTCTGGTTATTTGCTTCGCTATTTTTACTGGTTGTTAAAACCCTTGCTTAGTGCAGGGTTCTCTGGCTTTGGCCGTGAGTGTACATTTTATCTTGTTTTATAATACTGAATATAAATAACAGGCTATAAAAGCCTCACTCTGTGGATTTTCATTACGGCCGTGAGTAAAAATTGTTGAACTAGACTTCACAGTTGTTAACTCCGTTGTATTTTGGATTAGTAGGGTTTTTACCCTAAATTGACAGTTTTAAGAAAAGATTTATAGCCTCTTTAAAAATTATCGTTAAATTTATATTGCTCCTTTGTATAATTTGGGATTTTTTAGTTTATAATAATTGTTAAGCTTGATAAGTCGAGCATTTTGTCGCTCTGTTAACTACTTCCTGTACAATAGTATACTTAATTTTTTTTTATCAATAATATTTTTTTTAAAGTTCATTATTAGGGTTTTCCTGTACATTGGTTATATATTGACCTACCTTATTATTAAGGAAAAGTAGATGTTGTTAAATACTTGTTACCCTGCAAAATATAATGGCTTCCGGGTTTTAATGAAATTATTATTTTTCTGGCAGTTAATCTTTGAGAACAGAATCCATATTATATATCAGATTTATAATAATGAGTTAAGAACATTAATGTATAATAGTACTATTCCTATAAAGTATATAATAGGATAATATATTATTATTTATTATAATAAAGTTGTTATCCTACCTGCGAGTACTATTTCTCCTAAGGTTATTTAAACTTAGTTTCTTTTGTAAGTGCATAAAGAGATAATGTTTTGTTCTTTGTTGTTAATGTGTTCTTATAATTACTGTACTAATTATCTTATAGTAATACTCTCTGTATTCTATGTTGTCCTGTTTATGTTACAAATTAATATTTATTAAAATAAATGTAAACGAACTAACTATGTTCTACACTATTAATATCTTAAAAAGTATAGGTTAGCAGTTGTATATTTTTGTTTAAACTTAACCAGATAGAACAGAAATGAATAAATAACATATATTACTTTCCAAAAGTAATTTCTGCTAATAACTAAATTACCTATAGAAGTAAATCGATATTCTAGCTATTCTTTCTTCAACTTGAATATTATACTTGTAGTAGTTTAAACTGTAAAGAAGTAGACTGTAAAGCATCTTTATCTAACTTAATCCTACTCTAGTTAACTATTATACTCTTCTTTGATATTCAAATAAGCAATAAGGTTACTGAAAGTAACTATAGTGTCAAGAACTGTTTTCTCTACTTATACATACTACTATCAGTAAATAATACAATTTATTTCTCTATTTCTATAAGACTTGACAGTTTTCAGTATAGGTTAATACTACTCCTGATACAATAGATATTTCTTCTGAAAAACAACACAAAGAAAATACTCTATAAATCCATTAACATTCTATTATGTATTTTCATCATAATATCTTTTCTTATAATTTCACCCCTGCGCTGGAGTATGGTCTGGTCACTCCAGATGAGGAAAAACGGAGGAGGGGTTTTGTTTTTCATCAAAATATTCTATTACTAAACAAACTAAAAACAACTTCATTACTAAATCATCTAAATCTTTACATCATAAGCTACAAAAACATAACATTCAATCATACACAGTTATTAAAACAAAGACTGTTAGATTGCTTCACACCTTTTAGTTGTCCACCTTGCGCTCCTGGTCAAGGAAACATCATTTCCTTAACTATGGGTAGGTCTCCCTCTGTCGATGCCAACACACATATTCCAAAGGATAGACCCAGAGGTCCCTGTACCTTGGTTTCATTAACATCATTAATGAGTTCCTTAGAACACTTGAGAGGAGTCCTTAGTGCCTCTTGGGATGGTTCTTTCTCACGTGCTCGACTTCAACTCCATCATTGCACCATTGAGATTCGTACAGGGTTTGTTCTGCACAATACTTGGTCGAATACCCAGGATTTCACCTGACTCTAGCACATTGGTGAGTTTAGTTGAGGGACCTAAACAGGTTATGTCCCTTGTGATTTCTGGGTTGCATTGGAGACAGTGGTCTGAAGCCCCAAAAGTGCTTCGATATACCTTTATGATTGATGCAGCATACTTGTACCATAGAGACTCTGACTCTTAATCAGCAAGTCCACACAGCTATGTACCAGATCCAGTAGACCATTAGTCATGAAGATGTAGCATTCCATGAGAATGCCATGGGTCCAATGAACTAGATCAATATTGTATTCATCCTCACATAGAGGCAACAATCATTGTAACATCAGTTGTATATGATCGGCTCTTGTATTTTAGAGCATAGATCAAATTATTCTTTTCACATTGTCATGAGCATGGGGATGCCCACCTCGTCCATATACATGTCACACATTTATTGTATCTCACCCATTGATGGGAACCAAATTAATACAAAAACCAAAAGCCACCATGCCCCAGCCTCGAAAGTGCCTCCTCTACACAACAAATCCTATGATGTTCATCGGCCATACGTTGAGCTCCTACCCTCACACATCAGGGGGCAATCTGTTAACCTAAAAATCCCCCACATATCTCTCAATGGCCTATGCCACCCAAGGACACCATCTCACAACCCCCATATCACTCCATAAGACCTTCCATTTGACCCCCACACCTCCAAAAGAGCCCAAGGATGATGAAAAGGGCTAAAAACCCCCAAAAAGAGCCCAAAAGAGCCCCCTAGGAGCTAAATCCCTCAAAAAGGGGATAAAACCCTAAAAGGGGCTAAAATTAGGGTGGGAGGGGCTAAATTCCCTAAAAAGGGGCTAAAGCCTTGACCAAGGGCTTAAAACCCTAAAATCCCTTGGAAAAACTATAAAAGGAGGGTGGGGGGTCACTCTCAAAACACTTATACCTTGCCTATTGTTATTTTTCCCATGGATGCTTTCAGACCTTTGCCTCTCAAACCACCCACACTCCCTCTCGTCCATGTCCATCCCATCAAGCCATTACTTCCCAACCAAGAGAGAGGTGCTCCCATGAGCTAGGGCATGGTGGCCCATTTCCACCTAAGTGAGGTTTGTCATTGTAGTATCTTAGGTTGCTTGCGAGTTTCAAGGAGGAGGAACCCTAACCCATTTTATGCAGAGGGGTTCATAAGGGCTTCATCTCCCTCTTTATTTGTTGTTATTAGCTCATAGTTTAGTCTAGATTTAGTTTTCTTTCACTAGACTAGCTTAGTTTATTTTACTATTCTTTTTATGCTATTTTGCATCTCGTTTTTTCCTGTTTTCAAAGAGTAGGAACCTACCCTTGTGCCTTGTAGGCACAAGGGATCCATTCTTGCTCCTACAGTGAGGAGAAATCCTCACTACAGTGTCACTAGGTAGAAATAAAAAAATGCGGTTACAAGGGTAACTCAAGAATGATAGAGGAAGGGAAAAAAATCAACCAGAACACCATTTTGAATTACATGAATGCGCCCCTCATGGTGAGTTTTGTAGGGACAAAATAAAATATCACCAAATTCATCATCAATTAGTACCACAATGGGAAGCTCTACTTTGATAGAACAATGGAAATATAAGTTGTCTACAAACTTACTGGGATTTCAAACAAAGGAGACCCTGTTCCTGTAGGTATCAAAGAAGGGTTGGTCGAAAGACTAACAGGGACACCGACATGGAAAAAATAAAAGGGGTCACTTATCGGACAAATTAAATCCAATATACCTAAAAGAGTGGCCAAATTGTATCCGCAAGCCTGATTGTCATAGGACGAGGCTGTGATTTGAAACTCGACATACTGGAAGCTGTCAACTGCATATCAGAATCAGGGAAAGTATAATGTTGGGCTCAATACGTGGCCGACATGCTCAAGTATATCTGTGAAAAGTTCCAGGAATCAGGTGCGATAATCAGATTCCCATCAATATTAATATGGATAGTGATGTATCACCTATGTCCAGTTAGGCATAAAGAGTTCTTAGAGCCGACTAGGTTTCATATGTGGCATTTCAAGCCTTTCTCAATGGCTAGAGATCCACATGAACAAGAAGGAAAAGTGTTCTTAGAACATTGGTTTCAAAATCTACAAATTCAAACAACCAGATGGAGGGTGCCTCAAAACATCCGAAGATGTCTTCCTCCTACGGTACACATCCAGTTGAAACTCAACCACACTGTAGTATGGCATGCATAAGGTTCCACAACAAAAGAAAAGCCACTTGACTATTATCCAACAGTCGAGAATATTTTTACAGAATTGGATAGATAGATCAAAACCAAAATACCTATACCAGAGGCCGCAAAGAGATTAACCACTCTATTGTTGAACCTTTGACCGATGAGAAGAAGGAACAAGACTATGAAGTTCACCTTCATATTAGTACCTTCACTTTGAAAGATATCCCAACAATGGAGCAGAACCCACTTCAAATTGAAAATTCACTGATAGAAAAACAAGCCATGGTACCAATAGAACAAGACGACATGGTCCCAACTCAACAACAGCAGGAGGAAGAAACAAAGATAGAGAAACCAAAATATCAGCTGACGAAGAAGAACATCCAAAAAATAGCTACAGAAATTGCCAAGTATTAGAAACGCCTAGAGAGTACAACAAAAGGAAAAGGGAAGCACAATCTTATCCTCCAAGAAAGCTCAGAGGATGAGGACAAATTACATGCTAGGGAAACCGACATCTTGATAGACGCTACCAAAAATAAGGTCTCTGTCGAGGATCAATTCAAATGATTTGTCGAAGAAGAGACAAGGCAAGCCAAAGCTAAAAAGGTAAGACTTACAAACCCTACTGCAATCAAAGCCATTGATTTAGCTTCAATGCCCCCACCCCCATCCACAACCCAAATAATACAGGAAAATATGATAGTGTTGACCAACATCAATTTTTCTAACTTGTGCAAAAGTGCAATGTCGGAAACACTTAAGGAGAGAATGGACAAATATTTCAACCTCCAGTAGTTCATCAGTAAGCTACCTGACATATTTCTCAAATCCCAGTAGATCACCACCACTCATAAACTCGTAGAGTTGAGATCTGCATGATAGAGCCTCACCTTACAAGCTGCCCAAGCCTCATCACCGCCAAAATTTTTGGGAGTCATTCAATCGACATTTCTTAGAAACCCTGACAATTCATCCCAAGTTGTTGCAGCACAGACTTCATCTTTCACACCAACCTTCACACCAGCCAATGAACCGATCGGATACCTAGAGGATGATGATCAGGGTGATGCACTAGAAATCGACCAAACCATCGACAACCTCTTTGACTCTATCAAATTTTATGACCCTATCAAACCATAACCAGAAGTCAGAGATCCTATATCGACATAAGGAATTCCAACCACTCCATTGACCCCAGCTCACTCACCATCCCCATCACCACCACCAACTTTAGAACCTACGTCAAACCAAGAACCACCATTGCCACCACCACCACTAGAGTTGCCTCATAACCCAGCACCACCATCCTCACCACCATTGGAAGCACAAACAAACACAAGTCCCACCCATGTAAGTCAACAAGATAACCCTACCACAATAGAAGTCCAGTTGACAGAGAACCCACCGATTGAAGAGCACCAAAAATAGCAATAGTAGCCAACATTAGTATCATCAGGATCAGTAGTGGTCCATCATTCCAAACATAAGAGAAAAACAAAATAAAAGAAAATAACAACAGCAGACACAACATGCACCAATGGTTATCCACCTTCATCAACTAGGGTCGACTACTGCAGTCGACACACCAAAAATTAGAGATGGAGAACTGGATCAGCTATTGGGAGCACTCACTAAGGAAGCTACAATGATAAATCAATGTAGAAAAGAATAGATAGACAAAATTAAATAAGAACAAGTCAAATTCTTGACCAAATGCGGGAATTTGACTCATACATTTTTACCAGGAGCAAATGAGACCTACACGAAAAAACCACTTGAGAGAGCTTACTAGCTACTGGAAAGTGTCGTGTTGAACCTTTAGGAACATCTATAGGCTAGGAAAGAGGAGAAAAAAGAATAAACATATTTGTTATTAAGACAACAGTACACAATATTTTTCAGAAGCACACAAGGTAGTGCAAGAACATCTGGAAGAGTCAGCTACTACAGAATAAGTACTGTGCAGCTGGTATACCCACTATGGCTAGGTATTTTAGCAAGCTCGAGAAACCCATGAACATATCAAGACACTAGAAAATAAACAAGGTATTGATGAAAAATTGAGGAGCACAATAATATCATATTGTATTAGAAACAATGAAGCTAGAGAAGCTAGAGAAACAAGCTCATTAGTGGGTGAACTAGGCTCTTCCTAGCATTGACAAAATGGATACAATCTGTCCACAAATGCAAAGGCTGATGGACACAGTAGATGAAAAAGCCCAATTTTTGGGGCCCAACATGAATAATATTATAGATATTTCAATTTAGGAGAAAATGTCGACCCTGTCAAGCATTACAACCTTGACCATAGACATCTAGAGAGCTCTCCACAGTTGGGAAGAATTTCCACACCAACTGGCCACTACAATAGAAGCCATAGTCCAAGTATGTGATTAGAACACTTCTTCCTTAGCTTATCCTTCCTTACTTCCTCTTTTACTTTAATTTACTTTATGTATTTGCTAATGTTTATTGTTCTTTTGTTGTTACAGGCTAGGGTTTGATGGAGGAAAATTCGTGAAAAAATTAATGGATTCTCCTTTCCCATCTTCTCCCTCCTTCCTCTATTAATTTTTTTTTTCCTTTATCGATTTGTTAATGTTTATTGTTGTTTTGTTGTTGCAGGTTTAATGAAACAAGAAGAGAAAATTACATTTTTAGGTTTTTTCTCCATCCTCGTGACCCAGGTTTAGTCCCTTCTGCTTAGCGCAACAAAGCCCAAGATATCAACCTGACATAGCTGAGTTCAGTTGGCAGCACCTGTGATGCATATGCAGTCTCACCCGAGATATCTTTCTTAATGGGTAACAGCCATAACCACGTTTCCACAGTTGGGTGGGGGATTTCTGGCACCTCAGTCCCTTACCAAGGCGCTCAACGAAGCTTGTAGGTGGATTATTTATGCTTACTATGAACAATTAGACTATGAACCATCCTCTCTTATTCAATTTATTATAACAACAATCTTTGTTCATCATAATCGTATTCAACTGATATAATGTGACTAGAATACATCTATTCATTCATAAGAAAATCTATAATCATCCATTCAATGCAACATTTAGATAGGTAACTCAAACACATTCAAGATTCACACATATACACATAATATAATGTGGAAACCCATCTGGCAAAAAACCACAAAGGTGCTCTTCATTTGGCATGAGAAATATATGCACCTTTTGTCTGCGCACTAAGCTGCATACTCTATTATATATATTCTTCTCTATTTTTACAAAATATTTATTCCTCTCATGCTCTCTGATATTTTCTCCATGCTCTTCCTACTTAGCTTTACTAACGATCCGCACACAACTTGGATCAACTCAACCTTTCCTATACTTATGTGCACTCAACTGCAGATTCTTCAACTCATATGCACTCAACAATACTAACAAACAATAAAATACATAGCAACTAATAGTCTAACCATATAAAAATAAAAACAAAGAATCTAACCCACATACAGCTTGGGTTCCTTCTTTTATATACTCTTTTACAAACTCTTTTTTTTATCGCTTTCTCAGCTGACTTCCTATACTTAGCCAATAGGTTGTCTTTCCTATCCTAGTAACACCTAAAAGGAGGCACTAATGACCTGAGTTACAAACATACCTTCTTACGTGTGGTTTCTGTCGAGTCTAGCCGAAATCCCATGCATGATCTTTAAGGCATGTCACTTTATAACCATTATGTCTTCTAATATTGTTATTCCATCACATCTTCTCTTGTCACACTCCGTCCTTTTCTCATGGCTTCCTCTTCTTTCGCGCCTATTTACTTCTTCTTCCTTCCTTTCACTACTTCTGTCACAACTGTGTTCTCTTCTTACTTTCTTGTCGCTACTTCTGTCATAGCTCCTCCTTCTTCTTCTTTATCTCTTCTCCATACTTAGGAATAATTTTAAGTGAATTTTTCCTTCCATTCCCTAGGAATAACATGCCTCCAACACTCACCTATGGCTTGTCTTGAGCCAATTGAATATATTCGTTCATGTTTTTCCTTGTGTCGACTTTACTATGAAAATATTCCAATATTTTCGCCACTTTCTCTACTTCTAATCACACTTCTTCCTCTGTCTTCTAAAATTGCTCCACCAGGTCGGAACTGACATGTTCTGACATTATCTTTTCTATTGATGTCGCTGTATCACATACCTTCTGATGTAAATTTTGAATGATTCCTGTAAATATTTCCGCTTCAGCCTACATCTCTCCCATTGTAGTCTAGTTGGTTAGGATACCAAGGATCCTGAGCCAAGTTCAGTCCCTTCTGCTTTGTGCAAAAAATCCTAATATATCTGCCCAACAGAGAAGAGCTCAGTCGCCAATACCTGCAACACAAATGTAGTCTCACCTGAGATATCTCTCTTAATGGGTAACTTCTTATACCACATTTTCGTAGTTGGGCAAGGGATTTCTGGTACCTTAGTCCGTTACCAAGGCACTCAACAAATCCCATGGGTAGATTATTTATGCTTATTGTTGACAGTTAGACCGTGACCCAACTTCCTTTGTGCAACATAGTCGTATTCAACTGATATAATGTGACTGACATACATCTATTCATTCATAAGAAAATCTATAATCATCCATTCAATGCAACATTTACATAGGTAACTCAAACAATATTAGCATTCACACATATACATAGAATATAACATGGAAACCCATCCAGAAAAAAACCACAAAGGTTCTCTTCATCTGGCATGAGAAATATATGCACCTTTCGTATGTGAACTAAGCTATAGACTTTGGTATAGATATTCTTCTCTATCTTTACAGACTCTTTCTTCCTCTCATGTTCTATGATATTCTCTCTACTCTCTTCCTACTCCTCTTTACTAATGATCCACACACAACTTGGATCAACTCAACATTTCCTATCTTCTATGCACTTAGTTGCAGATTCTTCAACTCATATGCACTCGACAATAGTAACACAAAACAAAATACGTATAAACTAACAATCTAACCATACATAGCCAACAACATATAAGCTAACCCACATACATCTTGGGTTCCTTATTTTATAGACTTATTACAGACTTGTTTACTGTCGCTTTCTTAGTCAACTTCCTATACTTAGCCAACAAGTTGTCTTTCCTATTCTAGTAACACCTAATAGGAGGCAGTAAAGGCCTAAATTACAAATATACCTTCATATATTTGGTTTTTGCTAGCTCTAGCTGAACTTGTACCCATGATATTTAAGGTCTTCCACTTTCTAACCATTACTCCTTACTTTCGTTTCCAGTTGTTATGACACTTGCACGCCTTCTGATACTGTTATTCCATCACATCTTCCCTTATTGCACTCCTTCTTTCTGTCATGGATTCCTCTTCTATAAAATATTCCTCCTCTGTCGCGTCTCTTTATTTATTCTTCCTTCATTTCACTGCTTATGTCATATCTCCTTTCTCTTCTTACTTTCCTATCTCTACTTTTGTCGTAGCTCCTGCCTCTTCTTCTTTATCTCTTCTCCATACTTGGGAAGAATTCTAAGTGAATTCTGCCTTTCTTTACCTAGGCCCAATAGGCCCCCAATACTCACCTATGGCTCATCCTGATCCACTTGAAGCTATTCCTCCATGTTTTTTCCTATGCCGACATTGCTATGAAAATATTCCAAGATTTTCACCACTTTATCTACTTCTAATCAAACTTCTTCCTCTGTCATCTGCAATTGGTTCACAAGGTCATCACTGACATGTTCCAACATTATATTTTCTAATGATTCTGTAGCATCGTACACCTTCTGATGTACATTCTGAATGATTCCTATAACTCTTTCTACTTCAGCCTACAACTCTTCCATCTTTTCCACACGATGTTGTTCTTTTGTGCGCAACACTGTTACTTGCTGCTGCAATTTCCTCATCTCCGTTGCCTTATCCATTTTATGCGCTAGGGGTATCTTCTTCATTTCATTCCTTATTTGAGTAATATTTGCTTAAAGCGAAGTAAGCTCATTTGCAATTTTCTCTGATTTCTCATCATCCATTACTGCTTCCCAGGTCTGAGAGACTTGGTCGACAACCTTGGAACATATCATTTCTACTTCTTTTATCTTCTTCGCAGCTTCAATTTAAGCTTCTCTTCTCTCCTATATCACTTGCGAGGGTGTTCTTGGTTTTACCTGCTATTTGAGTTGCATGACCGTCTTCCTTAATATTTGTACAGGACAAACTTATAAAATTCTTAAGCCTCAACTTGCTTTCTTCCCTTACTTTTGTTTTCATCTTTATTTTCTGCATTTTTGCCTCCATTTTGTTAATAAGATTTTTGGATTTCTTTGTCTTCTTTCTAAGAGAATTTTCTCTTACTTTGATCTCCATGACTGCAGATTTTTGTAATGCATATATGTCAGTTAGTCACATCTGTGATAAATTTATAGTTACCTAGCCAATGCTTTTGGCCACATCATTGAATTCTGAGGTTCCCAGATCTAGTATTTCTCCACCAACTTGTACTCTAATTGGGTGAACCAATTTTGGTATTTGAGGTTCTGGTGATTCTGAACGATTGATTTCATTGTGCGACTCAACTACTTGGGGTAGGAGATCGACTGCGACATGAACCTACTCCACAACTTTACCAAGTTTTTTTAACCACTCTGTAAATTCAGTTTTTAAATCTTTCTACCACATGTTGATGTCTTGCAAACTTTCTTGTGAAACTTCCTTTAGTGCTTCTGATTCTTCTCCATCCATACTAAAGGTATTGTCTTGCTTATCAACCTTCCTTTTCTTGCACTTAGGTTTCCTTTCTTCTACTGCTTCCTTAATGATGTACATACTAGCTTGTTTTCTTTTTATGCGACCAAGTTGTAGTTATCAAAATACGGTTTCAGTCGATTCCCATTGACGATTCCTATGAAATCTGTGCCATATAATTTATCTTACTTCATTGCTCTTCCATCAACAATTACCTTAATGACATATGGTCTTGACCAATGTGTTTTCAGCTTCCCTACACATTTGAATAATTTATTGTCATACATAAGAATAAGACCTCCAACTTCAAAATGCTTGTTCTTAATGTGTCTATCGTTCCATACCTTTTTCTTTTTCTTTTCTACGTTCTGGTGAAATCCTGCAACAAAGCATTCTTCTTCCAAGAGTATTTGTTGAAGTAATCTATCTTCCACAACATCAACATCTGTCATTTCAGTGATCGCAACAAGTCCTAAACTTGGTACAATGTATTCCATAGGAAGCTTCTTGTCCATATACCAACCTGAATGGTGTCTGACCTGTCAACTTCTTACATGTTGTGTGATATGCCCATAGTAATGCAGAGATCTTCTGATCACAGTCATCTCTTCGTGCATTGCAGACCTTTGTCAGTGCATTTTCCATAATCTTGTTAAATTCTTCAACAAATCCATTTGCTTGAGGGTGATATGGATTCATTCTTCTATGATGTATCTGGAATTCGTCAGTTAGTTCTTCAATCAATTGATTAACAAAATGTGTACCTTGATCATTGATCAAAATCTTTTGGCAACCGAACCTTTACATGACATTTTCAAATAATAACTTCGCAGATGTTGCAACAGTAAAATCATTTACTAGCGCATATTCTTCCCATACAGTTAGGTAATTAGTCACAGTGATAATATACCTTGCTCCCATGCACTTTCCTCCTGGACTGATAGGTCCTAAGAATTCAACAACCCATTTATCAATTTTCTGTAATTTTATCTACGATACTAATGGTATTTCATCTCTTTGGGATGACTTCCTAGTTCTTTGACAGATATCACAGTTGCAACAATAATCTTGAGCATCTGCATTCATGGTGGGACACCCTAATCCTGCTTATAATATCTTGTTGTTGATGGGGCGTATTGGCACAATCGTCAACTAAGAGACAACCCGATCCAAAAGTTTTCAAAGATGCTCTCAGTCATTAGGTAGCTGTCTCTGATGGGATTAAGGCCCCGTTACCTTCCCTAAATTACTCCTAGCTACAGGAAAAGACTTTAAAGAAAAATAAAACTACTATTTATTAACTAAGCCTATATTAATCCTATGAAAATGCAAAGAAAACTGTTACTGAGTTAGTTGATATATTACACATCTGATAAATGGAAATTAATCTAGTTAACCAATTAATTTATAAATACAAGAATAAATAGTTAATTAAATATTAACAAACTCAATCAATTACGTAAATGCATTATAAACATATGTACATTCATAACAAGATTGAAAGATAGCCCAGCAAAATATACATGTAAAATCTGATTCAATATGTTTTCTGTAAATAAAATAAAAAATACCATTAATATATCCTAAATATCCTATCCTGATCAGGAGCATGGAAATATTAACCCTAGAATCAACTTGCAAATAATGCTACTGTGCAGGCAATCCTGAATACATCAGAATAAATTCTGAGATTTAAACAAAACAACACAGTGAACAAGTATATCACATATATTATGATGATAACATCAGATTTATTACATGACATAAATTTGTAAATTAAACCAGCATAAATCGACAGTTAAACATAATGCTTCAGCAAATTTATTTAAAGAAATATAACAAAACATAAAGACTGTAAAAGGAAACAACAAGATCAAATGATATCATAAATACATTTCCATAGTATAAATACTGCAAGTATATTTATAAATATCACCAGTCAAAAAATGTTGCAATTGCTAACAAGAAATTGTCTTTGGCCATAGGAAATGATTAAAGTGATCTTGTCTAGCCCCTTTTCCCCAACCATCGATCCCCTTGTAAAGTAAAACATGTCTCCTTTAAATACATTTAATCTCACATGGAGATAGTTCTATAAAACTGGAAACTACATAATCGAAATCTTAACCAATTTCATTCAAAAATGACAAATGAAATTGTCATTTTCTATATACGTTATGATGTCTCAAAATTGGAAAGATTTGATGTATAGCACAAAATCATTAAACGATAAAGAAACTAATAATTTAGTGACACCTAGGAGACAACATAGTCAACTGATTTGTTCATAACTCTTCGGGGATCATCCTGAAAACAAGCGATCACCAAAATCCAGGAAAAGCGCATCAACCAAATCATCTGCAACACTACACAATAAAAAAAATTAACATAAACACGGGAGTAAATAAACTAAATTAAATAATCCATCAATCAATTCCAAACAATACCTGGAAACAAAATAACTTCAATATCACTTGTTGATTTTACTTATAGACTTCAAACCTGAAATACTTTCTAAACATATGTACAATAGTGATTATGCCCAAAATACTACGACTTAACAGGAGTATTGAACACCTGTATATTCACACCAGTCACCGGATTCTGTGAATGACCTTTAAACTGCATCAAAGTAACCTAAGCATTCAGCTCATGAACCTTTTCCTCATTTTTCTGATTCTCATGTTGCAATTTCAACATGCTTCGAATGAGCTTGTTCTTGTGCTTCTTAAGACGCAGCATACGTTTATCAACTGAATCGGATTTTTCCTTCAAACTTACATTCTCAGCTTTCATAGCATCACTACATGCTACCATCTCCATTACTTCTTCGTCCATCCAGTGTATCTTATCTAGTAAACAATTAACAAAGAGTGGGTGAACAGCTTCACCAATTCGATAAGAACCAGGTAAATTTACTTCAACAGACTTACCCTTAATCGAAGGATCAACCACATGGCTAATTGGTGGATTCTTATCAGAGACATGAGGACTATTCTCTGCATGGTGAATAATCAGCTTGTGATCAATATCAATATCATCATGCGAGACAGGTCTACTTTCCTCGTCATCTAACACGACTGTTTCAATGTCTTTGTTATTACTCATGGGGGATTTAACAACATTAACCTTGGCCACCATACTCCTTGTAAACCTGCCAGTAACCCCATCATTCAACTTCTTGCTCACTTGTTTATAGGGTTGATCACTACGGTTCGGAGTCATCGGTGATAGGTTCAGGGATTTCCTCCTTCGCTTGGAACGCATAGGAGTAGCAGGGATTTGAACATGAGGGGGAGCGAGATCATCACGGATGCTGGGACTTACACACTCATTAGGGTTTGGCATAGGCTCATGTACAGGTGGAGTCAGAACTTGACAAGGTTGCTGGTGCCTTACACACTCTTCTGCACAATAGAATTGACAATGACAGAATGCCATGAAGCCATTCTATTCAATAAAATCATCCCATGTTTGATTTCTCTTAGACAAATCTCTTTCTACCAACATCATAAATAGGCCATGATGAAAAAGACTCCGACCAATGTTCTTCGGCCCCCTTTTAATGGCCGTAGAAATCTTAGTCAAACTCTGAACTAAATAATAGGGTAAATTAATAGGCAAGCCCGGAAAAATAGTCATCAACTGAGGTGATAGACATAAGCAGAGGATAGATGACCCTCGCAGGTCACATACCTGTGAATAACATCTAGAAATGGTCGCCATTCTTTCTTGAAATATTTCCGCGACACACCAGCTCTAAAGGACACATCCTGACAAGGGTTCTTCAACATCTGTCTCCATTCAGTATCCTTCATCTGCTTGTATTTGAACCAACGTTCACCTGTCAATGGTAGGCCCGTAGCCAAAGCGACTGAGCGCTCATCAACTCTAAACTGGAGGTTGGCCACCTTAACCCTAGCATCAACCAAGGACAGAGCAAATAACCTAGTCACCTCAGGGTTTGAATCTGCAAACTTACGGATAAATGGAAGCCATCCAACTACTTCTACCTTAGCTAGGAACTCAAGATTTTCATCATGGAGCTTTGCATCACTGGGCTCGACTCTGACAACCGGAGCCATGGCTACAAGTGCAAATGCATGCAGCTGCACACAAAGGAGATACAACGTATCGCAATAGGATAGAAAGCTGGAGAGCGAGCATTCGTGATGAAAACCAAGCAGAAAACACAAGCAATGAAACCCAACTCTTTCATAAACGAAATGCGACATGAGTAAACTCAGACAAGAACCCTGTAAACTCAGCATGGGCGGAGGAATGATCACACAGAGAGGTAATCAAGTAATAGAAAGTAACAGTGAAGACTCCAGATTAAACTCATTTTCCTATAATTTATCCAGCCTAATCGACATAAAACCACTCATCACATAAGATACAGGTGTTTAACGAGCAGAAATCCACGATGCTGAGCACGTACTTGCAATTGAATGTCATTTACAGAGTTATGTATGAGTGTAATGATACCATATCAACCTTCCATTAAGTGAACCGGATTCGGAGATGACGACATGAATTAAACCAACCATAAGCAATGAACCTTGAGCATTAACATGTCGACCTTACTGTATAATGATCTCAACCTTCGAAAATGGTGAATATACTATGTGAAGCACATGACATAAACCATTGTATCAACCCCAACCCTAACATGCAAGAAGATAAGTCACGTTATGGAGCATATTATAAAGATCGAACTTAAACAACTTATGGTAAGATCAAGTATGATTCAAATTTTAGAGGATGAACTTAGGATAAGGAACCCCTGCATAAAATATTTAGCTTTTCATATTCCAGGACCTTGTCCAATTTTCAAAAACATAAATAAACATACCAATTGCTGAATTCTCAAACAAGGCTTATGGTGAGACTATGGTGGAAAGCATACAAATGCATTCAAAATAATGATTTAACAAATTAATTTTGTCAATTAGCAATAGTTGACAAGGTTATAAAAAAAAAACAATTTGAATTTCACCATTTTAGTAGCTCACAGAATTTCATCGTTTTAGTAGCTCACGATTCTATAAATTTGAAATGAGGACTTCAAATATTTCATCAAACAAAATTTCATTTTGTTTGATAAAATTTGTATTTTTTTAATCAGGCTGTTGGGTAGGGGCACAACACTTGTGCACTGTATATTTTCCTGCATAGTGACCTCCTACAACACTAGCATGTGCTTCAATTAATATCATCGGCTCCTCATGTTACAAAATGCAATACTGAAGTATCCCACCAGGACCCATTTTATACAAGTGTCCAACAATTAACTAGAAATATGTAGCTTGCACCACCAACTGTTTCTTTCGTGACATTATTGGATTTATTGTTTTTGTATCTATATGTCCCTTTCCCTAGGGGTTTCGACCTAGGTTCAGTCCCTTCTCTGTCCCTTTCCCTAGGGATTTCGAACCAGGTTTGGTCCCTTGTTCTCGACACAATAGAGCCCGAGATATCATACTAATAGAGCAAATCTCAACCGGCAACACCTGCGACATTGATGTTGTCTCACCTAAGATATCTCTCTTGATGGGTAACTACCACAACCATGTTTTTATAGTTGTGTGGGAGGGTGTTTCAGTAACTTGGCTCTATGCCAAGGATTCCCACAAAGTCAGGGGGTGGATTACTTGCCTTTAATGCACTTCAATAGCTAAAATGTGACCCAACCTTTCTTTATGCAACTTTAGTAAATAAAAAAAGACATGCGACATAACCATATCCAGTAATAAAATGAGGCCATCATACATCTATTCATTTGTAAACAAATATACAGTCATTCATTCAATACAATAATCACACATATATCTAAGATACTTTTAGCATTCACACATATACACAAAATATAACATGGAAACCCATTGTCACATCCCCAACCCTCTACTCCAGGGAGAGGACATGGCTAACATCTATCAACCTGATAAATATAAGCCCCATGAACATAATATATATAAAAATGCATTGAAATTAAAACATACATAGATGCATAAATTATTAACATATAGCAGAAGCAAAATCATTCATTCAAGCAGTCATCATGTTCATATTAATTCATAAAACAATTACAGTTGCAGAGAATAAAATATAAGAGAATACTTATCTTTGAAAGAAGCTTGTCCCATAACCATTTATGTCGTTGCAATGTTCAACCAAACCATAGGCTAGTGTGCTCTTTAATTCCTCAGCAACACTGACACCCCCAAGTTGGGCATGATTTTTACCAAGGAATAAGGAACACTAGCAGACTTCCCCCATAGCCAAGGATACAATAAAACTCAGTCAAGCCAACACAGTTGGGTTTAACACACTTACATAGGAAGTGATTTATGCTTAGCCAATTTCACATGAGACACAGCCAATCCAACAGATGGGATTATCAGGCTACCAGCCAAGCCATCCTTCTAATTGGGTTTATTAGGCTGCCAAGGAGGTAGAAAGGTTGACTGCTAAGCTAGTGAGCTCAATCCAGTGTTGTGAATTCCCACACTAGATCTAACCTAACTTCTAAACAATTACACACCCAACACAAGGAAGCATCTCCTTCTCTACTACACAGTCCCTCAATCCATGCATTCCCTTCCAGTTCTATTCATGATGTGCAAAGAAGAAAACCAACCCTCTAGATCGGTCTGTGAGGTGCCTTCACACACTAGGTTTATCAAGCAAGTATAGAGTCCATTTCCATTCCCCAAATCAGTTCAAATGCCAAATGTGGATGCATACAAAGTGGTATCAGTCCTGGGATTTATCAAAACGTAAGCAGAAGCCAAGTAATTACACATGCACACAGTAATTTATGAATTTCTGAACATTGCCGGTGCCAGACCGACTGCTGCAAAATACCAAAATGAAAACGTTGTTGGTCATTCAAATCAAAGACACAAAATCGTATTTAGGGCATTCATGTTTAGGAAAATGACTAGCAGACTAGAGAAAACGTGAAAAGAAACAAATCCACACAAGAAAAGAAAAAATGTCTGGGGTCCAGATTGCCGAATAGGAGAAAATCATGAAGGATTCAGACTCTGAGTAGTTTTCTTGCCGCATGAATGAATATTACCCACTCCAAAACATCCCACCCATTCGAAATCGTGAGGGGAAGGTGAAACGCCCATGCATGAGGGAAAGGTAGTCATTTTTGTGTTTTCTTGCCCAAGAAAATTTAAAATTTTTTTTTCCCAGAAATGGTTCTCTACCCATTTCAAATTTATGCCCACTCTCCCAATCACCCCCCCCCC
>LPNX010099482.1:19912-38445 GCA_001517045.1 Pseudotsuga menziesii
TCCAGTTTTTTTTAATGTTTAGCTAGCATAAAATATCATTGGCCCAACCTTAATTGCCAAAACATAAACACTAAATCAATGATGGGGCTTTTTCCTAGCTGCACACCATGCAGATTATTTACATCATTTTATTTAAATGCAAATTGGGTCAAAACTGGGGTGTTACACCCATTCGGGAGAAAACCACAACATGCTCTTCATCTGACATGAGGAAATTGATGCACCTTTCATTTGTGCACTAAGCTATAGACTCTACTCAAGATATTCTTCTCTAACTTACACACTCTTCCTCCCTCTCATGCTCTTTGATCTTCTCTCTTTTCTCTTTCTACTCTACTTCTACTAGCGATCCACACATAGCCTGGATCGACTCAACCTTCCCTACTCGTCGGTGCACCTAGCTGCATATCCTTCACTCTAATGCACTCAGGGACACAAAGCCATTAACCAAGAACTCCTACTGAGTCTAGCTCGAGATTCTAATCCTTCAATGTTTAATCATGAAATTCTCATTCCAGTCTAGCTCAAAAGTCTTACTAAGAGCCTAACCCACATACCACTTGGGTTACTTATTTTATAGCCCTATTACACACTCGATACATATCCCATACATACTTGATTTATACTCAATACCAACTCGATACAGAATCTATATAGAATCATTGTAGACTCATTCTATGTCGCTATCTCAATCGACTTACTATATCTAGCCAATAGAATGTCTTTCCTATTCTACAAACACATAACGGGAGGCACTATCATCCTGATTTACAAAGATTCCTTCATGTGTGTGGTTTTCAGTAACTCCATCCAAGCTTTTACCCATGATCATTAAGGCCTATTGCTTTCTTAGCATTACGTCTTACTATCATTTTCTAGCCATTATGTTATTTGCATGCCTTCTTCTGCTGATATTTGTCATACCATCTCGTGTCACATTCTATCCTTCTATCATGGCTTACTTATTTGGTGCAACTTCCTCTTCCAGTGCCTTCTCCTCCTCTTCTTCTTCTCTTTTACTTCTTTTGTCATAGCATCCTTCCCCTTATCCTTTATGTTGCTTCCTCAGTGGTATCTCCTTCCTCTTCTCCTTTACGTTCTTCTCCATACTTAAGCAGATTTATGCATGAATTTTGTCCTGCTGTTCCTAGGTCCAATAGGCCCCCAACACTCACATGTGGCTCATCTCGAGCCACACGAATCTATTGCTCCATGTACTAACTTGCATTGATTTTGTTCTAAAAATCTTCTACAATTTTTACCACTTTCTCCGCCTTTGTGCGCACTTCTTCCTCTATTTTCTGCATTTGTTCCACCAGGTCGAAATTGACATGTTCCTCCATGAATTTTTGTACTGATGCCTCTACTTCACACATATTCTAATGTATAGGCTGAATTATTCCTGTAACTCTCTCTAATTTGGACTGCAACTCTTCTACCTTTTCCTCACATTGTTGTTGTTGTGTGTGCAACAAAGTCATTTGTTGCTGTAGTTTTCTCATCTCCATTGCCTTAGCCATTTTTTGTGCCAATGGTAGCTAATTAATATCGTTTCTTATTTGCATGATGTTTGTTTCAAATGTAGTCATCTCATTTGTAATATTCTGTGATTGCTCGTCATCAATTAGTGCTTCCCAAGTCTAAGAGACTTGGTCGACAACCTTAGCACATGTTTGTTTTGCTTCTTCTATTCTCTTCGCAACCTCAGTTGCTGCATCTCTTTTTCTCTCCAACACTTATAGAGGTGTGTTGGGTCTCCTTTGATCTTCTAGTTTTGTAACTTTTATCCTAAGGTTAGACACTGTCTTTCCTAGCCTAACGACCCTGTCTTCTGGTGGAATTTCTTGTAATATTTAAACATCTTCAGGAGTCGAACAAGAAATATTTATGATATTTTTGAGTTTCTGCTTACTTTCTTCTTCTTCCCTTCCTTTTTGCTTGGTCCTTTGCATATTTTCCTTGATTTTTCTAATATCCTTCTCGAATTGCATCACCTTCTTATTGAGGGTACTTCCTCTTACTCTAATATTTGCAACCGCCACTTTTGGTAAGGCATGCACAGCCATTAGTCACATCTTGGAGAAATCTAAGAATATTTGGCCAGCACTTCTATCAACCTCATTGGACTCTGGAGTCTCTATATCCAACGCTTCTCTTTAGAGTTGTACCCTAATCATGTGGTCTCCTCTTGGTCCCTAGGTTTTAGGTGATTCCAATGGGCCAAGTGCATTCTACGACTGTGGTACTTAGGGCACATGTGCTACAACAATTTTAATCTCTTCAATTTTGCTTCCCAGTTCATTCAGCCTATCTGTGATAGTAGTAGTAAATTGATTTTGTTGTTTGTTGAGGTCATGGAGACTTTCTTGGGAGGCTTCTTGTAGTGTTTATGCTATGTTTCTACCTCCTCAGCATCAATACGAAAGGTATTGAATTCTTTTTTAGCCTTCCATTTCTTACGCTTAGGTTCCCTTTGTTCTTCGACATCTTTCCCTTCCTTTTTTTGTTGTTCTAGCAATGGTTCATGATGAGGCAAATTGGGACGATTCTTGTCTTTCTATGCCCCTTCTGTGTTTTTCCTGTGGTGTTTATCCTGATTGATTTCTTTTTCCTTCCTCTGAGTTGGTGGCACTTCCTGTTGCCATTCTTCTAGCTAGTCACTGATAAAGGTTTCTACATCTTCTTCCATTAGCACATATTGAGTTTCCAACCACTGTTGTTATGGTACTTTCCATGATTGGATGGAAACATAGTGTGGACCAATTTTAAACTTAACAATTTGTCGAAAACTGGAAATAGTGGTTGCACTCAATCTTACATTATGCTTCACTAGTTTCTTTATGTTGATGTATTTGTAACTTCAGAATGTATTTACTTGTATACCTTATATTGTATTTCATTGTAACCCTATGTTCCTTTCGAGAGAATCATTAATATAATAAATTCATGCAAATTCATAGAGGTTAACCATTCGTTGTAAGTCGGGGAAATAACTCCCACAGTTGAGGGGTACTAGGGTTATTAGACTCTCCTAGTGAATTCGACCCTAGTAAGTAATTGTCAAGTGGAAAAATAGTATAAATAGAGAGCGAGTCTCTCTATTTGAAACACACACTCACTCAACTAGAGCGCATGAGTGAGAGAAGAGGAGCTCGCACAAGTGAGAGAGAGAACAGATGTTAGATATCATCTTTCTGTCTTTGGGTTTTAATTTTTCTATTGGTGCTCATTCTATCTCTAAGGAAGTTGTGGGGTTTTCTCCTTTATGGTTTCCCTGAGGAAAAATATTTGTGTCGCTTGTCTCTTGTGATTATTGTTGTGCATGTTATTCTCTCAGATAATATCCTACGATCATATTGACTAAATGATAAAAATTTAACATGGTATCAAAGCTAACCTAAGAAGAAAATAATGTGCAGCTACGAAAGATAAAGCTTCTTACTTTTTGGGTCTCTCTCCACAAATCATCAGCAAAAGGAGGCTAGGATAACTCTCCATTGAAGGGGGCATATTTCTGTCGAAGTAAAATTTGATTCCGGGCATTTTGAGTTTTTGACCTGTCACTACTGCAGGAAATTAGGGATTTTCACATAAGAGGAATTTTTGAGTGAGCCTAGCATAGTATTTCCATCCTCCTCAAAATAGAAATTTAGAGATCAAGATCGAAATTTTTGGTTGGGTAAAACATCGAGAAAGTCAAACCCTAATTTGACCCCGGACTAGAAAACCCTAAAAGACTAAAACTACTCAGTTTAATGCATTCGCTATATCTCGATATTGGAGAAGTCTCAGGAGACAAAAAATTTATAGGCCAAATATAAATTCTTGATGTACCCTTTGTAAAAGTTTCAGCCTCCGATTCGCTATGTTATGGGAGGTATGATTCCTACAAATCAGGGTTCCATCCTCTCACTGGATTCATCCCTAAAAAGGACACCTAGGGAAAATTGTTACATCTTGGGATACAAAGGTCCAAATTAAATTTCATAAGATGTTACATATAGGGCATGGACTATAATTTCTGTGGTAAAATTTTCAGACCCCGACGATGAAATAGTGACATGTGGAAGTATATACAAGCTCGCTATGCTGAACAGTCCTAAAATAAGTCACATTGGGAAACCTCTCATAAGTCCCAATTGGTAAAACTAATTTTGATAAAACAATATAGTGTTGGAAATAGGACAGACAAAACTACCTTAGTGTGAAGTTTCAGACACATAGGAGCAGTAATTTCATATATATTTAAGAAACAATATCAGGGAATTCTATAGAAGAAATTGAAGAAAAGCAAGGCATCAGATATTGTGTAGTTATGATCACATTTTTACGAAAATGAGTATTCTGCTCATATTGCCTTTAACATACACATATTTCTATCCAATCATATCTGAAATATTATAATTTTTGAAAATTAGTGTTTCTTTGACAAACCCTAGATCAGCTAGGTGTGGAACCAGGAAGGACTTCCTCAAATCGGATTTCACTGGTTCTTGAAGAAAATGAATTGGACACCTACACAAGTGGAGAGGTTCCAGTTCTAGATGGAGATGAGGCTAAATCCTTACACAAGAAGAACTTGGCCAAGGCCAAGAGGATAATTTCTTATTCAATCAAGAATCAACTTATACCACAAGTGTCTTCCCTAAAGACACCTAAAGAGATGCTTGATTCCTTAACAAAGCTATTTGAAGGGAAGAACATAAATAGGAAGATGACTTTGATAAACCAGTTGAAGAATATAAAGATCCAGAATGTAGAGACCATACAGTCATACTTTACAAGGGTATCTCAAATCAAAGAACAACTTGAAGTAGTGGATGAAGAAGTAGAGAATGTAGAAATTGTGATAACCACCTTGAATGGCCTCCCAAGATCATGGGATTATATCATTTGAGGAATGTGTACCAGAAGGAAATGATTTACTTTAGCAAACTCTAGAAAGAGTGCACACAAGAAGAAGCATGACTCATAATCAGAGAAGAGAATATAGGATCAACTGAAGATCAAGCGCTCACGATTCAAAAAAGATCCCTCAAGCGGTGAGGAATATGAAGAAATCAATTCTTGAAGAACCTCTTATCCATCTTAACATTTGGATAAGAAATGATGCTATTATGAATGAAGAAGACAATGAAGCTAAAAGGACTCTACCCATGAAACAAATAAACATAAGTGTTCAATTTTCATTTCATGATAGTGTTTGGTTATGCATTTGTTTATATTCAGTTGATGTATTATGCATGATAGCATGTTTGCATTAATGAAAGTATACTACTAATATGCATGTGATGGGTATTATCTCATGGTGCTATAAAACTATCCATTTCTACTTATCTAGAATGAAACCTATTTGATGACATATTGGATTAGTGCACAATCTCAATGATGTCATGGTAGAGATGGAAGGAATCTAGAAAGTTTCCGTGAGATATGGATGAATGTTGTATTGGCTAAAATAGTTGCATGATTATATATTTATGCATAAGAATTTTCCATTATAAATATGCATTATGAAATGTTTCTAACCATATAACTGGTGCATTTGACTTGTAGGAAAGATTGTGTACAATCACCTACAAGAAAAGAAGGATGAGGCTTGTTCCGAAGAACAAGTGACGATAGTTCAAGATTCACTCTAATAATCTAAAATGAAGAATGATGACTAGAATGCGATGTCGAAGACCTAAAGGGAAGTCCATAGTATCTTCCATATGGATCTATAAGATCCAACATGCAGTAGACAACAACATCATGAGATATAAGGAAACATTCGTAGTGTGAGGCCTCTCACAAAAATAAGTCATAGACTACGAAGAGACATTTGAAACCACTAGAAGTTAAGATACATGATAGGAAGACTTGACTCATATGTGCAAATTAAAGAAGGCCTTGTATGAGCTTAGAAGACACCCATAGGAAAAGACATACATGAGGAGCTTGAAGATCACCTAGAGTGATGAAGATCTTAACCTTTTCTACAAGGTTGAAGATGAAAGCCAATAGAGGATGACAAGCTCACAGATGGGTGTGAGAAGAAATATTGAAAAGGTTCAAGATAGAGGATATTGGTATCCAATGACCCTATATGGATACATAGAATATTAGTAGTAGAGGAAGCTACTTGTCACTCCAGTACATAATGTTTCAATACATAGAGTACGAAAGGAAGTGGAAGAATGATGATCCACTTTAGAGGGAGTGACTGTAGAATATCCTGAGGTTCAACATGGTATGATAGGATGGACATATTATTGATGGCTCTAATATTTACTAAGAGTAAAGCAGATTCCAAACTTTTCTTCAAGGTTGAAGGAGAAAGACCAGTGATGCTCCTGTTATATGTCAATGACTTGTTCCAGATAGGGAAAGAGGAAGTCATTAAAGTTGCAAGAAGGAGACTTAATACTGAGTTTGAGATGAAGGACTTGGGTATGATGTAGTACTTTCTAGGCATGGAGGTGTGATAGAGTGCAGATGGAATACCCCTTAGACAAGGGAATTATGTAGTGGATATGTTGAAGAGGTTCGGGATGATGGATTGCGAGGCCATGGCCACACCTATGGCATCGAACCTGAAGCTATTGAGTGATGCTTCATCAGAGTCGGTTGATGCCATGATGTATCATTAGATGATTGGGTCATTTATGTACCTAACGAATATGAGACCAAATATTTGATTTGTTGTGAACACGTTGAGCCAGTTCCTGACAGATCCAAGACATGTTCACCATATTACTGTAAAGCATATTCTGAGGTACCTGAAGGGTACAGTTGACTATGGGCTCAAGTATGATACGAATCAAAATATTATCCTAGAGGTTTATGTGGATTCGGATTGGGTAGGCTTTGCCATTGATAGGAAGAGCACTTCAGGGTGTTGTTTCAGTATGGGATCAGGTGTGATCTATTGATTTAGCATGAGGAAGTCCTTCATGGCACTGAGTATAGATGAGGGAAAATATGTTGCAACTTTCTCAGCTACCTGGGAGAGAGGAGCAATGAAGCTCCAGTTTGTGATCCAGATCTATATCTCCCAAAAGAGGGAGTTCTAGCATAGCTGATGAGACAAGTTGTCTAAGCATAAAATCCCAACAAAGCTCTTAGGTTGCTCAGATGTAAATAGTCATGTAGGTTATCCTCATATATAATCAATCTTGGTGAAGCTCGTAGGTTATCCTTGGACGTAATCAGCCCTGATGTGATTCTATGCTAGAAATGGCCAGAGTGACTTTTGAATACTTCAGAAGAGAAGCTTGGTGTTCTCCAGATCGAGGTTCCTTCCAAGGGGAACTGATGATTCCATGAGACTTTCTAACATGGTGGTAGTATTGGTTCCTCCCATGGTCAAATGTAAGTGCTGAGCCTTTCTGACATGGTGGTGTTATCACTCCAGGAAACTCCTCTAGGTTGCTGCTCAAGGATGCCTGGTAACTTAAACAATTTTTTGGGTTTTTGATATGGATCAAGTTGGATAACCTATATAACCTCCCACTCTCAATACATGCATGAGGCTCACTCAATAACAAGGATTTTAGTTACAACTTGTTCAGTAGTTTGACAAAAAGGTGTAGGAATGGAGAACTCACCAAGCTAGCATACTTACATGCATAACACATGCATACAAATGGCTAAAACTGAACAAGAATGGTACTTATAAATGAAATCGCATAAACTTACCAATAGGATGATAGCTATTGGCTTTTAATCAACTTGAAATCACTTAAATGCACATTCAGGCTTAAGTACAGTAATGATAAAGAAGATGGCTGAACAAATCACAACAAAAGAGCTCGTATTATGAGTAAACCAGATGAGATGCTTGCTAATAGGGTGGGCTTATAAATCCCCAGATTTGAACCTTTATTAATCAAATAATCATGGGCTTTATAGCCTTTTACCAAATTTACAGATCCTGAAAATCCAATCTATTTTACACAAAAATAATTGGAAGTAATAGTTTTTCTAGATTAGGGCTTCAAACCTTTGCTAACTATTTGTTTATTTACTATGAAGATCTAGTTCACTGAGTGGTCTTTTAATGACTGAAGTAGTAGTTGATAACCACCACTGCTGGTTCGCTGTGGAATTTCCTCCAACAGCCAGTGTATCGACATTTAACTGAAGTGCCCAGTCTCGTTCAATCCACCCAAAATTTTTTACTTTGTTATCACAATCACCAATCGAAAGCCTTTTCTTCTATCACATCGATGCCCCAAATCTGAATATTGCCGCAATTTCGGTGCTCCAAGTCCCAACATTTTCACAATTTATCGCCTTACCTCTGCCATCGCCGATCAAGGGATTTTTCTTTTAGCTCGTTGGTGCTCTAAGTCTCTACGCTACCACTCTCCACCTTTAGCTCGTCGACGATGGGGAGCTGTGACAGCTCATGTATCGAAACCTTTTTCCTGGATGTTGCTGCTACGTAGTCTTCAGTTCCTCTGATCGCCGAAATTTCCATCTGATTGCAGAGGCCTCAGTTTGTATTTTTTTCTGTCGTTTTGGCTCTTTAGTAGACTAACTCGTCGACAGTTAGTCCCTATGTCTTCCGATCGCCAATGATCCTTTATTGTCATGCTATCAAAATGTGGTGAACTTCACCGATCCGTATTCCTTTTGTTTCCCGTCGTTTCAGCGCCCCATTGAACTATCTTGCCGATGGCTAGTGATTCCAAGTTCCGACGCTGAAATTTTCATCTGTTCCCCGAACCTGTAGTATTTCTTCCTTCTATAGTTGTGGCTCCGCAGTGAGCTATTTTGCCACCGGTTAGTATTTAGCACCTCCGACACCGAAGTTTCCATCTACTTGCAGAACTCGTAGTCTGTATAAATTCCACCCTTGTGACTCCTTAGAGGACTAATTCACCAACGGTTAGTATTTAGACCCTCCGATCACCGATGTGTTTATCTATTGTCATGCTATCGGAATGTTTCTTGTCATCGATCGGAAGCCCTAGTCAGTTTTTATTCCGCCATTGGGGATCCAGAGAGAACTAGCTTCCCACTCCGTTGTTCTTAGTTATTTTGACCATCAACAAATTTATTATATTGTTGTGCTATTGGAATGTTTCTTATCATCAATTAGAAGCCGTAGTCAGTTTTCTTCCCACCGTTGCAGCACCTTTGGGAACTAGCTCACCGATTGTTAGTCTTTACAACCTTCGATGGCTGTTAAAAAGTGCTCCAATGGTGTTCAAAAATTTTCAGTAATACATCTATCTGTCGATGGGGTCTTCCACTTGCTATTTATCTTCCATCTTTCGGTGGCTAATGAGATGTTTTGGTCCTTGCCTAAGCCACCGAAAGCTACACTTGTGAAATTTTCATCCAAATAAAAAACAGAGGCTTTCAAATTTGTCAATGACCTTCATATCCTTCATACTATAGAAATGAATTATTTTGTGTGAACTAAATAAAAATAAATTTATTTGGGAGATAACATCTAGCTCCTACTTGGGGATGGGAACCTCCCTGTGAGGTCACAAGAACCCCAGACTAAAATTCTTTTCCTAAAAAAGAATAATTAAAGGTATCTTCTAGTGTTCCATTGGGCATGGAGTCATTTGTCTTCTATAACTTATACGCTTCACCCTACCTGTAGCCTGCTTTGCTTATTCATGAAAACAACTGAAAATGACCTAACTGCTCATATTAAGAGCTTATTTTCCTATCTACTCATACTCCTAATTCTAATTAGTAGATCTTTCTTATCATGTGACATCATGCTTCCAATGAATCCAGGTTAGAAGCTGATCTGCTAAACTTATCCCTGATCTTGACCCCAAAAAATAAATGAAACCCTAGCATGCAACAATGTAGTTTTGAAGGGTGATGGAATGAGCCATCTTCTAACAAAAATATTTTGATATCTACGTTGCTTATAAGTTCTAGATAGTCAGCAACAAGGTCATAAAAACCAACAGGAAATACCTTTTTATGCTGCCAATCCTTTCCTTCACTGATGTCAATGTTGAATGTGGACTGCTCAGCCTTTGTCTGATAAAAATGCAAGCTCAACAGTTGATCTAAATATTTTTGCTTCTCTTCACATAATCTAAATTCATTATGATGATAGGATGGCTTATCACAGCTAACAATTTCCTCTTCCACAATAATATCTTTGTAGGATATACCAAAACTAAAAAGATCTATATTAGACCTTTGAACAGAAGATTCGTAACAAGCATTTATCACAGCATTCACACCTTTTTTTATCATCTCTCTGCTGAAAAGAGGAACTAGATGAATTTTGCGTAAACAATAAGTCTACACAAATTTCAACCTCTTCTTCCTCATCACTCTATTTTTTGGATATAGGAGCATCAAGATAAGATCCTAATGTTAGAGATGAAGGCTCTTGTATAGGAGTATCAACAATAAAATTTTGAAACATATCTGGAAAAATATTACCTAGTTCCTTGTCATGATTTGAACCCACATGTTCATACAGAGAAGGAAGATCTTCCTAATGTTCTAGATGGAGATTAGATAGTCCTTGGAAATCTTGCTCCTCTTGGTTACTGCAACTTTCCTTGATTTGCAAATATGGAAAATGCGAGCTAGCCTAACTGATTTCAATGATCGTTTGACCAGAAGAAAGATGATCATTTCCATGTGTAGTTAAAGAAATCAATTCCTCAAATTCACCACAATCAGATTTAATGATGGTAGGAAAACCTTCCACTCCTTTGTAATTTGTTTCTAGTTTATGTTTATGGGAAAGTACCTCATTGTGAAAATCATAAGAGAGATGAGGTAGCTATTAAGGGAGATATTCTTCTCTATTGACCTTTTCAACCTGAGAATGCAACTTATATTCTTCACAACAATTATCGAATGCAAACTCATTTGAATAGTATCTTTTACAGTGCTCAGTGAATGCTCAGTGAAAATCTTTCAATGATGAAATACTGGAAGGAGGAAAAGAAAAATACCACTGGCAAGCATCACCATATAATGAATACATGAACATCTTCATACGAACATCTTCATGCTACTGATCTAATATATCCATGCATTCGTGAAACTGGAGGAGGTGTTCTGCAGGATTATCTTCTTCCTCCTCCTTAAAGGAAGGTAAAAAGTATCCCCATTTGGATATATCAGGTACTGGATGTGGGAAACCAGGAATGGAAGAGAATTCAAGAGGTGCAAACCTCTAAGATAAAAGAGCAGCAAAATAATTTTGACCTCTTAATATTGTGGAGTTGCCACTAAATTCATCTTTCAAGGAGTCGCTAGGGATGAGATCTTCACAAGAAACAATGCTTGAAGATGCCCAAATCCTAATTTATTTTTTTGTAATTCCTGGGAATTAAGAGCTTCAACGGAAGAAATAATAGGAGAAATATTTCTTGAAATACCTGATGTAGTTGTTTCTACAGCACTACTGATCTGTCTTAGTAAAGCCCTAGCTTCCTCAAAATTTCTTCTGGATTTGAAACTGGTGTTCTTGGTGGCCCCTTAGGGTTTGCTCTGGTACTTGGCCTTCTTGAAGCCACCTTATATCAATGGAGCCTCCAGATAGATGATTACAATTGTAATAGTTCCCAAACCTTGTCTATCATCAAAGCATGGATCTATGTTGTCTCCCAGGGGAGTTGAGCTTCAATCTCCACTCCTTGGCAACGACGCCACTTTGTTATCACTCCAGGAAACTCCTCTAGGTTGTTGATCGAGGATTCCTGGTAACTTAAACTGTTTTTTGGGTTTTTGATATGGACCAAGACAGATAACCTATATAACCTCCCACTGTCAAGACATGCATGAGGCTCACTTAATCACAAGGCTTTTAGTTACAACTTGTTCAGTAGTTTGACAAAAAGGTGCAGGAATGGAGAACTCACCAAGCTAGTAGACTTATATGCATAACACATGCATACAAATGGATAAAACCTGACAAGGATGGTACTTATCAATCAAATCGCATAAAATTACAAATAGGATGACAGCTGTTGGCTTTTAATCAACTTGAAATCACCTAAATACACATTCAGGATTAAGTAGAGTAATGATAAAGAAGATGGTTGAACAAATCACAACAAAAGAGCTTGTATTATGAATAAACTAGATGAGATGATTGCTAATAGGATGGGCTTATAAATCCCCAGAGTCAAACCTTTATTAATCAAATAATCATGGACTTTATAGCCTTTTACCAAATTTATAGATCCTGAAAATCCGATCTATTTTACACAAAAATAATTGGAAGTAATAGTTTTTCCAGATTAGGGCTTCAAACCCTTGCTGACTGTTTGTTTATTTACTGTGAAGATCTAGTTCACTGAGCGGTCTTTTAATGACTGAAGTAGTAGCCGATAACCACCACTGCTGGTTCGCTATGGAATTACTACCAACAACAAATGTATCAACGTTTAACTGAAGTGCCCAATCTTGTTCAATCCGCCCGAAAATTTTTACTTTGTTGCTACAATCGCCGATCAGAAGCCTTTATTCTATCACATCAGTGCCCCAAATCTAAACATTGATGCAGTTTCGATGCTCCAAGTCCAAAAGTTTCTGTAGTTTACCACCTTACCTCCACCGTTGCCGATCAGGGGATTTTTATTTTAGCTCCTCAGTGCTCTAAGTCTCTACGCTACCGCTCTCCACCTTTAGCTCATTGGTGATCAGGAGTTGTGACAACTCATGTATCAGAACCTTTTTCTTGGATGTTTCCGCTACGTAGTCTTCAGGTCCTTCGATTGCCAAAATTTTCATCTGATCATGGAGGCCTCATTTTGTCTTTTTTCCACTATTGTGGCTCTTTAGTAGACTAACTCGCTGACGGTTATTTTGTATGTCTTCCGATCGCCGATAATCCTTTATTGTTGCACTATCGAAATGTGGTGAACTTTGCCGATCCGTATTCCTTTTGTTTCCTGTCATTTTGGCACCCCATTGAACTATCTTGCCGATGGCTAGTGATTCCAAGTTTCGCTGCCGAAATTTTCGTCTGTTCGCGAAACCCGTAGTCTTTTTTCCTTCCGCAGTTGCGGCTCTGCAGTGAACTAATTTTCCATTGGTTAGTCTTTAGCACCTCCGACGCCGAAGTTTCCATCTACTCACGGAACCCACAGTATATATATCTTCCACCCTTGTGGCTCCTTATAGGACTAATTCACCGACAATTAGTCTTTAGACCCTCTGGTCTCTGATGTGTTTATCTATTGTCGCGCTATCCGAATGCTTCTTGTCATCGATCGGAAGCCGTAGTTAATTTGTTTTCTGCCATTGTGGCTCCACAGAGAAATAGCTTGTCGCTTCGTTGTTCTTAGTTCTTTCGATCGCCAATGAATTTATTCTATTGTTGTGCTATCGAAATGTTTCTTGTCATCGATCGAAAGTTGTAATCAGTTTTCTTCCCGTTGTTGCGGCGCCTTTGGTAACTAGCTCGCTAATTATTAGTCTTTACAAGCTCCGATGGTTGTTAAAAAGTGCTCCGATAGTGTTCAAAAATTTTCAGCAATACGTCTATCTGTTGATGGGATCTTCCACCTGCTATTTATCTTCCATCTTTTGGTGGCTAATGAGATGTTCTGATCCTCGCCCAAGCCACCGAAAGCTACACTTGTGAAATTTTCATCCAAATAAAAAATAGAGCCTTTCAAATTTGTTAGTGACCTTCATATCCTTCATACTATCGAAATGAATTATTTTGTGTGAACTAAATAAAAATAAATTTATTTAGGAGATAACAAGTGGTGGGATTGGCCTTCCATGGTTTGACGTTAGTGCAGATCCCTTCTAACATGGTTGTGAGATGTGTTCCTCCCATGGTCGAATGTAAGTGCTGAGCCTTTCTGACATGGTGGAGGGATGGGCCTCCCATGGTCAAATGTAAGTGCTGTGCCTTTTCGAAATGGTGGTAGGTTGGGCCTCCCATGGTTAGATATAAGTGCTAAGACCTACATCCAGCATTAAAAAGGGTTGTCTCTATAGTGGAAATCCTTGCAGAGGCAAGGTACTGCATCTAGCATGAAAAAGGGCTAGCTCTGTAGTGGAAATCCTTGCAGAGGAAAGGTACTACATCTAGCATGAAAAAAGGCTGGCTCTATAGTGGAAATCCTTGTAGAGGCAAGGTGTTGCATGCAACATGAAAAAGGGATGGCTTTGTAGGGGAAATCCTTGCAGAGTTAAGGTGTTGTATCCAGCATGAAAAAGGGTTGGCTCTGTAGGGGAATTCCTTGCAAGGGAAAGGAGTACATCCAACATGAAAAAGGGATAGCTCTATTGATGAAGACCTACATGGAGGCTAGGCCTACAACCAACATGAAAAAGGGTTGGCTCTATAGAACTTCCTATGACGAGAAGAATTGAGAGACAACACCATTTTCTCAAGATAGCAAGAGAAATGATAATGATGATGATACAACTTTGATGATGATCCAATGATGATCCATCTTTGATGATGATCCAATGATGATCCAGCTTGATGATGATCCAATTCTTATGATGATCTAGAGACGAAGACTTGTGCTGATGAACTGTGTCAAGAGAATACCTTCCTAGTTAAGAGGGAGTGTTGATGTATTTGTAACTTCGGAATGTATTCACTTGTATANAGGAGAATCATTAATATAATAAAGTCATGCAAATTCATAGAGGTTAACCTTCCATTGTAAGTCGGGGAAATAGTCCCAACAATTGAGGGGTACTAGGGTTACTAGACTCTCCTAGTGAAGTCGGCCCTGGTAATTAATTTTCAAGTGGAAAACTAGTATAAATAGAGAGTGAGTCTCTCTATTTGAAACACAAACTCACTCAACTAGAGCGCATGAGTGAGAGAAGAGGAGCCTGCACAAGTGAGAGAGAGAACAACTATCGAAGATCATCTTTCTATCTTTGGGTTTTACTTTTTATATTAGTGCTCATTCTATCTTTGAGGAAGTTGCAGGGTTTTCTCCTTTATGGTTTCCCCGAAGAAAACTCTTGTGTCTCTTATCTCTTGTGATTATTGCTGTGCATGTTATTCTCTCATATAAGATCCTAAGATCATATTGACTAAATGATAAAAATATGACACTTTAAGGCTTCAGTATGGACAAAGAATTCACTGTTACTATTTGTTTGTCAGCTTTTTTTTGGTGAGAACCAGAGGTACTAGTGTCTTGCACCTCTGTAGATAACAGGTAGGTCTACCGGTTGGTAGTTTTTCGACTCAGACAAGATAATAAATGTGTTTAAAATAAATAACCAAGAATAATGGAAAGCAATACCTTCTTCTCAGGCTAAGGCTGCGTCTTGTAACAATTCATTAAGCAAGAATTGGGACCAATTGATTTGAACTTCTTCTGTAGAGAGTGCAACCAGCATTAATTCTCTTGCAGTACATTGGTTTGGTCGTGATGTCTGCAACATTTTGTGTGACAATATCATTGATGTCATGAGAATAGAAATATCACTAATAGAGGATATTGAGAACCCTTTGTCAGACTTGACTAGGTCATACTTATCCTTGATATTGATAATGTGATCGAGGTCATTGTCCTTATTAAATACTGATAGTGGGTCTGTTCCTACCCTTAGAAGTCCTATAATTGCTGAAATAAGGTCGACATCAATCGAATACAATTTTTCTAACGAAACGAATATTCCATGAAGTATTACCATCAACTTCCTTACATAATTGGTTACTTCTGAGATTCAGCCAAAGTATGAATTGAATAGTAATGACAACAACTTAGACTGTTCCAGTCCTTTCTCCCATTTTATTGCAACAAATTGGTTCAGTGAATTGGTTGTATCTTTTACAAGTTTCATGTAATTCTTTCTATCGAGGTCTATCAACTTGCTTGTATCCGAATATTCAAAGGATAGCTTCTACAGTTGGGGCATGATACCAAGAAGTACTATCATACCTTTTTGTATTTGGGTGCTACCAGTGTAGAAGAACCCTTTCTAGGTATGGTAACTAGTGGCACATCTATCCTTCTTGGTGGAATATATGGTGGTAATAATTTCCTTGTTTCAAATTCCTATTTCTCTTCATGGATTGGTGGTGTTGCTGTAGCTTTCTCCTTTCTCTGCTTCTTCCTCATCTGCTTCCCTTTTGAAGCTAGTGTTAATCTTGGTTCCTGCATTCGACATTTTTTTGAAGGATGAAGTGGGACTTGGGAAGTAACTAGCCTAGATTATTTCTTTGGGGGAATGTATCATGTAGTGTCTTCCATGATAGGAGTAGGTGATGCAGGTCTGTCTTCAGCTTCCATAGTAGGACTAGCACTTGATATCGAAATTATCATAAATTGGGTTGTTATAGCGGATTTCACCACACTAGGTGAATCACACATTGTATGGCCTTCCCTTGTCCCGCTGCAGACTCATTAGCCCCTTTGGACCACTTTATATCTTTTAATGTTACCTTGATCATCCCTAAAAACATTAGAATATTGATATACGCGGCTTTTCCCTCGATATCCGCGTACATACGCGGATATTTCCCCTATAGTCGCGTACATCGGGATGTGTACATAAATCCAAATCCTTTTGGACTATTCCTTGACTTGGATCTGACTCATATGACTCCTGGCCTTCCATATGCCTTGAGATCGCACGGATTCGACCCTTCAGTATCCCTTTGAAGAACTATATAAGGAACCCATTGGTACATTGAAAGCATAAGAGAACTTTGAGAGTAACAAAACTATAGTCCATTGTTGCCAAGATTTATGCTTGAGTCTGCATCCCTTTGTCCCTTGGAGCACTGTTGTGTTCTTCCCAATCTTTCCTTTCACTAGTAAGCTTGCTATCGAAGTGATGGAGGATTGAGGTGGTGGAGGCCCAAGTGGGGGATTCAGTTTCTCCGATTCGCAGACGTGCCGTTAGAGGTTGTCACTTGTAATCTCTGATTCTTATTAATAGAAATATCTTTTCCTGCCCAGTAATGTGTACTTGAATGAATATTGTTTCCATTGGAATATGTCAAATGCTTTTACATTATTGATTATATATTCTAGAATAGATCTAACACCATGAAATATAGTATGCTTGTATTGTTTACTTGTTGTTGAGGACGTGCTATAACAATTCAAGATGAAGATTGGAAAGCTCAATGGGGATCTACTACAACCGTCCAGAATAAGGTACGAGGTTCGATCCTTTAGTGTTAGATTTTTTATTTCTATTGCATATTGGGAAAGATTGATTTACGGAGAGAAATTCCTATGGCCTGGGGTACCACAACAAACAGCTAGACTCCAGAAATCAATATTTCCCAATATGCAATAGAAATAAAACAATCTAACACTAAAGGATCGAACCTCCTACCTTATTCCGGATGGTTGGAGTAGATCCCCGTTGAGCTTTCCAATCTTCAGCTTGAATTGTTATAGCATGTCCTCAACAACAAGTAAACAATACAAGCATACTATATTTCATGGTGTTAGATCTATTCTAGCATATATAATCAATAATGTAAAAGCATTTGACATATTCCAATGGAAACAATATTCATTCAAATACACATTATTGGACAGGAAAAGATATTTCTATTAATAAGAATCAGAGATTACAAGTGACAACCTCTGACGGCACGTCTGCGAATCGGAGAAACTGAATCCCCCACTTGGGCCTCCACCACCTCAATCCTCCATCACTTCGATAGCAAGCTTACTAGTGAAAGGAAAGCTTGGGAAGAACACAACAGTGCTCCAAGGGACAAAGGGATGCAGACTCAAGCATAAATCTTGGCAACAATGGACTATAGTTTTGTTACTCTCAAAGTTCTCTTATGCTTTCAATGTACCAATGGGTTCCTTATATAGTTCTTCAAAGGGATACTGAAGGGTCGAATCCGTGCGATCTCAAGGAATATGGAAGGCTAGGAGTCATATGAGTCGGATCCAAGTCAAGGAACAGTCCAAAAGGATTTGGATTTATGTACACATCCTGATGTACGCAACTATAGGGGAAATATCTGCGTATGTACCCGGATATCGAGGGAAAAGCCGCGTATATCAATATTCTAATGTTTTTAGGGATGATCAAGGTAACATTAAAATATATAAAGTGGTCCAAAGGGGCTAATGAGTCTGCAGCGGGACAAGAGAAGGCCATACAATGTGTGATTCACCTAGTGTGGTGAAATCCGCTATAACAGATGCCCCCTAATGTATGAGATCAGAGGGGATATACGATGGCCGAAATACATTATAAGTCCATCCCAGGAAGGAAGTGATGAAGGTACCCAAATGAAATACCAGCCACCCAATCAGCATAATACCATAATACAACTCTGCATATAATTTGCAAATACATCTAGAAGTCCTGGATACATAAGAGTACAATGGCCATGAATAAGCATGATACATGATAGAACATATGTGGTCATCGCCACATACAATATACATAGATCAGAATCTCCATGATGAAGATATACAAAGGACCATGATCTCCACAAGGCTGAAGATATACAATAGATCAAGATCTTTATAGTGGCTGGAAATGTCTGACATACACTGGAACAAGTCACGAGAGCTGAAATCTCATGAACACTGGCATGATCAAGGAGGTAGCATATAAGAGATGCC
>LPNX010099482.1:40100-106504 GCA_001517045.1 Pseudotsuga menziesii
GGGTTCGGCTCCTTGAGTTGTAGAAACTACTCTCTCTTATCTGTTCTTAGGAAGAATGACTCTAGATGTAGGAACAATGTATAATATGAAATAACATATTTTTGATAGTTGTCCTTCAAACGATCAAGTATTTACTTAGAAAGTACATCACCTTTTCAACACCCTAGTGCGATAATTTGGGTCATTTAAGGAAGCTTTTCGTCCCGCTATCAATTAGCTGACATTGGTAAAGGAGGTTATTATCATTTATGGTCAAAATGATCCCAAAGTATGCCACCTGATTCTATCTACATTTCTTAGCATAATGACTAATAGGTATCTTGTTAGAAAATTACTTAATTACTATGCCAATCATGACATCACTTCATGGTAGTGTCATTTCATGTGATAATTCCACTTCTCTTGCAATATCCAATAGCTTCTTGTATCACTCCTTGCAAATTTATTTTCCTTTCTCACAAGGTTATGCCAAGTTGGTCTAATCCCCCTCTTTTGTTTAGGTCGCATCGAGTAGGGTAGGGTGTATCTTCACACGTGTAAACTTCTTCCACTGTGCACATTCCTTCTGACACATGTATATTATTTCAAGTGGGTCATTATCATCCATATCTCTCATGATATTATAGGATTCACTCCAGGTGTGTTTAGTCATGTGCCATTGATGGATATTCATGTCTGCGACTGGGATTTCTTCAAGGATCTTTTTCTTTTATTACCTGTAAAACAACATCAACTGTTGGGTATTCACTTGCGAACTCAAATGTCTGGGTGAATCTTACAACTAATATTTCACATTCAACAGTTCCTTGTTGCATATATATTGATGTATACCAACTTGTAGGTACCATTTCCAAAGTGTGGATGAATCAATGCACCCATTCTTGTCGCGGATGTTCTTGCCAATTATTGTGATAGTGCTCAATATGTTTCCCAGGATCTTTCAGTCCAATATATTTCTAATCAAGGAAATTGATCTCTTCTCCAAATATGATCTCCATTAATCTTCTACATTGTGGCCATTTGGAGATAGACTGTTTGTGTGTACCCCACCATCTAGCAGGCGCAACTTTCAACACATAGTCCAAAGCGAACAATCACTATGATTCTGTGACTTTTTCTTCAAATTCTACCAAAAAATATACAATATTAGGTAATCCTTTGTATGTAGGCAACACTCTTTCTTTGGCTCCTACCCTCAAAAATCTCTTATGATTCTTTCACATCTTGTCATGGAGACTTCATGTAGCCTGTTCTGCCAATTTTCTAGGGCATCACTTGAGTTGGACATTCACAAACTTACACTCTACCAACTCAGCTTTCCATCAACTGTTGGATTGATATAGTCTTCCTTTAAAGACATGATGTTATACAACTGATCTAGATAACAATATTTCTCTTCACTATGTACAGGCTCAAAATATCTCTGTCCTTAGAGTGGACCAATTGATGCACCCACTCTTATTTTCGAATCTTCGAATGATAAGATCAATTTCTTGAAGTTTACAATAGTTTGGTTGTCTATTTCCCAATCAATTCATAGAAGTGCAGGATATGGATTTTTGTCATCGACAATGTCAATAAATTCAAAGTCGGCATTGTTGTAGGTACAACAGATCCCATGTAATTTTGACATGGGAGCCCAATTATACATACAAATATTACTTGGTAAGACTCTTCGTAATCTTAAAGGGATTCATTAATATTTTTTATTTGAATATTGGGATTCCTTAACTTAACCAAATTTCCAAAAAATCCATGTTTGATTTCTTTGTTTTAAATGCAGAAAGATTGGGTTTTGTTTGGATTGTTTTAACATCCCGCATCCCGCAACTCCTAAGTTGCGGAATGCAGGAAACCTTTTATTTTGATATTTAATTTTCAAACCCGCATCCTGCATCCCACAAATGTGGGATGTGGGAGAGTTTTCATGTGTGTTTACTTTAGTCAACCCGCATCCCACATCCCGCAAGTTGTTGAATGTAGGTTGTGGGGTTATCATTGATTTTTGTTTTGGTTTGCATATTTCCACATCTCGTATCCCGCATCCCACAATATGCAGAATGCGGAGTGCAGAGCCGATTGAATATTTTTTTCTATTTTACGATCCCACACTCCACATCTAGCAAGTTGTAGAATGCGGGTTGTCAAATGATTAATAAACTTGCAATTTCATTTTTTATCCTGCATCCCACAAAACTGATCCTGGTCGCTCTTTTTTACACTCATCTGACGATCTGTATTATTTCTTGGGATTATAAATATGATAGCTTTGTTTACGATTTTCACTATTTTTATTGCTGTAATTTGTTTTGCTGTGTGATTTTACCTCCAGATTTTACCACGCGATTCTAATAGTGTTTACTGCAATTTCAAGTTGGTTTCCAAGTTTCTTTCTCATAATTTAAATTGTTTATTTTGCTTCCTGTACAATTCAATTTTAATTTCTGATACAAGTATTCAAAACAACACATGGTGACATCGAAATCCCCCAGATTTACCAGGAGTAAAAACCTTCAGAAGGACATGTTCACCAAAGACCTGAATTTCAATGTCTTTTCTGATACTAGTAGCCGAGTGACTGAAACTTATCATTTGGACTAGTCTCAGGTTTACACTATCTTCAATAACAATGACCTATCAGATTTCCAGAGTGACCAACTTGTCTATGAAAGAATTAGAGATTCTAGCCTACATATGATTGTAGCAAGACCGACCATCCTACCTTATAACAATGCCGTTAGGTGGATTATAGACCACACCAATGTGAAAGATCATTCACTCAATACCAGTACCAGGTCTCAACTAGCCAATTCCCACTCTGAAACCTTTGTCAGGATTTATGCTCTTAAACCTTATACCTAGCTCCTAGATGCAGAATTTATTAAAGCTACCAAATCCAAATTCAATTTCGATCAAATTCTTAAATCCTGGATGACTAAACCCTGCAAGTTTTCCAAGAGGAAAGATGAATTATACCCCATCGAATGGTTTAAAGAGCCTTACTCCCTGCTTGCAACAATGTTGTGCATGATTTATGGTCTTCCCAACTGTTCTTTCTTTAAAGAGGAATGGGCTTCCATCGCTCATCATATTACAACTACGGGTGAATATTTCCCTTGGGCCTCAATCTTGTCACTAGAACTAAAAAAATCCATACAAGAGTTCCAGAAATCCATTGCTAAGAAAAAGCCCAATTTTTATCTTACTACCTTCATTATGGACATATTCTGTGCTGATTTTCGTTACCCTAATTTGGGATGGAGTTGCGAATTACCGGCCTTGCCTATACATATTTATCATTCCGATCTCTGGGATAACAACTATGTGGCTAGGTTTTAAGATATATGTGAAATTTTTCTCGGCCGGGTGTATTTTCTGATTTTCAACAAAGAAGCCCCTGTGTTCTCACCGGAAGAAAAATATCTCATAGCCACTATGGGAGACTGCTATGTTGGTGAATCATTCACCTATATCAAGGTTTATGGAAGCAATGTTGTTCACATGTTTCCTAAGGTAGTTCCGGGCAGGTTGGTCCTAGAAGATATCTCATTTCAAATAGTTACAGAGGGAATTTACAAGAAATGTGCTACATTGAAGAGGAAAGTTTCGCCAAGGTTTCCTATTACCCTTGGATCGTTGAGCATACCCACTTCTACTTAGGAATAGGATCTAAGTAACCACATCATGTCACTTAAACTTGGTTTTGCAAGCAAAAGGTAGCATGATCCCAAAGGGATTGTCGATTTATACCTGAAGCATAACTATTTTAAAATAGGTTATGTTCATGAGGAAACTCTGAATGATTTCATTTATCAGGGAGTAGATACATTTTCTGAAGTCCTGGCAAGGGCTATTAGTAAAGAATAACAAAGCCATGTATTGCAGCACTAGAATGAGATTGGGGACAGGGTAAAACATTACAGGTCTATGGAGTTGGACATCCTAGAAAGGATGACAAATTATAGGGAAGAAAGAGAAGCTCGAGCTGCAACAAAAGAGGCTATCGCATCCAAAACTGCATCTGTGGGAACCAGCTCAGACTTGGATAAAGGGAAATCTCCCATGGGAGAAATTCCCTAGACATCTATGGAACAGCAGGTTAAGGATTATTTGCAGACTTCAGAGCAGCAGAAGTTGAACATAATGACTTCAGCACTAGATACTCAATAAGTTGCAACATCTCAGTTAGCTGAAATTGCTTAGGTAACCACTATGGTTGAGAAGACTCTACCTGAACAAACTCAGGTTGAGGACAAACCTTTAAAGAAGACAAAGATCTCCATTCTTGTTTCTACTATTGACCTAACTCATTCAGAGGAAGAGGAGGACATAATTTCTCCTATGACTATTATTGTTGAGATTGGTAATGATTTCGAAAATATCACCAATGGTAGCAATGGTAATCTTTCATCCCCTCTTCCTCAATCTCAACCTTTTTATCAGTCTACTCCCTCTTCTTCTGCAATACTTATTTCATCAATAATTTCTTTATCATGATTTTTTGATGGTTCTGTTGTGACACCTTTTATGATCAAGATCTATCATAATGCCACTCGTCTTCCCGAATCAATCATACATGTTTCTATGGATATGCCTATTCCTTCATCTGTTGTGTCTCCAATTTTCAAAATACCATTTCATATTCCTTCAATCAACTCAGTGATGTCTGAGAAAATTGCAATCATGTCACCATCATCATTTCTTAAAGCCACTATTGTGCAAATTTCTTCTATGGAAGCTTCTTTTCATGACATTTCTTCATCCCCTGAAGTAACTCTTGCTCAAAATGTTACTCCCTCCCCTACTACCTCTCATATCACTATGGATATACCTTCTCAAACCACAACTGAAACTTTATCTTTGATATCCGCGGGCCTTAGCATACCTCCCATTGATGAGGTTAGAGATGAGTTCAACAAATATTTTGTGGTATCTTTGGGTGAATATTGATATAGCAAAGTTAATATATTAGTGGTAAAATGGGGCAAGAAGAGGGGCAGAGATCAAAATGATATGGATATGTCAATGATAAATGAAGTTGTATGGATACATGAATCGAGTGAACCACAAGCCTATGCTACAGATGCAACATCTGTTCGAGGAGCGTTCATAGGTGCCATTCTAGATGGTGTCAACTCTTTAAACAGAGAGTTTGATAAAAAAAAGGAAGAAATTGTCAGTTTGAAAGAAGCACTAGAGCAGATCAAGAAACAACATGAGGCCAAGCAGGATGAACTTCAAATCAAGAATGTTACTTTCAATGTAGAGCTGCAAAGGGAAACTAATGATAATGTTCCTCTGGTTCAGAAAGTTGTAGTATTAGAAAGGAAAATTGAAGATGCAACTGTAAGTGCAGCTTCATCTTCATTTTCCAAATTTTCCCAAGAAGAGTTTAAGGGGCTTGCTATCAGAGCTAACAGGGAACACTATGATTTTGTATGTGAGTTATTCAAAACTCTAGCTGATATATTTGATAGTCACATGGTGTTTGACAAGATGTCTATTGTTCTGGAAGACCTAATTGATAAAAGACAGCAGGCCTCAAAAGCTTATGATGAGGTCACAGATTGGTAGAGGTACATGAAGGAGAGGCATGATAATATCACCCTCCTCACTAATTTTTAGTTTAAAAGAGAAAGAACTATTCTGAGAGCTTGGGAAGACTTGGATGATACAGTAGTTGAAGCCATAAAGAAATCTAAGGCTATCTACATCAAAAGATGGTAAGCAGTTGATAATATCATGATTGAATTATCCTTTCCTACCATGGTGCTTATTGAAAATTCATGTCCACCTAGACTTATGATCGAACAAGTAGAAGAATGAAGGGATGACCAGGAAGAGAAGATCAAGCAACTTGACCACATCAGCATACACGATGTAGAGCAGTTAGTGAAACAACCATTTACAGTACAAAGCAAGATCCATGTCTACATCTGAGTTTGGCATTAGTTAGCTAAGAATGAGTTCAAAGATTATAAGTATAATGCTCAACTTGGTATAGAATCTGCCACTTATCCTGACATCGAGGAGCTGCTACGAATTTGGAGGGTGTAGAAATATTTCCTAATATATTAGCCTTGTTTAGTTTTTGATCCCCTTTAGGGGGAATTCTATTATTTGTAATAATTATTTAAGTAAAATATCTCTAATGTATTGGGGACGCTTGAAATTTTGAATTTTGGAAGAAGGGAGACTGATACAAGGGATTGAACAACACTTTAGTTTATGCCAATTTCTTTTGTATAATTTGTTACAGACAATTCTGAATAAATACAGTGTTGCAATTCGTATCTCTTGAACTTGATCTATCAAATTTCTTTGACAGGTTTTAGTTTGCTTGTTCCAAATGTTCAGATAGTACTATGATTCATTTGCAATTGGTTAATGTGTTTATTTAGCTTTGATTTATCTCTGTTAATAATTAATGCATTGATAAAACTTCATGAAATTTCTTTTATGAACTGTCTTTATCCATTTCTATAAATGTTTCAGCAGTAAAAGTTTCATGGCTTATAAGTTGGTTTTTCAACTAGCTTGAGCGCTTGCAAGTTATCTTGAATGGTTTAATTCCGATTTATTGTTATTTAATTTTTATTAAACAATTGTAATATCAGTAAGTATAGTTTTATTTTATATACACTTTTTTCAATATGATGAATTGCTTGTCCTTCACATAGCTCAAGACAACCTGTCATCCAATCAACACATCTTCAAAGTAGTTTAGATTTAGATTAGGTTCTTCTTCCTAGTTAGGTTACTGTTTTCATTTTCTTTTCTTAACTCTTCATTTTCCATTTTGGAAAATAGATCCCCTTGTGGATCAAATCCATCTATAATCCAGTGAAGGCTACAAAAGTATCTGTGGGATATTACCATCCCAAACAGCTCGAGGATAAAACAATACATGCGTGGGATTGTTTGAAGCCTTTGGCTGGGTTTTCTTCATGTGTTTCAATCCTTAAACACCCTAATCAGCCATATACATAGTTGGGGCTTCAACAAATGGCTTTATAAGTAGGGTCATCACATCATGCCTAAACGAAACGCTCACACACCTCCCCCAGAAAGAGATCCGATCATTAACTGTAGTTGCACTAGCGCATCTACCTCAGGGGAACAAGTAGCTCAAGTTTAAGATACTATCCCAATTACCCCTAGACAAGAATAGGCTACCCCGTTAGACATATATGTTCTTGTATCACCAATACTAGGGCCCATCACAGTTGAACAATTGTTGAAGGGTAATTCCCACAACATTTCCTATTTTAGAAGAAAATTCGTTGAAGATCATCCTACTCAGGATTTGCCTCAAATCAATAACCAAGACAGTCCAAGCCTAGGTGATCAAAACACTAAAGGACATCACGACCTTTTCAGTGAGCCATCCACTCCTGGATTATATCTAGGTTCCTTGTTTTCGAAGTCAGAAACTCCTTGACATAACATTCAAGTGGGACGGCCACCCCTGTCTCCTCCCTCATCTTCATCTTCATCTATCGAATCATTAGATTATGAATATTCAAACTCCTTAGAAGAATCTATTTTGATGGCTGACGAACGACATAACAGGCCATGGTTAGATGGGATGTCATATCCAATTAGGAGATCAGCACAGATTTCCTAAAAACGTTGAGAAGTGGCTTTTGAAATTTAATCCAGATGATAAGATTACTATTGAAGACCACATAAAATCCTTCATGCAAACCATTAGACTTAGAAACGTTATCTATGAAGATGTGGTTTGTAGACTGTTCCCTTACACATTTGAGGGAAAGGCTTCTACCTGGTACTTTGCCTTAGAAGCTAGATCCATCCCGTCATGGGATGTGTTTTCTGAACTCTTCACTCAAACATTTGGGGATGACAAGACCTTGAGGGAATTATTCATAGAGCTCTCTTCCATGAAAACTAAGGGTGAAGAAAGATTCAAAGACTACAATCACCGGTTTTCATATTTAAAAAATAGGATCCCAAATACAGTACTTTGTGTTGAGGAATTACTGGTAGCATACTATATTAAGGGTCTCCCAACCCAAATAGCCATGTGGGTCAAAAGGGATCACAAATAATCCTTACAAGATGCCTTTTACGAAGTCATCCTAGTCGAAAGGGACATGTTCTGTCTTAAAGACAACCCTGACACTACATCTGAACAAGTGTCTACCTCACGTAGGAAACATGATAGTTCCCTTAAGCCTGCTACTACTGGCCAAGATCCATTCAATATGAGTGAAGAGAATAAGCTCCTTCAAAGGATGTCTAATGAGATGGTAGATATCAAGAAGACAAGCAATGAAAATCAATCAAACAATAGAGGATTCAATAGGACACCTTTTAGTAGGCCAAATCAACCTCCTCAGAATCCACCAACTCCAAATCCCAGCAAGGGGTTCACCTCAAAAGAGATATTCTATGTCTCAAAATCCTTAGCTACAGGAACACCAGATATTCCAGAACCCTCTGACGATTAGTCCACCGAAGAATCACAACCTCCCTAAGAGGAAGAGGAAGATGACCAGCAAGTCAGCTCCGTGAGCTTCTCTTCAGAAGAAGAATAAGAAGAAGAACCTGAAACTATTTTTAACCTACAACACACACACAATACCAGGTCTAAAGGGCCACCTCCCTAGGAATCATCTCCTCTGACACAGACCCCTAGCGAAGGTAAAGCTCAAACTTAGAAGGATACCCTCATTCCTGAGCCAGAATACAACTTGGTCGAGGATTTTAAGTGAGTCAAAGCAAACATATATTTATTTGATCTTCTCAAAATCCCTTCCATAAGGGATTCCTTGACCAAAAGAATGATCATAAAGAAACCCCGAGAAGCTAGGAATAATAATTTTGACTCCACTCCCCGACCAAACCATCCAAAACCAGGAAGCAAGAGAACTCCTCCCTTTTTACTTAACTTTGAAATCTTTAATAGGAACATGCATAAATGTATGGTAGACTCAGGTGTTTCATCCAATGTTATGCCCCTTTCTATATGTAAGAAGCTTAATGCCACCTGGGAAAAATTTCCTATTCAGATTTTGTAATTAGATAGATCCAAGGTTAAAGTGGTAGGCAGGTTGAGAAATGTTCTTCTCAGACTATCTGTTGATACTCGGATTCACCAAACAATCGTTATTGTGATTACGGATATTCCAGAGACCTACGGTATGTGGCTAAGTTGGGATTGGTCAGAGAAACTTAAAGGTTACTTTGCTACTAATTAATCCCACCTGTGGTTTCCTCTTAACGGGCAGCCTAATAAGCTCAAAGTTGATAGGGAACCTTTCATGAAACAAACTATAACTGATCTCGATGGTTCTATTGAATCTGTCTCCTTCTTTAACAATCAAATTGAACATTTCACATTTGACACTTTCTTTGGAGACTTACTTCCTGATGTATCACCAATAGAGAATGAGTAGAAACACTCTAAGGTAATTCATATTACATTTTTCCCATTCTCTAGCATCATTGTTCATAATGTATATAATGTAAATACCAATTTCAGAATTTATCCTATAGTTTGGACCTTGCTTTTTTATGGCTCCAGGTCAAAAGAGGGAGCAGGCGTAGGATGCGTACTTATTTATCCTAAAGGGATCAAAACCATGATCGCATGCAGGTTGGAATTTGAATGTACCAATAACATGTCTAAGTATGAAGCTTTATTCCAAGGACTTAGGAAAGCTATTGATATGGGAGCGAAAGCAATTGAATCCATAGGGGACTCTGAAATCATTGTGAAATAGGTACGAAATAAGATACATTGTCTATCTCCATGCCTAGTTAATTATCAATGATTAATTAGAGACATGACTAATTAATTCTCAGCATTTAATATTAGATCAGTTCATAGATCTCAGAACTTTGACGCAAATCTGCTAGCCAACACTGCATCTAGACTGATCCCTCCTGAAGACTTGTCTCCACAAACCTTCTCTATCGAATTGATGTACAAACCCTCCATACCTGACAATGTCCCAAATTGGAAGTTGTTTGATGATGATCATCAAATACTCGACTTCCTGTCAGCCCAAAATACCTTTGTGGGTATGGCCATTGATGAAGCTGATCATGAGAAGTCTCTATATGATGCTTCCACCATCATCCCCAAGTCTGTCATCAGTCTGTAGAAGTTATAATATTTATAAGATAAATTCAGACAAACCATCAATTGAAAGACTCAAATATCAACCTTGAATCACACCCCTGTTAACTTAGGAACAGAGCATGAACCTCAATTTATCAATCTTGGAATACACTATTCCCGTGACGAAAGAAGAGGTTTTATCAAAATTTGCAAGGAATTTAAATACGTTTTTTCCTGGACATACGTTGAACTCGGGACTTTTGATACTACTTTCATGCATCATAACATCCCCATGAAACTTGATGTAAAACCCTATCAGCAGAAATTAAGGAAAATGCACCCCGGTCTAGAGCCTTTTGTTAATAAGGAACTAGACAAGCTGCTCTCGGCTAGGATCATATTTCCCATCCGACATATGTAATGGATAGCGAACTTGGTCATTGTTCACAAGAAGAATGGGGAAATCAAACTCTACGTAGACTTCAAGAACTTGAACCAAGATTCTAAAAAAAATAACTATCATGTTCCTCCAATGGAGCATATCCTACAGAAGGTAGCTGGATCAGAGATGTTTTCACTGCTAGATGGTTTTTCTAGCTACAACCAAGTCTTGGTTGCATCCAACGATCAACTGAAAACTACTTTCCAGACCCCTTGGGGAACATTTGCATACAGACAAATATCATTTGGACTAATAAACATAGGGGCCCTGTTCCAAAGAGCTATGGACATAGCTTTCAGGGGCTTGATCCACAATTCTGTCGTTGTGTACCTAGATATCTTACCATTTACTCTAACAAATGACATGATCATTTGTCTACTCTAAAACAGGTATTCGAAAGGTGTAGGAAATTTGGAATCTCCCTCAATCCCAAGAAGTCCATCTTTGCAGTAACAGAAGGTAAGTTGTTTGGTTTCATAGTTTCGAAGGAAGGTATGATCATTGATCCTAAGTGCATTGAAGAAATCTCCAAGATCGGGCTTCCTAACTCTCGTAAGGAAATGTAGTCATTTTTGGGTAAGATTAATTTTGTTCGAAGATTTGTTCCCAATTTTGCTCAAGTGGTTAAACCCCTACAGTTTTTGGTCAAAAAAGATGTACCATTTAAGTGGTCCAAAGAACAGAAAAATGCATTTACTGAAATTCAGATTACCATAGCAGAAGCACCTTCTCTCATGTCCCTAGACTTCAGTAAAGATTTTATATTGTATACATTTGCTACTGACTTTTCTTATGTAGATGTCCTCATGCAGAAAAATCATGAAGACACTGAAATCCTCATTTCTTTCATGAGTTCAACATTCAAAGGGGCTCAACTCAATTACTCCCAGGTTGACAAACAAGCGTACATAGTATACAAATCAGTAAAACATTACAGGCCTTATCTTTTGAAGTCCAGGACTAAGGTGATTGTCCCTTATGTAATAATTCGCAATGTCCTCATCCAAAAGGAGTTGGGAGAAAAGAGAGCTCACTGGATGACCACCCTTCAGGAATATGATCTGGAGATTAAGACTGTGAAGATCATCAAAGGACAAGGTTTGTGTCAGCTCACCACCTAGTCAAACGACCCTGAAAATCAGCAAGCCGACTGGGAACAGGAAGAAGCTACTCCTACAGGTTTTGTTAATTCACTTGAAACTGTAGCATCTGAATGGTATGATCATGTCAAATTATTTCTTCATAATGGGTTTGCTCCTAAAACCCTATATCCCAAAAAATGTAGAGCATTAAGGATGAAATTAGCCCCTTATCAAATTATTAATGATGTTTTGTTTAGGAAGAATTATGATGGAGTGTTTCTCAGATGCCTAGAAAAATATTAGACTGATGATTTCCTATTTCAATTTCATGTAGGACCTACAGGTGGACACTTCTCAGGTGAAACCATGGCTCAAAAAATTATCAGGGCAGGATACTATTGGCCTACCCTGTTTAGATATGCCCATTCATTTGTCAGAAAATGCGAGTTGTGGTAGAAGTGCACTGGAAAAGTTAAGAAACCTGCTTACCCCTTGTAGCCAGTAGCAGTCCAATACCAATTTCAGTAGTGGGGATTGGATTTCATCAGACACATCAACCCTGTATCCTCATTACAACACAAATACATTTTAACAGCCACTGACTATTTCACGAGGTGGGTCGAAGCAATCCCTTAGAGGCCGTGTAAAATGAATCAGGTAATTTCCTTCCTTGAAAATAAGATAATCACTAGGTTCGACACCCCTGAGTATCTTGTTTTTGATAATTCCTCATATTTCCAATCCATTGACCTGACCAACTACACCCTGCAAAAGGGGATTAAGCTTAATTTTTTTGCTAATTACTACCCTCAGGAAAATGCGCTTGCAGAATCCTCAAATAAGAACTTGATAAGTATTCTTAAAAATATAGTGGCCTCACATTAGAATAACTGGCACGTCCAACTCTATTATGCTCTTTGGGCAGATCGAATCACCGCAAAGGAAACCCTTGGTAACTCCCCATACTGCCTTGTTTATGGCAAGGAAGCTGTCCTACCACCTAATCTCACCATTCCTTCATTACTGTTGGCCCAATCCATCCAAGAGAGTAACTCTTCCCCATTACAACAGAGGATTGATTCTGTGCTCAAACTAGAAGAGGATAGAGAGAAAGCCAAGAATAAATTTTACCAACATCAACATTTGGTTAAGAAATGGTTCAATGAGAGGTCTTCTTCAGATAGAGACTTCTCAGTGGGAGATATAGTGTTGAGGTGGGACAAACAACACAAGGATAAAAAATAACACACCAAGTTTCAATGCCTTTGGTTAGGACCATTCATTGTTACAGAAAATATTGGTCCTAGTACGGTTCAACTACAAACGCTGGAAGGGGTCATTGACACCTACCCAATGAATGTTTTCCTGCTCAAAAAGTACTTTGTTTGAAAAGGTTGATTCTAACTTGTATATAGGTTTGTTTTGTTATTTTCCTTTTGTTTTCTGAATGTTTGCTTGATTTTGGTATCTTTTGGTAATATTTATACACTTAGCAATAATGAGTAATCAATTTTTCTTGATATTCAATACTCTCAACCAAAAAGGACCTGTCAGTTTCTATCTTTCTAACTCATATAAAGATTTGTTATATCTAAATGAAAACCATATTTACAGCATTTTATATTGATGCCCTCTCATCCAGGTTAATACATTGCTTTACTCTGATGATGATAGTTGTGGAAGAAAAGGTTCACCTTGTCTAAGGTCTCATTAGGGCACTGTGGCATATCTTCATAGCCTATTCAGTATTACTCTTTGGGATTCAATTATGTCCACATATTTTATCATGTGGATTACGATATGAGGGGTCTTATCACGAGACAACTCATTAGGTTCATAGGTTCTCAGTGGAATGACATCTTTTCCATTTAACAAGGGGAGATGGCTTCTAGTTCTTTGGAAGATGGGAGATCCTATCACAGGTCAGCTCATTCATGATCTACAAAGCATCAATGAGTAACGCTACCTACACATGGACACCAAGCCATGGCAGTGTCTTGTAATTCATGTTTGATATTAAACCCCAATCAACCCCCTAAACAAGAAAAGCATTGTACATCAGGGAGAGGGGGTCATGTCTAAGGCCAGCCTCACTATGATCATGGGCTTGATGTTGGACTAAAGCTATCATCAGATGGTTCCCAAGCCATGATAGTTTCTTTCGACCATATAGATGGAAGACAAGATGTCTCCTTACTGAGCTAGCTTGCTCAATTTTCAAGTCATGTTTGTGAATAGCACTGATCACCAAAACATGGGGCAGTGGTCCTGTGTCAATGCAATCTTGTATTTAAAAAAAAAGGCAGGGAAGGGGGGGGGGGGTGATGCTTTAAGAGGCCTTGTGTGAAAAACCAAAGTGGTAAAGGTCTGACTTTAGGTTTAGCTTTAAAATACATGCCTATGTCAGCCTGATTTCAAATGACCCTATCCTCCAATGACATTTGAATCAAAGTTGCATCCTTTTTAAATGACCATGGATAGGAGTGCATCAACAATTTTAATAATTTCTACTTGGTTACATTCTTATGCTAACATTTCTTGATATTTAATCATTTTCCCATTAACAGTTTGATTGGAAAGGATTATTGTTTTGCATAGATAACCGGTTCTTCCAGCCAGTAGCCATTTGTTGTACATGCAATAGACCCCATGTCATTTTGACATGGGAACCCAATTATACATACAAAGATTACTTGGTAAGAATCTTCATAATATTAAAGGGTTTCTTTAAGATTTTTTATTTGACTCTTGGGATTCCTTAACTTAACCAAATTTCCAAAAAATCCATGTTTGATTTCTTTGTTTTAAATGCAGAAAGATTGGGTTTTGTTTGGATTGTTTTAACATCCCACATCCCACAACTTGCAAGTTGCGGAATGCGGGAAACCTTTTATTTTGATATTTCATTTTAAAACCCGCATCCCACATCCCACAAATGTGGGATGCAAGAGAGTTTTCATGTGTTTTTACTTTAGTCAACCCGCATCCCGCATCCTACAAGTTGCGGAATGTAGGTTTTAGGGTTATCATTGGTTTGCATATTTCCGCATCCTGCATCCTGCATCCCGTAAGATGCATAATGCGAAGTGTGGAGCTGATTGAATAATTTTTGCTATTTTTTGATGCCGCACTCCACATCCTGCAAGTTTTGGAATGCGAGTTGCAGAATGATTAATAAACTTGCGATTTCGTTTTTGATCCCACATCCCACAAAACTGATCCTGATCGTTCTTTTTTACACTCATCTCACGGTATGTATTATTTCTCAAGAATTATAAATATGATAGATTTGTTTACAATTTTCACTATTTTTACTACTGTAATTTGTTTTGCTGTGTGATTTTACCACGCGATTCCGACAATGTTTACTACAGTTTCAGGTTGGTTTCCAAGTTGCTTTCTCACAATTTAAATTGTTTACTATGCTTCTTGTACAATTCAGTTTTAATTTCTGATACAAGTATTCGAAACAACACATGCGACATCCAAAACCCCCAGATTTACAAGGAGTAAAAACCTTCAAAAGGACATGTTCACCAAAGACCCAAATTTCGGTGTCTTTTCTGATACTAGTTGCCGAGTGACTGAAACTTATCATTTGGACTAGTCTCGGGTTTATGCTATCTTCGATAACAATGACCTCTCAGATTTCCAGAGTGACCAACTTGTCTATGAAAGAATTAGAGATTCTGGCATACATATGATTGTAGCAAGACCGACCATCCTACCTTATAACGATGCCATTAGGTGGATTATAGACCACACCAATGTGAAAGATCGTTCATTCAATACTAGTACCGAATCTCAGCTAGCTAGTTTCCGCTCTGAAACCTTTGTCAGGATTTATGCTCTTAAACCTTATACCCAGCTCCTAGATGCAGAATTTGTTAAAGTTTCCAAATCCAAATTCAATTTCGACCAAATGCTTAAATCCTGGATGACTGAACCCTGCAAGTTTTCCAAGAGGAAAGATGAATTATACCCCGTCGAATGGTTTAAACAACCTTACTCCCTACTTGCAGCGATGTTGTGAAGGCTTTATGGTCTTCCCAACTGTTCTTTCTTTAAAGAGGAATGGGATCCCATCGTTCATAATATTAAAACTACGAGTGAATCTTTCCCTTGGGCCTCAATCCTGTCACTAGAACTCAAAAACGACATACAAGAGTTCCAGAAATCCACTGCTAAGAAAATGCCCAATTTTTATCTTACTACCTTCATTATGGACATCTTCTGTGTTGATTTCCATTACCCTAATTTGGGATGGAGTTGGGAATTACCGGCCCCTCCTATACATATTTATCATTCCAAGATCTGGAATAGCAACTATGTGGCTAGGTTTTATGATATATGTGAAAGTTTTCTCAATCGGGTGTATTTTTTTATTTTCAACAAAGAAGCCCCTACGTTCTCACCGGAAGCAAAATATCTCATAGCCACTATAGAAGACTGGTATGTTTGTGAATAATTCATCTATATCAAGGTCTATGGAAGAAATACTGTTCACATGTCTCTAAAGGTAGTGCCAAACAGGTTGGTCCTAGAGGAGATCTCATTTCAAACAGTTACAAAGGGAATTTACAAGAAATGTGTTGCACCGAAGAGGAAAGTTTGGACCAGGTTTCCTATTACCCTTGGATCATTGAGCGTACCCACTTCTACTTGGGTATCAGAGCTAAGTGACCACATCATGTCACTTAAACTTGGTTTTGCAAACAAAAGGCAGCATGATCCCAAAGGGATTGTTGATTTACACCTGAAGCAGAACCGTTTTAAAACAGGTTATGTTCATGAGGAAAATATGGATGATTTCATTTATCAGGGAGTAGATACATTTTCTGAAGTCTTGGCAAGGGCTAAGAGTAAAGAAGAACAAATCCATATCCTACAGTACCAGAAGGATATCAGGGACAGGGTAAAACATTACATGTCTATAGAGTTGGACATCTTGGAAAGGATGACAAAAGAAAGGGAAGAAAGAGAAGCTCGAGCTACAACAAAAGAGGCTCTGGCATCCAAAACTGCATCTGTGGGAACCAACTCAGACTTGGATAATGGGAAATATCTCATGGGAGAAATTCCCTAGACATCTGTGGAACAATAGTTTAAGGATTATTTACAGACTTCAGAGTAGATAAATCAAAAGGTGAACATAATGACTTTAGCACTAGATACTCAAGAAGTTGCAACATCTCAGTCAGCTGAAATTTCCCAGGTAACCACTGTGGTTGAGAAGACTCTACTTGAACAAACTTAGGTTGAGGACAAACCTTTAAAGAAGACAAAGATCTCCATTCCTATTTCTACTATTGACCTAACTCATTCAGAGGAAGAGGAGGAAAATATTTCTCCTATGCCTCTTACTGTTGAGACTGGTAATGATTTCCAAAATCTCACCAATGGTAGCAATGGTAATCTTTCATCCCCTCTTCCTCAATCTCAATAGTTTTGTCATTCTGCTTCCTCTTCTTGTACAATACTTCTTTCATCAATAATGGCTGTATCATCATTTTCTGATGGTTCTGTTGTGACACCTTTTATGATCGATCTCTATCATAATTCCACTTGTTTACTTGAATCAATCATACCTGTTTCTATGGATATGCATATTCCTTTATCTGTTGTGTCTCCAGTTTTCAAAATCCCATTGAATATTCCTTCAATCAGCTCAGTGTCATCCCCTATGTTTGATAAAATTACAATAGTGTCACCATCATAATTTCTTAAAGCCACTACTGTGCAAATTTCTTCTGTGGAAGCTTATGTTCATGACATTTCTTCAACCCCTGAAGTAACTCTTAGTCAGAATGTTACTCCCTCCCCTGCTGCCTCTCATATCACTATGACTATACCTTCTCAAACCACAACTCAAACTTCATCTTTGATATCCACAATCCTTAGCATACCTCCCATTGATGAGGTTAGAGATGACTTCAACGAAGATTTTGTGGTATCTTTGGGTGAATATCAATATAGCAAAGCTGATAGATCAGTGGTAAAATGGGGAAAGAAGAGGGGTAGAGATTAGAATGATATTGATATGTCAATGGTAAATGAAGTTGTATGGACACAACAATCAAGTGACCCATAAGCCTATGCTACAAATGCAACATCTATTCTAGGAGCGTTCACCAGTGCCAATTTGGATGTTGTCAACTCTTTAAACAGAGAGTTTGATACACAAAAGGCAGAAATTGTCAGTTTGAAAGAAGTAGTAGAGCAGCTCCAGAAATAGCATGAGGTCAAGCAGGATGAACTTCAAATCAAGAATTCTACTTTCAGTGTAGAGCTACAAAGAGAAAAGAATGATAATGCTACTCTGGTTCAGAAAGTTGTAGTATTAGAAAGGCAAAATGAAGATGCAACTGCAAGTGCAGCTTCATTTTCATTTTCCAAATTTTCCCAAGAAGAGTTTAAGGAGCTTTCTATCAGAACTAACAGGGAAAACTATGATTTGGTATGTGAGTTATTCAAAACTTTAGCTGGTATATTTGAGAATCACATGGGGTTTGACAAGATGTCTATTGTTTTGGAAGACCTAATTGAGAAAAGACAGCAGGCCTCAAAAGATTATGATGAGGTCACAGATTGGCAGAGGTACATGAAGGAGAGGCCTAATAATATCACCCTCCTCACTAATTTTTCAGTTTAAAAGAGACAGAACTATTCTGAGATCTTGGGAATACTTGGATGATATAGTAGTTGAAGCCATAAAGAAATACCAAGCTATCTGCAGTAGAAGATGGTATGCAGGTCATAATATCATGATTGAATTATCCTTTCCTACTATGGTGCTTATTGAAAAGGCCTGTCCACCTAGACTGATGATCGAGCAAGTAGAGAAACGAAGGGATGAATAGAAGGATAATATCAAGCAACTTGACCTTATCAGCACGCATGATGTAGAGCAGCTAATCAAACAGCCATTTACAGTACAAAGCAAGATCCACATCTACATCTGAGTTTGGCATAAGTTGGCTAAGAATGAGGTCAAAGATTATAAGTGTAATTTTCAACTTGGTATAGAATCTTTCACTTATCCAGACATTGAGGAGTTACTACGAATTTGGAGGGTGTGGAAAGATTTCCTAGGATATTAGCATTGTTTAGTTTTTTATCCCCTTTAGGGGGAATTCTATTGTTAGTAATAATTATTTAAGTGAAAGATCTATAATGTATTGGGGACTCTTGAACTTTTGATTTTTGAAAGAAGGGAGACTGATACAAGAGATTGAATAGCAGTTCCGCTTTTGCCAAGGTCATTTGTGTAATTTTTTACTGAGAATTCTGAATAAATACAATGTTGCAATTCTTATCTCTTGTACTTGATCTATCGATTTTTTTTGGCAGGTTTTAGTTTTCTTGTTGCAAATGTTCAGATAGTACTGTGATTCATTTGAAATTGGTCAATGTGTTTATTTAACTCTGATTTATCTCTGTTCATTATTAATGCATTGATAAAAAAATCATGAAATTTATTTTATGAACTGTCTTTATCTATTTCTGTAAATGTTTCAGTAGTAAAAGTTTCATGGCTTATAAGTTGCTTTTTCAACTAACTTGAGCGCTTGCAGGATATATTGAATGGTTTAATTCTGATTTACTATTATTTAATTTTTATTAAGCAATTGTAATCTCAGTAAGTACAGTTTCAATTTATTTACATTTTTGTTAATATGATGAATTGCTTGTCCTTCACACAGCTCAAGACAACCTATCATCCAATCAACACCTCTTCAAAGTAGTTTAGATTTAGATTAGGTTCTTCTTCCTAGTTAGGTTACTTTTTTCCTTTTCTTCTCTTAGCTCTTTGTTTCCCATTCTGGAAAACAGATCCCCTTGTGGATCAAATCCATCTATAAGACAATGGAGGCTACAAAAGTATCTGTTGGAGATTACCATCCCAAAGAGCTTGAGGATAAAACAATATCTACATGGGATTGTTTGAAGTCTTTGGATGGTTTTTCTTCATGTGTTGCAAGCCTTAAACACCCTGATCAACCACATACATAGTTGGGGCTTCAACAGACATATGTTCTTAATCCTTCGACTTGTACAGGAACTTGAGTCAGTGTAGCAATTAGTAGAACCTTCAACTGGTTCACAAGCCTTAGTTGAATAGGATACCAGTCCAATCACATCCTATTCATGCTCTCCCATGTTTGTCTTGTCAATATGTTGACATCCGATCCCAAATATAATATGATATAAACCATATCATAATCTCCTATCTGCACATTCATTCTATCTTTAGTTTTTTCACAATATGATTAACTCTTTTTTAGGTGACAGGTCTTCTAGGGTCTCTTCTACTAGTGTTTCCAGTTCCACGACAACATCTTTATCATTTATTAGTGCTAACCAAATTTTTAAAAATTATTTAAGCTTAATAACTTTTTTCATTGGAGGATTCTTGAATAGCTTTTCAAATAGTTCGGGCATAGTCTTGACTTGTCCAGACGTCGATAGTTGATTAGCATCAACAAATTCTGGTCGCAACTCCAAGAATACTTCTTTCTCTTGTTGGACATCTAACAAAGATTTATTTTGTGCCCCGGGTCTCACCTATGGTTGTCCTTGCTGTGTATTTTGGTTTGTTCCTATCACAACACCTTCTCTTGTAACTACAATAATGTGAGGTTCTCTTGGTTCAGAAGGAATCATCTGAATATTTTGATTGGGATTCAGATTCTGATTTTGCACCAGGTTGGGATTAACGATAGTTCTAGGCTTCCATTTCACAAGAAGTTGTAGACATTGTTCAGTAATGTGATCAAATTCTTTATAATATGTATAATTTTTTGCAGGAATTTGGTAATATCGGGAAAAATGTGATGGCTACCCACAATTATAACATATGACTTGGCCTCTTCCTCGACCAATCCTCCCTGTTGTTTTCCTCGACCTCTAAAGTTTCCACCCCCCTTTGTGGAGGGTATTGTTGTTGTTGAGGATACTGATTCTATTGGTATTGTGACTGAGGATATTGCGGTTGTTGATATTGTGCGTGATGATACTAAGGATGCAATCGTTCAACTTGCATATGCTCATCATTTTTCATTAAGCAGGTGTCCATTGTCTTTTCTTGCAGTAGCTGAAATGATCTGCAGTCTTTTTCATAATGACCTACTAATATACAAAATTTACAACAAATATTATATGGTGTTCTTACAATCTTTTGCAGGTATAGACATTCCTCATACTTTTGACCCTTAGTCTGGCATATTCTACACCAGGGAATTCCTTGGGTTTTTAATGGGTTCAACGCACCTACTGTGACATAGTTCATGAGCGCCGAGAAATTGTCCTTATGGTGTCCATCTGCTATTCATATTTTACACCATATTTATTCTTGAAATTCCTTTCCTCTTTTAATGTCCTGGAGTTACATCGTAAGATTTTCCAGCTGCGACTGAATTTGTATCATTCCTGAGCTAGTATCTCCAACCGACGAGGATTCTAATTTCATTTCTATTTCTAGAGCCTCTATTTGTGAAAAAATCCTTTATTACATCATCAAGGTTCAGGTATGTGGTAACAAGGCGTAAATAAACCATTCCTTGTGTTGTACATCTGACATTTGGAAGCTCACTTTGGCCATCAATTTCTTAAATCTTTGGTTAAAGTCCCAAATAGATTATGTTGATAGCTTCTTAATCTCTATGATTTTGGTGATGCATTTTTATTCAGACTTTGGATTTCTACATTCATCTATCAAACCCACTCAAATCCCATTAAGTGTTTTTGGGACAACTCCTACTGGTACTATAGAAAATTTCATATACTACTCAAGTGCACAACCTCACAGAGTCATGATCATATGTGCTTTCGTGATATTTTGATCTTGGATATGTTGCAAAGTCAAAAAAACTTCACAAAGGAACCAATGTTGTTCTGGGCCTTCCAACCAATTTCTATTGAATATTGGTAACTTATTGTCAGCTCCATCCATCGTATTTGCTGCTAGTACAGTCAGAACAAAATTTTGGCTAGTCAGACTTCCTTGCCTGCTATTTACAACATTAGCAGTACTTGTATTTACAAAATTAATTGGATATAGGTCTCTTAATATTACCTCTGGTGGAGTGTTCGGTGCTGTAAGTGATTTGTAAGCACGTTCTCATTTTGGAGCTTCAATCGATTCTTCTGAATCTTCTTCTCCTTCAAAGATCAGCTAATATTCCTCTTCTTCATCACAAGACCCTTCATCTAAGTATGACACGATATCATATCCTTATTCATCTCGATATGTGCTGTAATTCCCTCTTCCTAATAGAGTTTTTCTTCACTTGTCGGACCTAAAGCTTCTTCCGCTTCTTGAAAATCCCAATTATAATTCAATTCCACTATCTCCTGGGAACAAATAACTTTAGGGTTCCTTCTTTTATATCCCTATTATAGAATCGATACATATACTATACGTACTTGATATAGACTCAATACCAACTCGATACAGACTCTATACAAACTCATTACAGACTCCTTCTCTGTCACTATCTCATTCAACTTACTATATCCAGCCAATAGGCTATTTTTCCTATTATAGCAACACATAACAGGAGGCACTATTGACCTAAATTACAAATATGCGTTCACGTGTGTGGTTTCTTCCAGCTCTACCCGATCTTGTACCCACGATTTTTAAGGCTTGTCTCTTTCTCAACATTATTCCTTACTTTCATTTTCTGGTCATTATGTTATTTGCATGCCTTCCTCTACTGATATTTTGTCATACCATCTTGTGTCACATTCTATCCTTCTATTGCAGCTTACTTATCTGGCATACCTTCCTCTTCCAATGCCTTATCATCTTATTCTTCTTCTCTTTTACTTCCTCTATTGTGAAATCCTGCCCCTTCTCATTTATGTTTCTTCCTCAATCGTAGCTCCTTCCTCTTCTCCTTTATGTTCTTCTCTATACTTAGGCATAATTCTGCATTAATTCTTCCCTACTATGCCTAGGCCCAACAATTGTGGTAAAATCAGTTGGCACATAAAATGTACTCAGAAATTGTATGATATCTCTATATTGTTCATCAAATAGGTTTATCACAAACAGTTGTGCATCAGGAATATTATCTTACAGGCTAGTATGTTCTTCTCAACTTTCACTCCTTGACAGGTGGTCTAGTCCCAAATTCAACCAACTGGGTTTAACAATTATCTAAAAATTAAATTCTTGGAAGAGGAGAAGCCACCGACGGATATTCCCCCCCAACACTATCTTATTGACCACATATTTCAGTGCAGAATGGTCAGTGTACATATTAAAATGTCCAACCAGTAAATAGTTCCTAAATTTCTGCAGCACATATACCATCGCTAACCCTTCTCTCTTTGTTGTGGTATAAATTTTCTCTATAGTTGATTCCTTTCTGCTAGTGAATGCAATGGGTTGATTAATTGATCCTTCAACTAGATGCATCAGTACCACACCGAGCACCATAGACGATGTGTCGACATGAACATGGAACTCTTTTTCCCAATCTGGAAATACAAGTATTAGCGCAATATCCATTTTGATCTTTAGCTTGTCTAGACTCTCTTTACATTCGTCTATCCATTGAAACTTAGTGTCTTTTTTTAGTAATCTCTCCATCTGGGAAGTCATTTCCGCATATCCCTTGATAAAATTTATGTAGTATCAAGTATGTCCTAACATTTCTCTTAACTGCTTAACCGTGGTAGGTGGTGGCAAGTCAAGGATGATGGCAATATTGTCTTGATCAACCAAAATTCCATCCCAAAAAACCACATGGCTTAACATAGCTGCAAAAGGTGCACAAAAAATACACTTTTTCAAATTTAGGAAATTTTGATACTGGGGGCATCATTCCAACATCATTCTAAGGCTCTCTATGTCATCTTTTACAAGACCAAATACTTTCTAGTTGTCAAAGTATACTTCAAGAAATTTATGTATAAAATATTTAACTGCAACAACTACGATTCTAGAAAAAATTGTAGGTGCAATATTGAGTCCAAAGGGAATTACCGTGTACTGGAAGCATCCCCACTCCATCACAAAGGTAGTCTTGTTTTGGTCCTCCTTTGAAATTCTTATTTGATTCTAACTCGATAATCCACTAGTGAAAAAATACATTTCTTGTCCTTTGTCATTCTCCAATACTTCATCGGTGAATGGAGTCAGAAATGGATCATGCAAACAAGAATCATTTAAATTCCTTAGGTCGATAAAAATTACCACTTCACCTGAATTTTTCTTGTCTTGCACTACAATTGGACTAATCCATTCTTATTCTTTAGTAGGTTCTATCACACCTTCCTCTAGAATTCGGTCCATTTCAACTTTAACTTTTTCTTTATAGCACGGGTTTAATCTATACGCCCATGGTTTGACCGGCCTTACGTCAGGCCGCAAAGGTCTCTTCATTTCATCGAGGTCACCGACTATTCCTTTCATCTTAGAAAACTTGGTAGGGAAAAAATCTTGAAGTTCATTCAGTGTATCGGTGATATTCCCCATAGTCTCATTGTCCCAGTGATCTCAAATATTGGAAAATTTTGGGTTTTTAGACGAGCCAATATTTACTTTCTTGATATTAATTGGACTTAGTAAGTGTTCACTAGAAATGATAACCCCTTCCACTACAAGCATACCTTTTGAATCAGGTGTGTTTATCTCAAGCAGATCATCATCATCTGGTTCCCATGTAATACTGTAACATTCCATCCAGTTGTATACTATCATGCTGCATTGATGGAAGTTCATGGCTGCAATCGATATTTCTTCAAATATATTTTCCTTCATTTTCTATAGCTTAGCATTAATTGTGGGATGTCCAGTTGCAAATTCAAATGTATGGGTGAAGCTTGTGACTAACTCTTCCCATTCGATAGTTCCTCTTCAGAGCTTCACTGTTGTATACCAATTTCTTGGTACCATTTCCAATGTGTGGATGAATCACTAAACCCGGTCCTATCGTGGATATGCTTGCCATGTCATGTGACAATGCTCAATATGCTCCATAGGATTTGTCACTCTTGTATACTTCTGATTAGAATAAATGATCTCTTCCTTGAATCTAATTGCTAGTAATCGTTTACACTATGGCCAATCAAAGATAGATTGTTTATGTGTACCCCACCATCTAGCAAGCGTAGTTTTCAACACAAATTCCAAGGAAGACAATAGCTATGATTCTGTAACTTTTTCTTCAAACTCCACCAAAAAATATGAAAGGTTGGGTAGTCCTTCATATGTAGGCATATCACTTGCTTAGGCTCCTACCCTTTAGACAGCTCTTGTGATTCTTGCGCATCTTCTCATGGAGACTTCATGCAACCTGTTCTGTCAATTTTCCAGGGAATCACCTAAATTAGATGTGCAAGAAATTACACTTTGCCAACTCATTTTTCCATCAGCTGTTGGATTTATATAATATTCTTTTTAACACATGATATTATAAAACTGATATAGGTAATTTCCTCGGACTTTACTATTTACTAGCTCGACATATCTCTTCCCTTCAGGAAAATCAATTGGTGCGACCACCCTTAGCTCAGAATCTTCAAATGATAAGATTATTTTCTTAAAATTAATAATGGTTTGGTTGTATATCGCCCAATTAATTCCTAGAAGTGCACAGTATGGAATTGTTTAATCAACAATGTCGATTACTTCAAACTTTGCATATATTCTTAAGCCTTCGACTTCGACAAGCACTTGAGTTAGTCTACCAATTGGTAGAACCTTCGACTGGTTTGCAAGTATTAATTGAATTAGAGACCAGTCCAATAATGGTTTATTCAAGTTCTCACCCATCTTTGTCTTGTCATTATGTTAACATTTGAGCCCAAATCTAATACGATATAATCGATATCATAATATCCTATCTGCGCAGTCATTCATGGTTCTCAACCTATTTTTATTCTCTTCTTTCTGATTAACTCTTTTTTCATGTCATAGGATATTTGGATTTTCTTCTATAAGTGTTGTCAGTTCTACGACAACATCTTTATCATTGATTAGTTCTAAACAACTTTTGAAAAATTCTTTAATCTTACTAACCTTTTTTAGTGGCTGCTTCCTGAGTAGCTGTTCAAATCATTCAAGCATGGTATTGACTTGTCGAGATGTCGATGGTTATTAGCATCAACAAATTCTCATCGCACATCCAAGAATATTTCCTTCTCCTTCTGGACATATAGTGAGGATTTCTTTTGTGTCGCGGGTCGCACTTGCTGTTGTCCATGATGTGTATTTTGGTCTCCACCTGTCGCAAAACCTCCTCTAATAACCACAACAATGCCAGGTTCTATTGGGTCATCATAAATAATCTAAATGTTCTAATTGGGGTTCATATTATAATTCTACACTAGGTTTGGGATTTATGACAGTTCAATCCCTCAATTTAGCAATTAATTTCAGACACTGTTCAATAGTGGGATCAAATTTTTTACAATATGTACATGTTTTTGTAGGATTTTGGAAATATCAAGAAAAATGTCCTATATTCCCACAGTTAAAATATATGACTTGGCCTCTTCCCTGACCAAATCCCCCTCCTCCTTGTTGTTGTCCTCGGCCTCAAAAATTTCCACCCCCACCCACCCCCCCTTTGCTCAGGGTATTGTTGTTGCTGTGGATACTGATTTTGCTAGTATTGTGGATGAGGATACTGTGGTTGTTGATATTACGGTGGGGGGATGTTGATCAGGGTGATACTAAGGCTGCACTCATTCATCTTGCATCTTCTCATCATTTTTAATCAAGTAGGTATCCACCGTCTTTTCCTGCAGCAATTGAAGTTCTTTGTAGTATTTTTCGTCATAAACTACTGATTTACAAAATTTACAATATAGAATAGCTAGTGCACTTACAATATTCTATAAATATATACATTCTTCATACTTGTGGCCCCTAGTTTGACATATTATACACCAAGGCATCCCTTGGGTGTTTATCGGGTTCGGCGCTCCACCTGTTGCTGAACCTCCTCTTGTAACCACAACGATGTTGGGTTCTCTTGGATCATCATAAATCATCTGAATGTTCTTATTTGGGTTCGGATTCTAATTCTGCACTAGATTTGGATTTATGAAAGTTTGAGCCTTCCATTTTGCAATTAGTTGCGGACATGGTTCAACAATGTGATCACATTTGTTACAGTATGTACATGTTTTTTCAGAACTTTGGAAATATCGAGAAAAATGTCATGGATTCCCACAGTTATAACATAAGACTTGGCCTCTTCTTCGATGAAATCCTCCTCCTCCTTGTTGTTGTCCTCGGCCTCAAAAATTTCCACCAAATTTTAGTGAGGGTATTGTTGTTGATGTGGATACTAATTTTGCTGATATTGGATGATGATACTGTGGTTGTTGATATTATGATGGCCAATGGATATTGAACAGGATGATACTGAGGCTATGCTCATTCATCTTACATCTCCTCATCATTTTTCATCAAGTAGGTATCCACCATATTTTCATACAGCACTTGAAGTTCTCTGTAGTATTTTTCGTCATGACCTAGTGATTTACAAAATTTACAATACAGACTAGCTGGTGCACTTACAATATTTTGTAAATATAGACATTCTACAAACTTGTGGCCCCTAGTCTGACATATTCTACACCAAGGAATCCCTTGGGTGTTTATTGGGTTCAACGCTCCAGCTACGATGTAGTTCATGAGTGCCAATAAATCATCTTTATGGTGTCTGTCTATTCTACATCTTGTACACCATATTTCTTCTTGAACTTCCTTGCCTCTCTTAATGTCTTGGAGCTGCACCGTAAGGTTGGATAGCTCCGAATGAATTTTCATCATTCCCATGCCATTGTCTCCAATCGGCAAGGATTTTAACTTCATTTATATCTCAAGATCATCTATATATGACATAATATTTTGTTGTATCAATGGGGCTCGAATGTGTGGAAATAAGGTGACAATGAACCTCTCCTTATGTTTTACGTCTGATAATTGGAAGCTCACTTTGGCCATTAATGTCTTGCATCTCTATTCAATGTCCCAGAAATATTATGTTGGTAGCTGCTTAATTTCCTTAATCTTATTAATGTATTGTGATTCATACTTTGGCTTCCTAAACTCATCTATCATTCCCATTCGAATCACGTTGATTTTTTTCTGGGAAACTCCTACTAGAACTATAGATAATTTCATGCACTAGTCAAGCGCATGACCTCGCAGAGTTGTGATCATCTATTTTTTCTTGAAATTTTCATCCTAGATCAATCGCACAGTCCACACAACTTCACAAAGGAACCAATGTTGTTCTAGGTCCTCCAACCCATTTCCATTAAATATTGGTAACTTAATATCAGCCCCAACCATTGTATTTACTGCTAGTACAGTTGGAACAAAATTTTGGCTAGTTGGATTCCCTTTTCCACTATTTATAGTGTTAGTAATACTTGTATTTACAAATGCACTTGGAAATAAGTCTCTAGATTTTACCTTTGGCAATGTGTGCAATGTTGTAGGTGAGTTGTAACCACCTTCTCGATATGGAGCTTCAATCGACTCTTTTGATTCTTTGTCTACTTCAAAGATCAAATGATATTCTTCTTCTTTGTCGCAATACCCTTCGTATAAGTACGAAGCAAGATCATAGTCTTATTCTTCTCTGGTCATGCTGCAACTCCCTCTTCAAATAGAGTTTTTCTTCACTTTCCATATCTAAATATTATTTCACTTCTTAAACAACTATACTATGGTTCAGCTCCACTATCTCCAGGGAACATATCAACTCAGGTTGCTGTTAGGATTATAATCCCCCCTTGTCCAATTTTGTCAGTCACTTAGAGTCAATTTAATCATTAATTGGGTCCACTAGTACTGTTGGGTCCACTTGGCCTAATGGGGCCACATGTACCAGTCACTGGAGTGTGGGGAACACTGCTAGAATTTAACTGCCACTTATTGCATGTGCATGCATCAGTTTGGGTGCCTCCTAGACAAATCCCTATGTTTTAGGAGCCACTGGGAGTCCCGACACCAACCTACTTCAGTTAGTTGTAGTTAGTACTAGTTAGTCTTAGTTAGCCCCCAGTTACTTTCAATTAGTTCACAATCAGTTATCTAACGCTAGTTATGCATGGATAATGCATGGCTGCATGTGGAGTAGGCACCTTTTCCCACCTACAACACTCAGTTTCACTGAGTTAAGTAGCTACCACTGATTGATTGAGTTGTTGGACATATGGGAGTTGATTTGTTGGACTCCGATAGTGATTTAGACAAGTTCAGTTAGCCATGAAATTAGCTAGAGTCAATCAATTTGAATTCCTCTCTCATGAATTTGACTTGAATGGTTATTAATACCAGTGTATTACATTGTAATTATTATCCAATTACTTTTGATTAATGAAAGCATTCATAGTTGCAAGCCATTTTTGCACTATTTCATTCTTCAATTCTGAGTAAAATTGTTTGATCTATTTTGTGAGTTGTGTGTTGGTCCACAAATATATGTGCTCAATTTTGTATGGTATTAGAGCCTTAGTAGGAAAAGGAACTTCTCCTATGTACAAATCTTCTACTGGATCAAATAATTTTTTTGAGCAAAATTGCTCGTTCCAGCTCTACACCAGAAGCGGCAAGTTTACCACAGAAATCCTAAGAAAAGGAATTGTTGATCAATCTTGCTTGATTAACTAAGATGCTTGTAATGAAAACTTGAAAAGTGCATGTTTTTCGACCTTACGGTGCCCCTTTTTTTTTTTGTAGGTACAACTTCGAATGGATTCATCAATGCCTCTTCTCACCCCATTCACAAGCTATTCAGAATGGAATTTGAAGATGATTGCATTTCTGAAGAGACAAGATATCTATGAGGTTCCTATTGGACTTGGTAAAGATTCTTATGAGAATGAAAATGACTGGCTAAATGATAGTGATGCAGCTTTTGGAGCAATAGGTCTGGCCCTTTCTCCTAGCTTGTGCTACCTCACTAAATCTATTGAATACCCAAAGGATCTCTGGACAAAATTGGACAGAACCTTTGGAAATAATAATGAGTATCATAATAGCACTTTGGATATCACACCAATCACCACAATAGTTCTTGATCCAAAATTCTTGACCTCTACTCTCTTTGATGAAGTTGTTCAAGATGAAGAACAAGCAGAATCTTCTACACAGTCAATTCGAATTGAAGAAAGTCTTTTTGAAGTGACTCCTTCCCCTGATGCTCCAAAAATTTATGAGATCTCGGATATCTCATCTTCTCATATGGATGATATAGAATAATAAATTTGAATATCTTATATTGAAGAAAAACACATCTGCACTTCTATGCAAACATCCTCGAGTGATTCTCCTTTAAATTATGTGCAAAATTTGCCAGTAATTGCTTCCGAAAGTGAAGAGGAATTTGATTTCTCTCCCTCTAATATTGATTCTGGCGTGAAGATAAGTAATACCTTGGATATTTTGGAAAAAATATCAGATTTTAGGAGTTATCCATTCTCTCTCCTTGATCTATATCTTCCAGCAAATTCCTACAAGATTGCATGCACCAATATTCAGAATTTTGAAGAAAGAGAAAACTGTGCATCTACCGTCTCGGTGGACCATAATTTTGGATCTGATATGAACTTATTTGGATCTGATATGATATTATTTGGATTTTATATGATATTACTTGGTTAATTATTTCAGGTTCATAAGCTTTTCGTACTACTTGTAGCTGTTCTCATCAATTTTGGTGTGAAGAAACAAGTACCGCAAGTCTCCTTCAAAATTGTTGCTGGAGATTTGATTTCATTCCACACTTTGGGACCTGATATGGACTTATTTGGATATGATATGATATTATTTGGATCTTATATTATATTATTTGGTTCAAATTTTATATTCGAAGAGATTTCAATCATGCTTGCAGCTGCGCTCACCAATTTTGGTGTGAAAAATCAAGTACCACAAGTCTTTTTCAAATTTGTTGTTGGGGATTTGATGTTAATTTACTCTTATGAGGTTGATTATATTTTATTTTGTGAACCATTAGTTATTTATGAAGATACATCATATTATGGATCTCAATAATTCACTCTCGACAGTCTCGGGGCTTCTCTCCCTTTGGTCACATACTCATCTCCCCATAGAACTAGTAAAGAGGAAGACATTCTGCATCCACCTAGACATTTACTCCTAACAATTGGGACTGATTTTAATACTCATGGTTTGCTGTTCAAGGCTACAACATATCAGTTTCTTGAGTTTTCCTCACATGGTTTGAATCCTCAAGAACTTTTTCTCTCTTATCAGTTGATTTTAGTTGCTCTACATGGGTACAGTTTTCATCCAACAACTATCTATGTTCTTGATTTGGTTGAGCACATTATTCTTCTTCCAAAGAGGAATATTCCTATAGACATAATCATTTAGTTTGGATGGATAAGTTCACATTCTAGGAACTAGGATACCTATGCACAGAAGAATAGATTGATCCTGACTTTACCTGCTTAGTTTGAGGGGGGGTATTTTTCCCATGACGTTTTTCTCCATTTCGTTGGTTGTATTGAGCAGTTATGTTTTTTCATTTTAACTGTAATGGGTGAAATTTGGTCTTAGTTACCAAGGCCCACGTTGTCCATTTTAATATTCAGGGGGGTGTTATGATTAAAATATTCCCTTGTCCAATTTGGTCAGTCACTTAGAGTCAATTTAGTCATTAATTGGGTCCACTGGTAATATTGGGTCCACTTGGCCTAATGGGGCCACATGTACCAGTCACTGGAGTGTGGGGAAAACTAATAGAAGTTAATTTCCACTTACTACATGTGCATGCATCAGTTTGGGTGCCTCATAGACCAAACCCTACGTTTTAGGAGCCATAGGGAGTCCCAGCACCAACCTATTTCAGTTAGTTGGAGTTAGTACTAGTTAGTCTTAGTTAGCCCCGAGTTACTTTTAGTTAGTTCACAATCAATTAGCTAGAGATATTTGTGCATGGATAATGCATGGATGCATGTGGCACAGGCACCTTTTCCAACTTACCACACTCAGTTGCACTGAGTTAGCTAGCTATCATTGTTTGATTGAGTTGTTGGACATATTGGACTTGATCTATTGGACTCCGATAATGATTTAGATAAGTTTAGTTATCCATGCATTAAGGTAGAGTAAATTAATTCAAATTACTCTCTCATGCATTTGAATTGACTGGTGATTAATACCAGTGTATTACATTGTAATTATTATCCAATTACTTTTGATTAATGAAAGCATTCACAGTTGCAAGCCATTTTCGCACTGTTTCATTCTTCAATTCTGAGTAAAATTGTTTGATCTATTTTGTGAGTTGTGTGTTGATCCATAGATCTATGTGCTCAATTTTATATAGTATCAAATCCTTGGCAAGACATTGCACTTCTCCTTTCTACAGATCTTCTATTGGATCAATTTTTGTTTTTTTGGGCAAAATTGCTCCTTCCAGCTCTACACCAGAAGTGGCAAGTTTACCACATAAATCCTAAGCAAAGGAATTGTTAATCAAGATTTCCAAATAATATGGGTGTGATGAAAACTTGAAAAGTATAGTCTGTCCAACCTTATGGTTCCCCTTCTGTGTTTTTGCAGGTACAACTTCGAATGGATTCATCAGTTCCTCTTCTCACCCCATTCACAAGCTATTCAGAATGGAAGTTGAAGATAATTGCATCTCTGAAGAGAAAATATCTCTATGAGGTGTCTATTGGACTTGGTAAAGAGTATTATGATAATTAGAATGATTGGATAAATGACGGTGATGCAAATTTTGGAGAAATAGGTCTGGCCCTTTCTCCTAGCTTATTCTACCTCACTAAATCTACTGAATACCCAAAGGATATTTCGACAAAATTGGACAGAACCTTTGGCAAGCATAGTGAGGATCCTAATAAAACTTTGTAGAGAACATCTAGCACCACAAGTTTTATTTATCCAAAATTCTTGGGCTCTACTCTCTCTAATGAAGTTGTTCAAGATGAAGAAGAAGTAGAATCTTCTACACAGTCAATTCGAATTGAAGAAAGTCTCCTTGAAGTCACTCCTTCTCCTGATGCTCTAGAAATTTATGAGATCTCTAATATCTCCTATTCTCATATGGATGATACAGAAGAAGAAATTTGAATCTCTTATATTGAATAAAAACACATCTACACTTCTATGCAAACATTGTCTAGTGATTCTCCTTTAAATTTTGTGCAAAATTTTCCAGCAATTGCTTCCAAAAGTGAGGAGGAATTTGATTTATCTCCCTCTAATATTGCTGCTGGTGTGAATATAAGTAATACATTGTATATTTTGAAAAAAAAAATCATATTGTAGAAGTGATCCATTTTCTTTCCTTGATCTAGATCATCCAGCAAAGTCCTACAAGATTGCATGCACCAATATTCAGAATTTTGAAGAAAGAGAAAACTGTGCATCTACTGTCTCGGTGGACCATAATTTTAGATCTGATATGAACTTATTTGGATCTGATATGATATTATTTGGATGTGATATGATATTATTTGGTTCAATATTTCATGTTCATAATCTTTCAGTACTGCTTGTAGCTGTTCTCATCAATTTTGGTGTGAAGAAACAAGTACCGCAAGTCTCCTTCAAAATTGTTGCTGGGGATTTGATTTCATTCTACACTTTTGGATATGATATGGAATTATTTGGATATTATAGGATATTATTTGGATATTATCTGATATTATTTGGTTCAAATTTTATATTCCAAGAGCTTTCAGTCATGCTTGTCGCTTCTCTCACCAATTTCGGTGTGAAAAATCAAGTACCGCAAGTATTCTTCAATTTTTTTGCTGGGGATTTGGTGTTAGTTTCCTCTTATGAGGTTGCTGATATTTTATTTTGTGCATAATCAGTTATTTATGAAGCTATATCATATTATTCATCTCAAGCATTTGATCTCCACAATCCCAGGGCTTCTCTACCTTTGGTCACATACTCATCTCCCCACAAAACTAGTATAGAGGAAGACATTCTGCATCTGCCTGGAAACCTACTCCTAACAATTGGGGCTGATTTTACCACTCATGGTTTGATGTTCAAGGCTGCAACATATCATTTTCTTGATTTTTCCTCACATGGTTTTAATACTCAAGCACTTTTTCTCTCTTATCAGTTGATTTTAGTTGCTCTACATGGGTTCAGTTAATTCCATCCAGCAATTGTCTATGTTCCTAATTCAGTTGAGCACATTATTCTTCTTCCAAAGAATAATATTCCTCCAGACATAATCATTTAGTTTGGATGGATAATTTCACATTCCAGGCTCCAAGATACCTATGCACAGAAGAACAGATTGATCCTGATTTTACCTGCTTAGTTTGAGGGGGGGTATTTTTCCCATGAAGTTTTTCCTTGTTTCCTTGGTTATATTGAGCAGTTAATTTTTTTCATTTTAGTTGTAATGGGTGACCTTTGTTCTTAGTTACCAAGGCCCACATTGTCCAATTTAATATTCAGGGGGGGTGTTAGTATTATAATCCTCCCTTGTCCAATTTGGTCAGTCACTTAGAGTCAATTTAGTCATTAATTGGGTCCACTAGTACTATTGGGTCCACTTAGCCTAATGGGGCCACATATACTAGTAACTAGAGTGTGGGGAACACTGCTAGAAGTTAACTACCACTTATTGCATGTTCATGCATCATTTTGGGCGCCTCCTAGACAATTCTCTACATTTTAGGAGCCACTTGGAGTCCCGACACCAACCTATTTCAGTTAGTTGGAGTTAGTACTAGTTAGTCTTAGTTAGCCCCCATTTAAATTCAGTTAGTTCACAATCAGTTCACTAGCACTAGTTATGCATGGCTAATGCACTGATACATGTGGAATAGGTGCCTTTCCCCACCTACCACACTCAATTGCACTGAGTTAACTAGATATTGCTATTTGATTGAGTTGTTGGACATATGGGAGTTGATCTATTGGACTTCGATAGTGATTTAGACAAGTTCAGTTAGCCATTCATATAGGTAAAGTCAACCAATTCAAATTCCTCTCTCATACATTTGAATTGACTGGTTATTAATACCAGTGTATTACATTGTAATTATTATCCAATTACTTTTGATTAATGAAAGCATTCACAGTTGCAAGCCATTTTAGCACTGTTTCATTCTTCAATTCTGAGTAAAATTGTTTGATCTATTTTGTGAGTTGTGTGTTGGTCCACAGATCTATGTGCTCAATTTTATAGTTGCATCATTTTTTACAGAGTTCTGTTGCGACATACCCACTCTTTTTGTACACAGTCTTCACTTGTCACATTCACATAATTATTTTTTCACATACAAGCATTTATATCCACGTTTCTAAAGATGACAAATATCTACCATGTGGTCCTTGAAAGAGATTTCACTTTGCCTCACTTTATGATATTATTATTTCCACAACAAACTGTGTTATGTATCCCTCCAAGATACTGTCTATCCAAAAATACACATCCTTTGACACAAGGTTGATTACTCTTTTTCGTAACTCAATTAATTGAGGATTCCACTTCGGTTCTACTAAAAAATTTCTTTCTTGTGTTTCCAACTTAGACAATCACTCATGCAACACATTGGGAAACTTAGAAAATAAAATATCGTGGATGTTTGTATAGAGATACCAGCCTAGCCAATCTATTGGGTTCCACTAATATCCTTCGCTTTCTTCAAGTTTGAATTCTAATGCTTTTAAATCCACCCAATCATGGATCTTCGATTTCGTTGGTTCCCACAACATATCCCTCACCAAAATTATTCGTGTCCTGAACATAGAACCATTTTTTGGCCTTTCTCCCTCCTCTTGACCCAGGTTTAGTATCTCATTTTTAGCACAACAAATCCCAAGATATCATCCTGACAGAGCAGAGCTCAGACAGTACATGTGACACAGATGTAGTCTCACCCGATATATCTCTCTTAATGGGTAACTTCCAGAAGCACATTTCTGTAGTTGGGTGGGGGATTTTTGGTACCTCAATCCCTTAACAAGGAACTCAATGAATCCTATGGGTGTATTGTGTATGCTTACTGTGAGAAGTTAGAACACAAACCAACTTCTCTTATGCAACTTGTTATAATAACAATCTTTGTACAACATAATCATATTCAACTGATATAATGCGACTGACATACATCTATTCATTCATAAGAAAATATATAATCATCCATTCAATGCAACATTTACATAGGTAACTCAAACACATTCAGCATTCAAACATATACACAGAATATTATGTGGAAACCCATATGGGAAAAAAACACAAAGGTTCTCTTCATTTGGCATGAGAATATATGCACCTTTCATCTGCACACTAAGTTGCATACTCTGTTCTATATATTATTCTCTATATTTACAGACTCTTTCTTCCTATCACGCTCTCTAATATTCTCTATGCTCTCTTCTTACTCAAGTTTACTAACGATCCACACACAACCTGGATCAACTCAACCTTTCCTATGTTGGAGACATTTACCACCATACACACTTATTTTGGTCAATTTGGCCTAGTTAAAACACTATCCTAAGTTTTATTGACTTAATTAACATCAAAGGAGCACAATATGACATCATCATGAGCATACCCATGCCTACCTTCAGTCAAGGAGGCTAACTAAGCCTTCTCCTTCATTCGTGAAAGATAATTGGAGTACTCTGAGGGTGATCTGAGTGTCATAAATGCACTTAATTGATAACTGATTGTTACAATCAGTTAAAAAAATCAGTGAAGGTTCCTTCATTCATTAAATTGGTTATTTAATTAATATTTAATGAACCGGAGTCTACAAAGGTGCCTCCAACCACCTCAGATGGTCAGTTAGACTTCAGTTAACCTCATTGGGGTTCATTAGAGTTAACGATGCATTGCTACTTCTTGGTTGGAATGCAGTGACATGTGTCTAATCTATTTCAATTAGACTCAGTAATCTATTGCACTCTGACCTCAGTTAGGATTCAGCTGAGTCAATTAGGGTTTTGATCAGTGGTTAACTGGTGTGTTCACTATGGCTTACGGTTAGTTAAGCTAGACTCATTCATTCAATTTGAATGACCTCCTTGGGAATTCAAATTGTCTTGGAATTCATGCATATTGCATGATCATGGTATTGTATCATCATTCTTTCATTTGATTCTACAGAGCTACTACTTTCATTGCAGCACCATTTTCCCAATTTTATGCATATTTTTTTGAATTCTTTGTGAGACTGTGTTTTCAGTTCCTAGACCACTATGACAAATTAATATGGTATCAGATCTCATGGTGGGATGAAGCTTAGATCTATCAAAAATAAGGTTTTTGATAGATCTTGCATGAAAATTTGAGCAGAAGCTCAAAATTCCAGCACTGCACCAGAAGCCAAGGCTTACCACTTAATACCCCAAGTAAAGGAATTGTTGGTCAAGCTTGCTTGATCAAATATGTTGGGTGTGATGAAATCCTAAAATGTGCAAGCTATTCGACCTTACGGTGTCCCTTTTGTTGTGATTTGTAGGTTTTTAACAGGTGAAATCATTCGCTCCCGCAGTTTCACATGGTTTCTTCTATAGAACTCTTGACTTCGTTCAATTTCTATTCATGGAAAGGAGACATGGAGATCTAGCTATGTGCTAGAGGACTCTATAGGGTCACTATGGACACTGAAGAAGAGCCTGCTTCTATGATAGACAAAGCTATATTCTTGAACAAGAAAGATGAAGCATTTGGATTCTTGTGCCTCTCTGTTTCCTGGGATCTTCTTTTCCATCTCTCAGGATTGAAGACTCCAAAGGAAATATGGAACAAATTGGAAACCCTGTATAGAATGATTTGAGAGTATACCATCTTGAGAATGATTTCATGTCTCTCCATCCTTCCAATTTTGAGACCTTAAATTATTTTTTCACAAAGTTCAAGCACATTGTCTTACTGTTGAAACAATGTAAAGTGGAGAAGGAGTATGATCAGCTCATCCTTACCATACTGTCCAAAATTGGAGCTGATTATTTGGTGTTTGTCTCTACATTCCATTTGGGGAGGCTCACAACCCTTGGATGGAAGATGCCTTCACTCAATGCCTTCATTGAGTCCCTAATAAGTGAACATGATAAGCTTGTCCAGATGGGGATCATCAGATCCTCCCGTGATCAAGCCCTCCATGTCTCATGGCCCAAAGATCTGAAGGGTAAAGGAAAGTAATAGAAGAACCCAAAAACCAAATTCAAAGCTCCTAAGCCTAAAGTTGAAAACCAACAACATGAAGAGTCTTTCGGCTCAAAGAAGAACAAAGGAAAATGGAATCATGGAAAGGAAAAAGTCAAGTGTTCATACTGTAGGAAGGGCTTCCACCTTGAAAATGCCTACATGAAAAAGAAACTTGATGAATATACCTCTCTCCTTGAGATAAATCACATCAATATTCTAGAAATATTTCGGAGGAGAGATCAACAAGATCGGGAACCACAAGATGAAAGAGGTCATGCCCTCATGGAAAGCACTTTGAATTCCAAATCACTCTTGATAGATTATGGAGCTTTGAACCACATGATGGATGAAAGAGACTCCTTCTCATATTTGGAGACCAGAAAATCCATTCCCATCCACATGGGAGATGACTCCACAATCATATTTGAAGGACAAGGTAGTGTAAATCTTGAACATGGTTATTTTTCCAATGTTCTATATGTACCATCTCTTGCATCAAACCTCCTAAGTGTTTATCAAATGAAACATATGGGAGTGCCCAAGAGAGTCTCCTTTATCCTGAATGATGTAGATATCATAGAACTTGCATCCAAAAAACTTGTAGAAAAAGGCATTGCAAACTATCATGAAAAAGCCTACAAGTTCTCCCATTTTGTGGCGGATGCAAAGCCCACCGCATTGATGAATCATGGAAATGAAGTTAGTAGACTGTGGCATGAGAGGTTCATCTATATAAACTTCAAATACTTGCAACAATTATAGAATAATTCTATGGTTCAAGGCCTCCTGGTCATCAAAGCTACCACTGGAATTTGCAAGCGTTGTGTTATTGGAAAGTACCCTAAGCATAAGTTTGATCGGGGGAAGGCAAGTCGAGCATCATGCATCTTGGGACTGATACATTCTGATATCAGTGGTCCCATGCCTATCACATCCATGAATGTATCAAGGTACGTTCTGAATTTCATTGATGACTTTTCCAGATACACATGGGTCTTTTTTATCAAAAAGAAGTCGGAAGTCTTGGAAAAATTCACTGAATTGAAGGCCTTGATTGAGAATGCATCTGGCCAAAATATCAAGATATTGAGATCTGATAATGGTGGGGAGTATTTCAATAATGAGTTACTTCATATGTGTTCCCAAAAAATATTCAGATCCAGCATTCAGTCCCCTACACTCCCCAACAGAACGGTGTAGCGGAGAGGAAGAATCGGTCTCTCTAGGAGATGACCACATGTATGTTGGAATCAAGGAAGTTGGCTGAAAATTTGTGGGTGGAAGCCATGAATTCTGCATGATATATTCAGAATAGAGTTTCACACTCATCCATGAAGGGGAAGACCCCTTTCAAATCATACTTCGGACACAAGCTGGATGTGTCGAATCTGTGGGTGTTTGGGTCCACTGCATGGGCCCGAATTCCACTTGATAAAACGAGGGCTTTGCAACCGAAAAGCATAGAATGTATGTTTATTGGATATCCTAATGAACCAAAAGGTTTCAACCTGATGGATAAAAAAAAATATATCATCATTGAAAGGAGTGTCAAGTTCGATGAGCCTCTTCAGGAGGTAGAACTAGTGAAGGAGAAAATTGTTGAATTTCCTTCCTATTCTACTGAATATTTGGATGATGCAATTGGGGGTGATGACCCTGATTTGGATCCTCTGATTTTTGATATCAGTTTAAAGAAAACATAATATACTAAATCAGAACCTAAATTACAAAATCATCTCCCAACTTGGGCCCGATAGACACTCTCCTCCGCATGAGATAACATTGGAAATCCGGATGATCCAAGGAGAACCCTATCATATTTCCAAAGAGTAGGTATTGTGATCTCTTTTCCTGATAATTTGTTGTATGAATATTGTTATTTGATGATAATTTCAGACTATAATTCCTACTACCATTCTCGGAAGGATACGAGATGGCAAGTTGCCATGGACGAAGAGATGAATTCTCTTCAGAAAAACACTACTTGGGAGCTAGTTTCTCTTCCTCTGGGGAGGAAATTGGTTCAATGCAAGTGGGTGTTTTGGAATAAGGTTGCTGCATATGGAAGCAACTGAAAATATAAGGCAAGGATGGGGGAAAAATGTTTCTCCCAGGTCGAAGGTATGGACTACCATGAGACTTTTGCACCGGTTGCAAAAATGGACTCCATCCGCCTAGTTTTGGCAATTTCAGCATCTAAGCACTGTGAAGTGCATCATATGGATGTTAATTCAGCCTTTATGCATGGAGATATTCATGAGGATATATACATGAAGCAGCTTAAGGGATAAATTTCTGATCCATCTTTGGTTTGCAAGCTAAAGAAGTCACTATATGGGTTAAAACATGCCCCAAAAGAGTGGTATTCCAAGATGGATGCCTTCCTTCTCTCGCAAAACTTCCAAAGGCATAAATTAGATCCAAATATGCATATACAGCAGTATTATGGTAATTTTATTATTATTTTTTTATATTTTTATGACTTACTGATCACAGGTAGCACAGTTTCTTCTATTTCAGTCATCAAAACTGCTCTCCACAATGCATTTGAAATGAGCGATTTGGGGCTCTTAAAACAATTTTTGGGGCTCGAAATTGAGAAAAATTATGATGGGATAATGGTCACTCAGTCCAAACAAATATCAGACCTATTATTAAAGTTTAACATGGCTTAATTTAGGGCTTCTCCATTCCCTTTCCTTTCAGGGATCATCCTTGAAGAAGGAAAAAGCACACCTCCCATGGACTGCACTATTTATCGATAGTTGATTGGTAGCTTGTTGTAATTGAATCATTCTCATCCTGATATATGTTATGCCATGAATTCTATATCAAGATACATGTAGCAGACCTATGATATTCATTGGAAGGAAGCCAAGAGGATCCCGCAATATATTCAGGGAACCAGGACCTACGACATTCACTATGCTGCAGACTTCGAGCTAGAGCTGGATGGGTACACATATTACGATTGGGTGGGTCATTATATTGATAGAAATTATACTTATAGATATTTATTCATGTTTGGTGGCTGCCCCATTTTCTGGTCTAGCAAAACGCAAGCTGCCATAGCATTGTCTTCAACAGAGGCCGAGTATCGAGGAGCGGTGAATGCTTGCATCCAAGCTGTTTGGTTGCAAGGAATTATTTCATAGTTTGATCTTGGTAGTACTTCATCCATTTTCCTCTTTTGTGACAATTAAAGGGATATTAAGATATCCACAGATGTAGTTACTAGGCAGAGGACCAAACATGTGGAGATACACATGCACTATATCAAGGAGCTAGTGCATGACAAGACCATCATTCTACAATATTGACCGACTGATGAGCATATTGCAGACATATTCACCAAGATATTTTTAGAAAATAAGTTCACTTGCCTCTGTTCACTGTTGGAGGTGAGTTCATCAGGGTGATCCAACTACTTTCAGTGTTCAGCTTGAGGGGGGTTTTTTCCCATTGGGTTTTCCCTCTTTTCCTCACTTAGTTTGTTTTGAGCATTGTTTGAGTTTGAGTATTGTATAGGGTGACCTATGTCATTTTTTTCTAGATCCATAGCATTATTATGCACTTTATGTTTCTACTCCTCTGAGTATAGCTTAAGGGGGGGGTGTTGGAGACATTTACCACCATACACACTTATTTTGGTTAATTTGGCCTAGTTAAACCACTATCCTAATTTTTATTTAATTAATTGACATCATAAGAGCATTGTATGACATCAGCATGAGCACACCCACACCTACCTTCAGTCAAGGAGGCCAACTAAGCCTTCTCCTTCATTCGGGGAGGCTAACTGGAGCACTATGGGGGTGATCTGAGTGTCATAAATGCACTTAATTTATAATTGATGGTTACAATCAGTTAAATAGAGCATTGAAGGTGCCTTCATTCATTAAATTTATTATTTAATTAATATTTAATGAACTGGAGTCAACAAGGGTGCCTCCAACCACCTTTGATGGTCAATTAGACTTCAATTAACCTCATCAGGGTTCATTGGATTTAATGATGCACTACCGCTTATTGGATGGCATGCAGTGACATGTGTCTGAGCCATTTCAGTTAGACTCAGTCATCTATTGCACTCTGACCTTAGTTAGGACTCAGTTATGTCAATTAGGGTTTTGATCCGTGGTTAACTGGTGTGTTCACTGTGGCTTACGGTCAGTTAAGCCAGACTCATTCATTCAATTTGAATGACCTCCTTGGGAATTAGAAATGTCTTGGAATTCATGCATCTTTCATGATCATGGTATTGTATCATCATTTTTTCATTTGATTATACAGAGCTGCTACTTCCATTGCAGCACCATTTTGCCAATTTTATGCATATTTGTTTGAATTCTTTGTCAGACTGTGTTTTTAGTTCCTAGACCACTATGACAAATTAATATCCTATACTTCTGTACACTCAACTATAGACTCTTCAACTCATATGCACTCAAAAATACTAACATACAACAAAATACAGAGAAACTAACAGTCTAACCATACAGAGATGTAACAACAGAGAAGCTAACCTATATACAACTTGGGTTCCTTCTTATATAGACTCTTTTACACACCCATTTTTGTTTCTTTCACAACCGACTTCCTATACTTACCCAAAAAGTTGTCTTTCCTATCATAGTAACACCTACTGGGAGGCACTAATATCCTAACTTATAAATATACCTTCATATGTGTGGTTTCCTCTGGCTCTATCCAAACTTGTACCCATAATATTTAAGGCCTATAACTTTCTAATAATTAATTCTTACTATTGTTTTCCATTCATTATGCCACTTTCATGCCTTCTAATATTATTATTCCATTGCATCTTCCCTTGTCACACTCCTTCCTTCTGTCACGACTTCCTCTTCTGGCTCAACTTCCTCTTATTTCGCACCTCTTTCCTTCTTCTTTCCTTTCACTGCTTTTTTCATATCTCCTTTCTCTTCTTACTTTCCTGTCTCTAATGCTATCACAACTCCTTATTATTCTTATTCTTTAGCACTTCTCCATACTTAAGAAGAATTCTAAGTGAATTCTACCTTTCTTTTTCTAGTCCCAACATGGGGACACTCTTTCATGAACTTGTTCCAAACATGTTTCCTTCGATGTTGTGCTTTCATGAAACATTGCGAGGTCTTCTCCCATATTTATCACACACGTTACGTCTTATGGTGTGAAAGTATTTTTTTATATGTATAACAAAATTACATCTCCAACATTTGACATAATTGACAATATTTTTATATGTGAAAGTTCTAGCATACTCAAGCTTCTCATTTATTGCAAGTTGTTCAATATCTCTGTGAAATGTAGTCTATTGGTTGGAACCAAGTTCTTATTTATCACACACACAATCTTTAGACTTTACATATCTAATGCCAATTTTATATTATGGAGATCGTTGGAAACTCAATATTTCATCTAGGATAGTTGAGGTGTTGTTGAAATAGTTTTGAGTGTTTGCATCAATGCATGTTCCAAATTTCCTTCAAATTGCATAAACTATTTTATCTTTCAAGCATGTAAGTTATGATTCTTTTAGCACAATTTGTTTCTTTAGTATCTAATTCACTAATTTTGACTCCCTCTAGGATTTTTCAAGTGCACACTCATTTTCTTACAGTTCCTTGATTCTTTCTTTTGTGTAAAGTAATTCCTCTTCTTTGAATTCCATATGTTTCTTCAATGCTTCATGCATATTCCTGATCTGCTTGACCCATTCTTCTATATTTTCTAGTTGTTCCTTTAGTTCCTTGTTATATTTTCTTTATTTCTTCAAATCTTCTAGAGAGCTAATCAGTTCACCTTCCCAATTGACATCAATATTGTCCTCATCTTCAGACTTTGAAATTTATTCAATGTGAATGAACTCTTCTCTAACTTTGGTATTTGACAATGGCACTATGATTTAATCATAAAAGTGTTTATTTTCAACAATCTTCTGCAATTTGAATGATTATTTTGTGCCACTTTATTTTTTTCTTCTCTTCAAACTCTGGAGAGGGTAGATGTATACCACTATAGGTCTATTTATTTCTTGTTTTTGAAGTATTGGCTAGAGATCCTTTAGTTGAATAGTTTTCTCCTATTGTGTTTTCATCTTGGATTAGCGCCATGAATAATTCATCCCGTGGGCTATCACTATTGTCTTATTCTTCTGAAACATTATCCTCCTTGATGTACAATATTTTCTTTTGTTTATGATTTTTTTTCCATGAATCTGTTCTACTCATGTTTGCTTCTTCGTTCTTGATAGTCTAACTCTTATTTACTTTCACTATCTATGTTTTCTTCATATGTGCATTTTTAAGAGAAATTTCTAATCCTACCACATTTAAAGCACTTAAAAGGTAACTTCCCTTTATACTTACCTTTCCCTCTTTTCAATTTTTTCAAAAATTTACCCTCTTCTTTGCTCATCATATCAGTTGTATATTTGCATTCATTTTTTCTATATCTTGACTTCTCTATGGATTTAAATGCAACTTCCTTTCTAGAGACATTCTCAGGTTCCATTCTCATTACATATGCTGTGAGAATTCCATATAGTTCATCTTTTTTAGGTTTTCCAAGCAACTTCTGTCTCCTAAATATTACACTTTCGAATTGAACCGTGGAGGAATAGTTCTCAAGATATTTTGTACAAATGAATTTTATTCAATTGTAGCTCCAAGTCCCACTATAGAGTTTACTGTATCATCCACTTTTAGAAAGTATGTGGCAACATGTACTGAGAATGTTTGCAATTTGGCCTTCTTGACTTTGTCATGACCTTCATAAATACTCTTTAACTTGTCTTAGAATTATTTCATTGTAGTGCATTACATTAATTTGGTAAACTCAACATCAACTAGCCCACACAATATGACATTCTTTTCTTGAGAATTCCATTCATATAGTCTTCTATTTTCAGTGTCAACTGACATTGTTTTGGAGTTTGTGCACTCATTATTTTCTTCCGACTCATCTGGATCTTTTAGAAACTTATATCCATCTTCCAATGATTTCCAAATGTACATACCAATTGGCTGCAAATAAGATTCCATTCGTATTTTCCAGAAAGCATAGTTAGATCCATTAAATCTTAGAGCCCGATTGGTGGGAAAACCTTCTTACGTATCCATATCTGCACTAGATCCTTGTTTTAGATGTTGGTATGTTACTAAAGACACTCACTTAGACACCATTTTTTGGATTTATCTTATTACTAAGAGGATGGGTGAATTAGAAATTGCACATATATGTGTAATATTTATCTATGACATATTTTCATCAATTAAAACTTTTCAGCCACTCAATAACAATTGCAACAACACACAAATATCCGGAAAATAATTGTATATCTATAAATATATGTGTATAATTACAATATTGCGAGATTTCAATTTCCAAACATGAGAACTCATTGATTTTAGGTGTTGAATTGATCCTCAAGTACAATTTGTGGGTTGTTGGAACTGACCTATAAAAAATTCAATTTGTGCAAGAATTGACTCATGATCTCCAAGCACTGACTTGAACAGATATGTATTTGATTGCACAAACTACGACTTGTGGATTCAAGCTCTGACTTAAGGACAACCACGCTCTCTAGTTGTGGAAGTACCAAATTCTAATTGTTTTATCCAACACCGACTGAAATGAGGCCACAAACCCTTAGGTTTTATCTACTATAACAAAAAGGATGCTACAACAACCCAATTATATTTACCAGTTGCAACCAAAAAGAGGCCCCAACCCCCTAGTTTTTATCTACACAAATAGAAAGGATGCTACAAAACCATGATTAGATTCTCTAGAACCGATTAGAAGAAGGATACAACCCCCTACTCCTTGTCCTATACGACCTCCCTGATATGAAATAAGATTGTATTGAAAAACTACAAATATAGAAATACCTTATCCTTGTGAATGTCTTCAAAATCGACAATTGCTTTAACTTCTTCAATTTCTATCTAAGTATCTATGTCTGAACAAACAGTTTCCAAAACCACAATATTCGATAGTTACTGCGATGTGTGTCCTTTTTGCAAGTTTGTGATCTGTGTGTGAATAGAGTTCCTAGGTCACTCACATATGTTGTTTTGCATTTTTATTCTTTTATTGAGAAATAACATCTCGCATCCAAAATACAGGTATCCTCTTTGAAACTTCTATGTATTCAATATTTGGTATTTTGCACACTTCAAATCCACTATGTAAATATACTTACTGCGATCAATGATTCATTGACACCCTAAACAATTCCGAAGCTTTTCCAAACAATTATCTCATATCTTCATTCTTCACAAGCTTACTTTACCACATCCATATCTTGTTTATTTATAGTCTTCTTGGCTTAAGAGATGTGTCCACTTAGTGAAGTTTCTTAACCTTGGATATCGCCCCACTGGTTTGTGTTTTCAACAAGTTAGGATCTTTGTCAGCGTGCCACTTATCACAAGTCATGTTTGTGTGGTGTATGGTGCACACATGCCAACGTTCAATGGGAATTTTTCACATAGGTTCATAATCGATGTTTTCTTTTACAAGTATTCGTACCATATATCATTTTCCTTGTGGGACTTTCAAACATAAGTTTCTTTCTCTTTATTCATAAGTCTCACAAATTGTATTTGTGCATATGTTCCATTTTGAATGTTCTTCTTTATGTATTATTATATACACATTTTCATCCAATGTCATGGTGGGATATTTGATCTCATGTGACTTCCACATTCTTCCATATGTATTTCTTCAAGATAGCTATGTGTGAGGAAGTCTTCAGCTTCTTCTGATGTTCTTTTAGAAATATCCTTGACACTCAATTCAATGTATTTGACATCATTTCCTTGACATTTGATTCTTTGACATTTGATCCTTTTATATTTTATCCTTTGGAATTTGATCCTTTGATATCTGATCCTTTGACATCTTATATGATCCTTTAACATATAATCCTTTCCTTGGATCCTTTGAAATCAATGACAATACATGTCAAACAAATATGAGACGTTTTCTCTAGTGGCTAGATACACTTCTATTAAAACTATTATCTGCATAGATTATGTGATAGGTTGGAAATTGCACCAAATAGATGTCAATGCCATCTTCTTGAATGGTGTAATTGAGGAAGATGTGTATATAGAGAAACTTCACAGAGAATCGCATGTTTGTAAATATAAGAAGGCTATGTACATGCTTAAGATGGGACTCAATGCATGGTATGCCAGGATAGACAGTTATTTGATGATCTTGGAATTCACCAAGAGTGATGCAAATCTCAATCCTTTCTAAAAGGTTGAAGATGGTTTCTAGATATGTATGATTTGTTTCTTAAAGGGGATGCGAAGATCATAAATGGGTACAAGAGGGATCTCCTCACAGAGATCAATATTAAAGATCTCAATATATAGTGATCGTGAGAGCAAGAAGATCATATCAGTAGACCCATTTGATGGGAAATTGTTAACGTTTTGAGAAATAATGGAGAGTATTGAACTTTAATTTTTTTTATCAATGATATGTTGACCTGTAACAATTAACAATTCAATCACACACAATAATTCATCGACAACAAAAGATGTGCCCTAGGGAAAATCCTCATAATAGAGAGGATGAAAAACCACAACAATTCTTCATAGTATAATAGATAGATTGTAGAGAATGACTTTTACAACATAAGAATATTTATAGATAAGAGAGAATATAGAGAAATAGAGAAGAGAGATACATTGTTACAACTATATGAACTTGCGATATGACTATCATATTAATAACAAGCCACAATGATTTCCATGCAAACCTTAGATAATGGTTGCATGATAATTAGACACATATTCATTACAATTTCTAATTTCATTTTTTTGGGAATAATCAAACCATGCATTGAATATTCATCATGCACAAATAATGTGCCATACCTTCAATCATGGATATTAATTGATAGTTAATTGACATTGGAGTGAACTCAATCTCTAACTGAATACTGATCACTTAGTTAACACAATAACATAAGTTTCATAGTGCAATAACTCAAGTGTCGCATGCAACACATTTTCTTAACTGAAGTGTTTTCCTTTGATGAACTTAAGTGTCTTCTATTAGTATAACTAGATTGCAAACACTTTAGTTAACTATTGCATCTTTCTTTAATCACATAGTGTTATTAACTGAATCTAGTTTATTCATGAACACTGAACTCTTCTTTACTTAACTAAATGTTGATCATTAATAGTTCAACTAGTTCTTTAACTAATTCACTGATTCAAACATTCATCTTTAACTGAAGCTTTACAACTTGATTTCACTTTGAACTCTCTTTCTCTCATAATCTCTTTATTTCTTATCTCTTTATATTAATGCATGGTCTATGTTTAATAATCTATCATGTCATATTATACTTAGATTAATTTTCACACATATTGATGGTCATATATATTATCCCAGACCATATAGTCATATTCTAAAGTAATTCACTCTAGAAATGACTAGTCTCTAGAGGAGACTTAATATCTTTATCCATCTTGAAATTCCATGGTTAGTAATACATCACATCGTATAACCATTTTAAGAAGTAAAGTATTCCACCTCAAAACAATGAGGATATTTGTAGGACTTGATATTACTCACAAGTCTACTGTCTTGATATTACTCACAAGACCCCGCTTGATATTACTCACAATATTAGCTTGATATTACTCACAAGACCCAGATTGATATTACTCACATTATTAGCTTGATATTACTCACAAGATCATCTCCATATCTTGGAGGTCCATCTCATAGGGTGCCATATATGAGAATACTTGACTTGATATTACTCATAAGTCCAACTTGATATTACACACAAGTCTACAGTCTTGATATTACTCAAAACACTTCAGTACTAGGATCTCACCTCAATACATGAGGATATTTGTAGGGCTTGATATTACTCACAAGTCTATTGATTTGATATTACTTACAATTCTACTGACTTGATGTTACTCACAAGTCTGGAGAATGACTCCTAATGCTATAATTTCAACACTCCCTCTCAGTGAGGGAGGTATTATCTACTTTACCAAGAATTTGTATAACAATATTTTCTCAGAAGTATATCAACTTTGTCACTAAAATAGGCACTACACTACTCCTTATCATATAATACCATCCACAATACACTTTTCTTAGTACTAGTTGAAAATACATATTGCTTCTGTAGTACTAGCCTCTCTTTACCTTTTGTAGTACTAGCCACAACATACCTAACTTATCTCAAGCTAAAACAACAGCTACATAGCAAAATCATATAATAGGTCTTCCATGTATCAAATACAATAAATAACCTATAATAGGTCTTCTCATTCTATGGATTTTCAATTCTTAACCTAACACTACTGTCAGAGAAAACTATGGCATCATATATTTTGTAGTTTTGTCCACAGTTTTTGGAAAGTGAGTATACTTCTCATATTGCTTTGAGGAGGCACATATTTCTATCGAATCAGATATGAAATTTAACTAAGTTTAACAAATATGGTTTCTCTATAAATCCCTAGGTCCACCAAAAGAAGTCCTCCATAAAAGCTTTCAAGCATTTTCAATTTGAAGCAATCTCATTGGAAGTTCTATTCTCTCTATTTCCATATGAGGTTCTCAATTTTATCATAATGACAAACAATACCAAGATTGAGGAAAATATTGAAGGAGTCAAGAAATTTCTAGCATGGAATCATAATGTGATTCTCATACTTGAAGAAGGATGACTTGGAGAACTATGTCAAAGAAGAATCTGCGGATCCATAGGGAGATGAAGACAAAGCAAAGCACAAGAAGGACCTAGTCAAAATCCAAGAGGATTATTTCCGTCTCTATTGGATATCGTAATTATCATCCTTGAATACTCTCAAGGAGATTCTCGATGCAATCAACATATTGTACAAATTAAATAACATCAACAATAATATGACCTTGAGAACTGGACTCAACAATGTGAAAATGTAGATGTCAGAAAGAGAACTCCAAAATGTTGCAGAGAGCGAATAGTGCTGCTCTCAATCCAACCAAGGATGAATATATTGGGGCTAAGAATAAAGCAATGGAATATTCCTCAAATGATGAGGAATATGTAATTTTATCCAAAATATTTCTACCAATGAATATGAATACCATACTCTTATCCACTTCAACATTGGATAAGAAGGGGTGCATTTGTAGGACACACATATTAAACACCAATATATAGTTCTATGTTATCTATGATGTAAGAAGAATTTCTTAGTATTTCTAATCATGAGCAAGATAGGAATAGGTCCTCAGAATCAGAGGGTGAAGTAGAAGAAAATTGTTAGAGACTTTAGTAATCCATGAAAAAAGACATATATCAGGAGGGAGACTACCAAACTAACAAAGATAAGTATTTGAATTGTCATTTCCTATTTATCTAGTTGCTTAAATGATATGGTTTAGTTGTATACATAGATATGTTCCTAGATATAGGAAATGCATTATGCATGTTTGGGTGTCTACATTTATGAAAAATATACGACTAGCTTGCATATGATGGGTAAGTAGCCTATGGTATTGTACAACATTCCATTGCTACTTATCTAGAATGAAACCTCTTTGCTGACATATTGGGAGTAGTGCACCCTCTTAATATTGTTCTTGTAGAGATGGTAGACATCTAGAAAGTTGTCACATACATGATATGGATGAATGTTGTAGCATTGGATAAGATAGATGCATGACTATGTGACATATACCTTTATGCATAATAATTTGTTGTTATTAATATGTTTTGGGAATTATGAGTTGTTTCTAATCATGCAACTAAATTTGACTTGTAGGAAATATTGCATACAATTAGATACAATAAAAGGAGGATGTGACTTGTTCCGAAGAACAAGTGATGAAGGTTCATCTAGAATAATCACACCAACAAAATGAAGAAGAACCTTAAGATCCCAGGGACAAAGACACCCTAGTGGAAGAAATATGAGAATCATGACATGACCGAACCATAGAGAACGGTATATCCACCACAAGAGATGAATACCATATTAGGTATGAGAGATCATCCAAGTTGAATAAAAGTATGACATGACTTCCATATAAATAAAGATTCCTCAGACAAACTCCAGTTATGTAGCACTATTGTGTGACATCATTAATGCAAATCCATCCAGCCATGAAGAAGTAGTCGAGAAGAAATGGAAGGAGACTATGATTAAAGAGTATGATTTGATCATGATGTCCAGTATGTTGTTCCAAGACTTGAAGGGAATTCTATAGTGTCTTCCATGTGAATATACAAGATTGAGCATCAACAAAAGGAAGAATCGAGAAATAGAAAGAAAGGTTCATGGTTTCTCTCATAAAAATGAAGTAGATTATGGTGTAACATACACCATTGATAGAACACACTTCTCCAGTAAAGTAGAAGTGTATAACAAGAAAAGAACCACATGTGCATAAAAGGATTTATACGAGCTCAGAAGGAACCCATGGGATAGCACATACATGATGAGCTTGAAGATCACATTAGAGTGATGGAGATCTCAACCTTTGCTACAAGGTTGAAGATGGAATCCTACAAAGAACGAAAATCTCACAGATGGGTGCAAGAGGAACTTTCAAAAAAGTTTGAAATGGAGGATATCTGTATCCAGTGACCTTGAAAGATGAAATAGATGGATACATAGAATATTTGTAGAAAAGGATACCATCTGTCACTCCAGTACAAAATACATAGAGTACAAAATGAAGAGGGAGGAAGGTGCTCATATTCAAAGGGTGTGACTACATATGATCTCAGAGTTCAAGAATATTGACATGGTATGGAAGGATTGATAGATTCTTGATGAGATTAGGCTTTACCAAGAGTAAAGTAGATTCAAAACTCTACTACAAAGTTGAAGGCGGAATACCGATGATGCTCCTGCTATATGTTGATGACCTATTTTTGACATGAGTGTTGATGTAATTATAACTTTGAAATGTATTCACTTGTATTTCTTATGTATTGTACCCCGATGTTTATTCTGGGATGTGTCTATAATGTAATTGAGTCATGTCATGCCCTGATGCTTTGATCGGGAGTTTCTATAATGTAATCAAGTCATCTCAATTCAATGTGGGTAGCCCTCCTACTGTTCAAGGGTTAAAGTCCCCACAGTTCCATGGCACTAGGGTTGTTAGAATCACCTATTGAAGTAGGCCCTAGTAGGGTTTAGTCAAGTCAAGAATTACTATAAATAGAGAGCTAGACTCTCTATTTATCACACAATCACTCACACTTAGTTGTAGCGCATATCTGAGGAAGAAGAAGACACTAGGGCTAGGAAGAAAGAAGGTTACTGTTGTCGGGACATCATCTTACTATTTTGGGTCTTACTTTTGGTGTTGATTCTATCTCTGAGGAAGTTGCAGGGTTTTCTCCATTTATGGTTTCCCCAAGGAAAAACACTGACGGTTAATTGTCTCTTGTGTTTGATTGTTATGTTTGTTATTCTCTTAGTTAAAGATCCTAATATAATGCTAGCTTAATGTTAAAATTCTAACATGGTATCAGAGCTAACCTGAGAAGAAGACACTATGCAGCTGTGGGAACTAGGGATTCCTACTTTGTGGATCTCTCTCCATATATTTTCAGAAAAATAAGGTTGGAATAACTCTCCTCCCTAGGGCGCATCTTTATGTCGAAGCAGAATCCAATTCTGAGGTTTTTCAGTTTTGGACCCGACACTACTGCCGAAAATTAGGGCTTTTCACAGAAGTGGAATTTTTCAGTGAGCCTAGGCCTGGATTGATCTCCTCCAAAAAATCAAAGTTTAGAGTTCAATATCAAAGCATTTTATTGGACATAACTCTGGAAAAGTAAAACCCTAATATGCTCCTAAACCAGCACTGCAGAATTTCAGCTCCAAATCTAGATCCAACATCTTGACCTAGTAAGATATAAATATTTTGTATTTCCATTTGAGGTTCTTAGCTAAGATGTCTCATCATACCAAGATTCATGAAAATATTGAGGGAGCTGATAACATTCGAGCCTAGAATTATAGAATCTCCCTAGTTCTAGAAGAAAATGAGTTGGACTCCTATATCCATGAGGAGGTTCTAGTTCCAGAGGGAGATGAGGCTAAGGCCTTACATAAGAAGAAGTTGGTTATGGAACATAGGATTATTGCTGATTCAATCAAGGATCACCTCATACCACATGTTTCCTCCCTCAAGACACCTATATCTATGTCTAACACCCTAACCAAACTGTTTGAAGGGAAGAACATCAACCAGAAGATGACTCTAAGCAACCAGTTGAAGAATGTAAAGATCCAGAATGAGGAGACCATCCAGTCATACTTCACAACGGTCTCCCAAATCAAAGAATCACTGGAAGTAGTAGATGAAGAAGTGGAGAATGTAGAAATTGTGATGACAACCTTGAATGGTCTCTCTAGGTCATGGGATTCTTTCATCCAAGGAATCTATGCTAGGAAGAAATTAGTCAAGTTCAGTAGACTATGGGAAGAATGTTCTCAAGAAGAAGCTCGAATAGTAGCTCGAGAAGAAAATATGGGAAGTGAAGAACAATCTCTCATAGTACACTCCAAGAAAGGAAGAAGGGAAAATCATCATCACCAAGGTAAGCATTCTCATCAGAAAAATCTAGCCAAACTCAAATGTTATACATGCGATGAAATAGGACACTTTGCTAGAAATTGCCCCATGAATAAGAATGGATCCAAGAAGAAGAAGAACTACAAAATAAGAAATCATGCTCACACTGCTGAGGGTGATGATCCTCCTAGGAAGAAAGTAAAACAAGAAAGTGAAGACTCTTCAAGTGAAGAAGAATATGTTATGATCTCCACTCTCACGGGAACTATCACTCATAGAAGCAAAGATTGGCTTATTGATAGTGGGGCTTCCAAACACATGACAGGATTCAAGGAATATTTTGAGAAACTATCTGAACATAATTCACCCCATAAGGTGAAACTTGGGGATGACTACTAATATCCCATAAAAGGTAGTGGTAAATCCTCCTACAAGCTAGATGTTGGGGCGCGGACCTTGAAGGTCCTTAATTTTGGCAACTCCGCAGTTTTGGTGCGAAGCTTGTAAGCGGAGTTGCAGTTCAAATTAGTCTTAGGGGTTTCGGGGTTGGGTTGAAGCCCCTCTTTTTGTAAATAACCCATGGTTTAAACTCATGGTTTTTAAGCCCATGGTTTAAACACATGGTATTGTAATAGTGCACTAGTATAAATAGGCACTTATGTAAAGGAGAAAGAGCTTTTTTCGAAGGTTTTTGTATGATGATAATTTGATGCGAAGAAGCTAAGACCTATTTTTAGCTTTAAGGTTAAGTCCCAGCTGATTGCGTGGAAAACCTCTGTAGCTGAGTGTGCAGAGGGTTTTGAGTTAAGGTCTAAGTCCCAGCTGAGTGCGTGGACAACCTCTGCAGCTGAGTGCGCAGAGGGTTTTGGAAGAAAGGATCTGCAGCTTAGTGCACAGTTTTGGGTTGTTGAGAAGATCTGTAGCTGAGTGCATAGAGATCTGCAGCTGATTGTGTGTTTGTAAAGAGTTGAATGTAAACGCAATTCTGTGGATGTAGCCCCTACACTAGGGGTAAACCACGTATATCTTGTGTTGTGGTGGTTCCTTTTTGTTTTGTGCTTTTATGTTTTTATGCATTTGAGAAGTAGGTGAATGATAAGTAAGATATATTGTTAAGAATTAACTTCACTGTGAATTCCCAGTTAAGGGTTAAGCAAGTAACTATCTATTTATCTAAACTACAAAGCTATTTAAGTGAATGTCGAAGCTCTGTACTGTATAAGTATACTTTGTTAAGGATGAAGGTACAATAACATCCCTCTTTTGCCTACAGAAACCTGATTCTGTAGCACCCCATAGCTGTTTCGGGTGAGACTGCAACCTGTTCGCAGGTTGTTACTGAAAGGGCCAACACTGTGGGTCTCTTTGTTGGTTGGTAAATAAAAGTATAAGAACCTAGGTCTGCCCTAAGAAGCCAACACTAGACTTTGGAATGTCTATAAAAATGAAGGATGTCTTGTTTGTACTAGGACTAAAGAAGAATCTTCTCTCCATATCGGCACTGGATGCAAAAGGCATGAGGGTTGCATTTGTAGATGGGAAAGTCCTCATGTGGTCAAGAGGAAAAATTATTTACGATGCAATAGTAATTGGAGAACAAGAAGGAGGATTATACAAATTGAAGGGCCATCCATGCAACCAGGAATATTTCACCTTCCATAGACAGAAGCTATTCCTCTTGTCTGAATGGTTCAAATCTAGAACACATGAGTGAACGACAAAGTATGAAGACCTTCCCTGGATTTCATAGACACCTGGAATGTTGCTTTGATAGTGAACCTGTCTACCTGCAAACAAATCAAACATGCAGACACATCAAATCTACCAAAAAATCATCTACTTATCCATATTAGTGACTAAGGAATCTAACAACATGTACATGCGAAATCAAAACAATAGGAATGTGGGAAGGAAATAAACTTTGCATTAAAGATGTATGGAGAATTTTACAACCACTGAAGCCTTAGTGTTGATAAGCATCTCCATGAGACAAACACGTCATCCCCATAAGCTCCAACTTTGCTCTCTATGCTCTCCAATGGCTTGGGCCAAGTGGTCAATCCAACAGCATAACAACACCTCTATAGTTCCCCCCCTCAACCATGGACATGATCTTGTATTTATAAGGCTCAATGAATAGGAATGGTTGAGACATTTGTGGATGAGGTGGCCTCTAAGATCCTATGATGTGGGATATCGAGCTCAACTGACCCACAATGATAGGGATAAGGGAGGACATGAGGCTCATGATCTAGAAGCCTTGAGAAACTTCCCTTTTTCCCATTTTACCTGGGGTACCACTTTTCTTCTCTTATGACAGAGTGGTTTAGATGAGAAATGCTTATGGACCAAAGGCCACAGGTGGTGGCACCACTTATGGAAAACAAGATGTAGGTGGTGCAAGCAAGGTACCGCTCATGATTCATAGGGAAAGCACAGTCCTGATTTTTTTCATGTAGAATTAACAAACAACATGGGTTTCCACTCCAAGTACTGGGATTAAGGGAAAATAGGTAGGACAAAAGGTCTTATCACATGGTGGTGACAGGATTTGGGTATAACAGAATGCCCCCTAAAGCGTGAATCTTAAAGGGATATGATAAACGAGAGCTTTGAGAGAACAAGTTCTCGCTTTGAGGTGAAAATGTCAGCTCGATCAGAGCATGTCATCAAGTAGGCATCTATAGTACATCAATATTTTGACTCATAGACACAAGTAACCAACTCATGGCTATATACCAATACAAGGCAGATCCATGGGAGGAATAAACAAGCATGGCTACTAGAATATAGCATAGATCCATGTGATAGAGGACTTAAACTTGGACATAGCTTCCATACATACAATGTAGATCTATGTCATACAAATGCAAATTTGATCATAGCCATGACCAGACAAATGCGGATCCATGCTAGATATACAAAACACCATCGCAACCTGGGGAAAAGCAATGAGCGTTTTAAACCAATACCCCGGGTCTTCGTCTCATCTTTTGCAAAGTAAAATTCTATCTACGTGATTACAATGATCTGAAGTCGAACATGGTAGAAACCACTTGATTACCGATCAATGATGTGAACCGTTAACAAGTGCAAGGGAGATCACCATTGATGTCAATGATTCCAAAGGTACCCTAGTACAATCTACTGAGTGTGAATAGATGTCCTGATGTCGAACACCCAGTCAATTCTATCGATCAAAGGTCAATGATGTGAACCTATGTCGAGAGCGAGAGAATCTGTCATTAAGGCATACCGATCTCAAGGTACCAAGTTTTTGTTTCTAAGACTATTTCTCGAATGATGAGCTGATGACGACGGGGATAGTCTCATCGAAGTCTCATCGAAGGAGGGCCATGATGAGTCCCACATCGACGACACAAAATTTAGAACATAGTTCTTGAATGACGTAAATGTAGTAACCATAGGACTGACTCAAAAGTACTGACATAGAGACCATTTTGACTGTAGAGGAAGAACTTCTTCAACTTCCCTTTGAACATTGGGTGGCACAGCAAAATAGTTGGCAGCATGACTAAACAGGACAAACACATAGTGAGGCAGTGGATAATGCATTCTTTTGAAAGACTGAAAGGAGTTTCATGACTCATGAGAGTGGATCATCACGGAGATCAGCTAAATACCCAATTGACTGAAATGATATGCAGACAAGTGCCATGTTCAAAGGTAACGACAAACTACTTCCATTTACTTGAAAAATGATTCCCTTCCCATTTCCCCCATCATGGTTGATGAGTGTCTCTTTTCAGTTTTACAAGTTCAAAGAGGGTAAAAAATGGTCGGTATAGCTCGTTCGAAGACAAGTCCAAACTCATATGTTTTACGAACCTGAGAGAGGAGGGGTTCGTTCCCAAAAATGGTTCTCTCAATGTTTCAATTTAATGATTCCAATGAAAGAAAACTAGATATCATTCATGTTTAGAGAGTCTCCAAAGGCTCCAAAGGGTCCTTTTTCATATGAATTAGTCCCTAAGGCCTAAAAAAGTGTAAAATCACACCTTAGAGAACTCTTCCAGTCATGGTTGTCTACAGTGTTCCTTTTTCGTAAATAGTCTAACCGAACCGAGAAAGAGATAACCTACAGTTGGAGAGACGAATCTTCAAATGCTTTAATGAGTGTGAAGAAGACAAGATCGCTTGACAATCTTTTCATATTTAAGGAGTCTGAAAAAGAGTTTAAAGAAGACTCCATTAGGTTTTTTTTCACCATGAGAAATTTTACGAGCCTGAAAAGAATCGGAAACAGACTTGAACCTTTGATACTGGGTTTTGAGAGCGTGATCAAAGTGTCGTAATAAAAACTCAATGACTTCTTTTGTTTTATTGTAGTACGAAAAAGTCAAAAATGAACCCCCAATACTTTACTGCTACTATTCTTCTATCCTGCAATGACTCAAAACAAGTGTTAAATGCACCAATAACCAACATTAAGGGATTACGACTCATAAATTTTGAATAATAAGTGATTTTAAATCAAAACTATAGCATGTCAAACCCAAAAATGTGTATAAAAGTCATGTAAATAGTGAAAAATAAAATCATTTTACTATTTACCCATAGTGGAGATCATTTGGAGCACTTTCCTAGTCAGATCTTTAGTTGCTGATATCAGGAGTTTCCACCGTCGGATTCGAGCGTCGTCAGTCCCAGGTAATAGTTCAAACCCTACTCTTCATTTTCACACTCAATTTTCATTTTGGATGGTATTTTGGGCTTGTATGGAAATCCCTAAAATCATGGGATAGGGCATCACACTTGTCCCTTGTGGGATACACGGTACCTCGCTAGAACTGTGTCGAAAACAAAGTGCACAGGCAGTGCCACCGCCTATATTCTATGGTGCACAGGTAGTGCCGGCCGTGAAGATGTAAAATTGTTAACACAAGAAAAACTAGATCATTTATTTTGATTTAAATGATTAAGAATGATTCTAATGGGTCTTTTGATTGTTTTTGGCAGCTGATAAAAAATTGTGATATGGAAGGAAAGACAACATGATAACGTTGACGCTTTTACCGAAAGGAATGCAGGTTGCATAGCCGTAATACAAGACTGTGGACTCCTAAAATTATTCTAGATTCCCAGTATGGTATCACTCAAGCGGTTGATTGAGCATATACTCCAGATGTGGAATCTAGAGCAACAACACTTTGAGGTTGGGGCTCATATTTTGACAATTGAGGTAGAGGATATCTAATTCTTAACTGGACTTTCAAGATAGGGTGCCCCCATCTCACTGACAGGTTCCTGAGGAGGGGATATTACCACATAAGAGTTAATAGACCGTCACTATATTCTAGGGATGAGGGCATTGGGCAATAAAATCCCCATAAAGGCAGTGATGGATGGACCTCTATAGATTGTATTGTTTACAATGCAGAGAGTGGTAAGAAGCCAAGGAGTGCACTAGGATTCTAGGGAAAACATGCTCTATTCCATAGAGTCCATGGTGCCTACAGTATTTAACTGAGTGGAAGCTCTGCTTCCGATATTCAAGGATCAGCTGACCAAGTGTTGGCAGGGGGAACTAAAGCAATTCAGTTTTTGTTCCATTCTATCCTACTTCTTCTTCAAGTGGGTACCACAGATGAGACCCCACGTGGTCTTTACAGAGCTGAGAGCGCAGGACCCTCGCATGCAGAGGTGGATCTGGATTATGGCCCGTACTGGAGCAGGCAGGGGGGAGGTGAAAATTGGTGACCCATTCTTCCGATGGCTGAGAGATTAGATCCTCATGGTGGAGGATTATGCTTATAAGGGTATGTATTTCAGTGGAGACCCTGACCTACCGCTCCCACCTGGTGGATAGTGGGGTGACCTCGGTAAGAAGAGAGAAACTTTAAAATGGAAATAGTTTTTTTACATTTTTAATGTTTTATATTTTTTATGTTAAGTAACAAGACCTAAATATTTTCATGCAGACTTTGGAGCAGCACGACTTGTGGGAGCTTCGCCATTGGATAGATGAGTTAGAGCCCACTTCATACCATAGGGTGATGATGTGACTGAGGAGTTAGAGGAAAACCTAAAGAGGTTGACCCTAGACATCCTTGACGCTTCCATTGATGACCTCCCTTTGAGGTATCAGAGACCTACAGCAAGAGTATCGGGTCAGTTTAGAAGACTACTATGTAGGGTATCCCAGGCAGTGATGTGCTACCACGAGCATCACTAGACGTTGTGTGGCATGATGTATCTACTGAAAGCTGATAGCTTCAGGATTTTGTATGGTGATTTTTACCTGAAATCTTGTGTGCTTCAGATGAGGTCTTGTGACCTATTTTTTTGTAAACATGTTCATATATATATATTCAGACTTTTACCTAGTGTTTATATGTCTCAAATGGTGGATGTGTTTTACATGAGTTTTATGTGTCTTTAATTGTTTATTTACAATGGACCATGTTTGATTTTAATGTCGTGAATGGGCAATATGCCAATCTAGGATGTAATTAGCTAATGAGTCAGCAAGTACATTATGTTCCCTAGGGATATGCCTATACGTGATAGTTTCAAATGACCTTTCTAACAAGCATACCCCACGGAAGAGGTGGAGAAGCATAGGATTTCTAATGGTATAAACATGGTTTAGATGACAAACCATGAGTTGTGAGTCCATTAAGACTACCATATTATGAACATCTTGGGAGGCATCTTTAGTCAAAAGACCTATGACTGCTTGATACTCAGTGATGTTGTTGGTAGTGGGACCAATACAAACCACTCATAAACTAACCAAATCTTTAGCTGGGTAATAGAGGACCCAGGCAGTTGAGGTAAAATTCAAGGTGTGGTGGAAAGCACCATCAACAAATCTATAGAAGTCCATCTACATGACCAAAGCATGGTATAAACAAATGTGGACACTAAACTCAAAGCCATATTGAAAATACTAAAAGCACACTGAAAGTCAAGCAATATACATATATACAAGATATTATCCAAGAAAGACCTCGGCATAGTACCTCTTCAGGTATAACCCATTGTGAGGTTTCCCTAAAGGGATTACATCGTAGTCAATGAGCTTGTAGGCCCCTTTCTCTAAAAATTTAGAAATGATGAAAGGACCATACCACATGGACTCAAATTTTCCTTTCCCTAGTCTGTCATATCTCCGGTCGTAAGTCAAAACTAGGTCACCCTCGTTAAAGGCACGAGGTTGGATGGATTTATCATGCTGCACCTGACACATTTCTTATGTGCCTCATTAACCAAGGCAGCATCTCTCTAAGTTTTGTCAAGGTTATTCAAGTACAAAAATCTTTCTTCCTTTGTGGAAGTGTCTGGAAGAAGTTCGACAACAAGTTTTAAGGATGGAATCTGACATTGAATCGGTAAGATAGTTTCGAGTCCATAGACAAGCTAGAAAGGAGTGAAACCATTAGCTATTTTCAATGAAGTCTTGTAATCCCAAAGAGCAGAGAAAAGGATGTGGTGCCAGTTGGATTTATGATCTCCAACCATTCGATGAAGCATAGTTTTCAAAACTTTGTTAATGGCCTCTACCTGACCATTATCTTTTGGATAATATGGCGTAGAGTTTTCATGGTGAAAACCTATCTTGGCACTTAGTTCATCCATCATTTGATTACGGAAATGTGATCCGTGATCAGTAAGAATGGACTGTGGGACTCCAAATATAGCTATGATATGATTGAACAGGAAGAGAGTGCCAGTATTACCATCTTTCGCATATGTAGGCATGGCCTCAGCCCATTTTGTAAAACAGTCAATGGCTACGATGATGTAACCATGCCCCCTAGCTGAGGTAGGATTACAATGCATATAATCAATCCCCCATTTGGAAAATGGGCCAACGAAAATGACAGGGTGTAGCGAAGTAGGATGCGAGACCTTTTTTGGATAAAAATGTTGACAAGGTGGGAATTTCTTAATAGCCTCATGACAGTCTTTAAAGACTGAAGGCCATAAATAGCCAGCGCAAAGTATTTTCTAGGCTGTAGCCATCCCAGATAAATGACCACCACATGCTCTAGAGTGGAAATCCTTCAACACATGTTCATCTTCCTCATGGGTGAGGCATCGTCGGAGAATAGAATCAATCCCACATCTATACAAGGTATCATTCAGGATGAGGTAGTATTTCGCATGGTGATGGATATGGAGGCAATCATCACGGGATAGATTTGGCTGAAATTTTTTTGTTTGGAGATAAATTAGCATATCCCCATACCATGGGTCAGTAGCACTACTACATTTCGACCAAAAATCCGACGGCCGTATTGTCATATTTTCGACACTTCCCTGTCGCATGTACGACACTATGATTTTTTTTAAGCGTCAGTGGATTTTCGTCGGTTATTCGACATCTTTCCAATCCGTCGGTTAAGCGACAGACAAGTTTACCATCGGTTAAAAGTAAATCGTCGGTTAAGCATCGGTTAAGCGATGACCTGTAAGTGATTTAAAAAAAATCACTTATAGGCCATCTCTTAACCGACGGCTGTAAGTGTTTTTAAAAAAAAATCACTTACAGGCCGTCACTTAACCGACGGCTGTAAATGTTTTAAAAAAAAAAAATCACTTACAGGTGATCGGTTAAGTGACGACTGTAAATGTTTTTAAAAAAAAAATCACTTACAGTCCATCGGTTAAGCGACGACTGTAAGTGTTTTTTATTATTTAAAATCATGTAATTCAATGCATTGATTTGGTGTTCAAAGTTATTTGCAGAGAATCGACGCTTCCTGCTATCACACATTTTGATACCAATTTCATTTCTCTTTATACTTGATTAATTATGAACTGGATTCAAAGAAGATGTTTAATTTCAATGAGTATGATAGTTCTTTCATCAAAGCATTGAATGGGAATGTTATTGCCAAACTTGTGTTCTAGTATTAATTGGGACAATATATGAGAATTGTGTAGTTAGTGAACCTTTGGAAAGGGTTCTATGATTGGTTGAAAATGAAAATCCCACAATGTAACTCCTGTGTATGGCCATGGATAGGGATAAAAATACTCTCCAATTATGGGTCCAATGGAAAGTACAGAGAAATAAAGTACATATTGATGTGGGATTTGATTGATGATAGATGGAACTATACACTACATCTATCATCATCCAATACATGTCACACTTGTAAGAAAAATGGGTATGAATCAATTAGCATATGCTCTTTCCTCACATAATTTGAAAAAAAGAACAATGACACTTCTTAAGTTATAAAAACCTGATTACAAAGTTGAAAAAACAAACTAGCAAAATAATATGTTTAGATTCTAGCAAGTAACATCAAGATGCTCATAAATAAAAACATGATATCTATTGAACACATAAGAAATTAATAAATAGAAAATATTAAAACTTTTATTTATGCGCTATAATTGTTTTTTAGAAGGATCTTTAACCTACAATACATAGGTCATTTTTCTAGTAATAGAGGGCTAACTAGTGATTTATTTTAATTAAGAAAACAACTTAACCATTGAATAACTATACCAATACAATGAATTTTTTTCTACTAGGAAACAAGTACTTACATTGTTAGCTTCCCATACTCAGACAATATTATCAGAGGAGCATGAGTCCAAATGAGTAGAGTTTGGAATGAAATTAACATCAGTAATATGATTAATGTATTATTGAAGAGTTCTATTTTTAGAGTATCCATATTCCACAAAACAACCTGCAATTAAAAAATCACAAGCCATTATGCTTATTTGTTACTAAGAACATTACTACTACATAGTAATATTTTTGTTGGAAATCAGGTACAACAAAATTAAAACATATGTTAATCCACTGTCGCTAAAGCATTATTGAAACCTAGGCCTATTTTGATTCTCACCTTCTTTTCATGCCCAACACTTGCTAGAAAATTTCCATCTTAAGAGAAATGGAAACAAACCACTTTACTAGTGTGTGCAAGGAGGATACCTACTTTGTTGAAACTAAGTCCTTAAAACAATAAATCATAATTTTATAGTCCCAAATATCTTGTCAATGTTGAAACCCACTAATTGTTCCAAACAAACAAACGTGGAAACCATTCGATACTTTCCTATCAAACCATACAAACATTATAGGTATATATTTCTCATAATTTTAGGTGTTACAACATAACCATGCAAATTGACCATGAATATTCTTCATTTACAACATACCCTCTGAGGAACCCATAATGCTATTAAGATAGGTAAGCCAGTCTGGTTAGTACACATTCCATGTGGTTGGTAGCACTAAAATGAAAGGCAAGGTGGTTACCGCTGGTACTACCTATATTTTTATGTCTCACACTATATGGGCTGAGAAATGGAATCGAACCATTACAAAAACTGTCTGAAAGTTTTATTATGACCGTTTCAATATCACAGCTTGAAAGATGACTCATAGGCTAAATCTTGTTTAACACTATTTAACTATGGCCAATTGACCATGACTGTTCTTATCAGGTTTACTTCTTCTATATTGTATCTAGCTGTAAGTGTTTTTTTTTTTAAATCACCACAAAAATTTGATGGTGAAAGATGAAGTAATAGATATGAAAAAGGTGTTGCAAGGAATGTCAGATATAGATAGATAGTGTGCAGAAGCAATGCATACATCATTCTATTTGTTTCAGACGAGTCCCACAAAAGGAGTCAGAGAAGTCACACTGGAGGCATGGCCCAAGGGTCTGCACACAACAGCACAAATTTGAGGCATAGATGGAATTTTAAAGTTCTATTGCCGCCTTTTCACACACCTGGATCACGTGGCAGAAATATTCAAGCCACTCGGTGTGTCCTTGGGGGCAAGTCTTGAGTCAAGGCTGTCACCTTGTTCTTGACTCCTTCGTTTAGGCTCAACTCCTAATGAAGCCAAGGGGGGTAGACCCTATTAAGTTACTAAGGATGATTTCTTAGTGTAATGATGTTATACTGAATCAGTTATTTAGGAGTTTGAATATTTTAACTATAAACAATCAAGATGACAAGATACGAAGATACACACGAAAGCACAAAGTTGATACACAATATATATATGAAGCAAAAAAAGACCAGTGCCTTAAAAATGGAGTCAAAAGAGATTAGTGTGCTTGCATGTGTTTGGAATAAATGTTTTGCGATTGCATCTTGGTATGTCTTAAGTTTAAAATGTAGTATGAATTGATTAAATTAGGCTAAAGGGGGACTCCAGATATACCCGAGAGTACTTGGAGTATGTCCAAAACAAAGCCTATACGGCTACCCGCAAGGAATATGTGGACTGAAATGGAGTCTCTAGGGCTGTGTTCGTAATGCACCCATTAGGGTGTGACAGAGATCGGTGCCCCGAGGTCACTTTTCAGTAGGTTCCCGCTTCCTTTGGGTATTTTGCCACCGTAAAGGTTTGATCGAGGTGTTGGATTTTTACCTGATGGTTTGTTAATTGGGGAGGGTGAGTTCTAATTATGCTAGTCACCCAAGTGCTTTTAATACAGCTTAACTGATCAGATGAACCGTAGCCAAGTGCAGAGCATACACACTAGAGTCTTGTAAATTTTAATAAGTTATTAAGAGATGTGTTCTTGTTTAAAAGAAAAGCCTCCAAGAACCTCTTTCGATCCAAGTGGATCTCAATCGGGGAATCAAGGAGGGGTTAATTTTAAGGCTGCTGATAAAAAAATGATAGAAAAAATAAAACAACTACACAAATATGGTTTTCTGATTAATCCTACCATGAATCTCTTTCCCCTTTCGGGTCACTCGGGAAATCGTGAGGTAAGTATTATGATTACTTTTGAAAGTAAGATATGGAATATGGAATTAAAAAAAATATCAAATATACTACCTTGTAAATCAGATCAATTCTAGTAAAAGGAAATAAGCAGAAAATGACGAAAATGGCACCGACGCGAATCCCCCCAGGGGGGATGGGGAATGGGCTCGAAAGAGCCTATTCAAAGGATGATTTTATTACAGAGGTTACAAAATCAAAGCACTGATAAAACAGAGCTTTATTGGTCCTTATACAGGCTGAAACCAAGATATTATAGTTTATGCAAAAAAATTACAAATTATGTGACAAAAGAGAGACCCCTGGGGGGATTTGAGCGCTCCAAAAGCCACTTTGGACAGAAGATTCCTTTATTCTCTGTCATACCTGATAAATGATAGTGATTGAATTATAATAACAAATTCCCCAAAGCACTTTAAGAGTTCCTTTGGGTCAGCCTACTTTATCTCAAAAAATTAATGAAATTAAACTAGCTAAACCAACGAAAAAGGAACCAAGGAAAGCAAGCTTTCCTTGGGATCTTGGATTGTTGTTTGTGAAGCCAATTAAAATCACTGATTGCAGAATATTGAAATTATTGAACAGCAAATGAAACTACCTTAACAACAAGCTATGAATTTTTCAATAAACTACTTGCGAAACTAAGGCAATTTAGCTAGATCTCTTGAATTTGAACTTTATGTGCACAATGAAAATAAGATCTAGAAATTTGAAAGGATCTTGCTAATTAGATCTATGTATTATTGTTTTTATGAGATAGATCAGATTTAAAAAGAAACCTTAAAGTAACCAGTTTGAGGAAAGTTTAATAATTTTTAAAGGAGGAAGAGATAGAAAGAGTGTTTGAAGCCTGGGAATGTTGGGATTTGGATTCTGCTTTGGTGGAACACTGAGGGACTATGTCATTCATAAGATACTGAAGATGTTGAAGATTCAAACCAGCTCAACCTCTTCTACCAGCGAGATCACCTGCAACTTGAAAACCCTTGCACAAACAGATGGTTAAAACATAGGTGCTGCCGAAAGAGATGATTGGAAAGCATGCAATTAAACTTAAAATACATACAAATCCAATAGATCTATGAAAAGCAGCAGTAAGAGCATAAATTAAACTAGAATAAACTCTTACCCTAACAGGAGGGATCTATCTCCTTCAAGGCCAACAATTAACCAACAAAGCAATGATAAAAAAAAGTAGATTATACCTCATAAGCATTTGACAATCAACATCCACACATGAAGAGCATTACACCATAGATCTTGCCTCCAAATATTCTTTATTCCAGAATGAAAAAAC
>LPNX010099482.1:113371-129175 GCA_001517045.1 Pseudotsuga menziesii
GGCTGTTCTTATCAGGTTTACTTCTTCTATAGTGTATCTAGCTGTAAGTGTTTTTTTTTTAAATCACCACAAAAAGTTGATGGTGAAAGATGAAGTAATAGATATNAAGAAATTATCAGTTGTTTGTTCAACAACCAATAATAACCAAGGGAAAAAACACCCTGGGCTGATCGGATTGACAAATAAATTCTAAGAGACCGAGTCTTTTACAGACACTACCATGCTAGAACATTTATTACAATTCCCTCATGGGGTATGAACATGTGATATAGTACAACAAGCACTTCCCNGAAAAAGGTGTTGCAAGGAATGTCAGATATAGATAAATATTGTGCAGAAGTAATGCATACAACATTCTATTTGTTTTAGACGAGTCCCACAAAAGGAGTGATAGAAGTCACACTGGAGGCATGGCCCAAGGGTCCACACACAACAGCACAAATTTGAGGCATAGATGGAATTTTAAAGTTCCAGATATCTTTCCTATATACTGAACTTTCAATACATCTTTATTCAATTATACAATTCAATTATATAATATCTTCTTATATTTATTGAAAGCCTTATACTGATATTTAAGCTTAAAGAGGTAATATAGCTTTTATTTATAGAACTTATATAAGCATCAATAAATTATATATATATATGTATATGTGTATATATATCCCTTGGGTTAGCTCAATAGGTTTGAACCAACCAGTTTCAAGGCGCAGATTGTTAAGGGGTCATGTGTTCATGTCCTGTGGAGTCCCACTAAGTTAATTAGGAACACATGCTATACTCTGACAGCATTTGCCCCAAGCGCCATTCACGGAATGTGAGGAAGTGCTTGGAGGGTTTCCACGAGAATATTTTCCATGGAGTGTGTGTGTGTGTATTTAAGCCTTGAGGGTTAGCTCAATCGGTTGGTGCCACTATTACCAGGACATTGTCGGTAATCCAACAGGCTGTGCAAGTCCCTAGTTTGATTCCCACTAGATCAAGTGCACTAAATCTACACTACCCACTTTAATCTAGGTTACCATCATAGGAATAAAGTGCCCGAGGTTTCCCGGTGAGTTACTTCTAAGGAAAAAATATATATAAGTGTTGTTGATATAGCTAGAACTAGGCTTAGATTTAATTTATTAGGAAACAATAAGTACAAGCCCAGAAAAATTTGCTACAGGGAGCAAGTAAATAGTGATACATTGATGTTGAGCCCCATGAGCATCATAAAATGGATGAAATATATCATTCCATTCAATTGTCTGGCAGTTTAAAAGCTTGTTGCATTTCTGTGAGATCCAGGAACTGAAGATTAATTTCATTTTCAGACGACTACTTTAAAAGCAGAAAAATTCAGAATACTACATTCATTTCATAATACTGACCTGTCCCAAAGATGAATCCATCTCTTCCCTTGTTAGCTCAATTATAACGTCATCTTTCTCTGCAGTACCTTCTGAGACCTGAAAAAGTAATTTCAATAAGCCCCAATATCAAGAACAAAAGAAAAGAATTTTTGAAGTTCATCCAAAACCTCAGCATCTTACAGTCATCATCTTTTTTGTCTATGAAGAAGACTCAGACTGCTGAAGCACTTTATTTTCTAGAGGCTTGCTTGATCCTGCAAGGCATTAGCTATATATAAATACATAGAATATATGCCTCAATGTTGAGAAAATAATGCTAGGATGGCTATACCCTCTACTTTGTTAGGTGTACTGTAAGAAATGGTATGGACAATAACTTTAAAGAAGCATGCATGCAAAGAGCATAAATCAGATAAATTCTTTGAATTACCGTCAGTTATGCAAGGTGTTGAAGATGAGCTAGCTGAACCAGGCTCCACCATACGAAGCCCAGTAATAATCTCATACAACAAACTCTGCAAAATTCACCAAAATCTCAGAAGAAATATATAACAAGTCAACCACGCCTTTAGTTTGTCTTAAGAATACCCCTCCTTATTTAGGAATATTCATGAATTATATTCTTCTTAAAATCCTCAAATTCTGAACCTATCAATTCCATACCTTTATTTTATTCTCACTCTAACACTATGCTACCTTGAGTGGAGAAACGAGTACAGGCTTCATAAATGGTAGGGCATTTAGTAAACAATACATATTTTGGAAAAGGCACTTTCAATTTTCAGGAAATGGGGAAACAATGCAATCACATAAAACATAAAAAAAGAAATTCACAATGAACACAATATGAATACACAAAAATTTACTGTATATATTAGACAATATTATATCACAAGGTGATTACATCTAACAGATTAGGCCTTGTCCATACATAAACAACAATGAAGTTTTAATAAAATTTATAAAAAAAGCAAAAAGCTGAGAACACAACTCACAGGGTTTTACAACAATATAAATAAGGAGAATGGATTCAACAGCCTGTGCTAGGATTTCTTGACTTGGAAAAAGTGATTACCAGAAGCTATTTCCCTGAACTTTTGAGACAACACTTCCCAAAACTAGACTCTGAGAAGGCATATTTCAAGCATAGTTATTGTCATGTATATTAGAAAATTGTGAAAGATTGTGACAAGGCACCTAAAAGAAACAACATCAATGTTTCTTGGACACTTTATTTCACTTATGGCACTGTGAATCTGGTCTGGCATAACTGAATAATTAATATACTGATCGCCACCATATAGAAGGAAAAGCATTAATTATGATAAAGAATTTCATAGAAGAAACATTTTCTGGGCAAGCAGGAAAAAATATTGTTTTGATGTGTGGATTTTTATGCATGTTGATGAACACTGCATTGTGAGATGACATCTGTTCTTTTCATCCAGTGGCAGCAGAGAAAATATTACAAAAATTTATGGTGAAACTTTTTATTTTGATTCATATGAGTATAGGCTAAATGTTATTCTTGTGGAGATTCCTCATGATTTGTAGGCAATGCCAATTGCAAAATAAAAGCACAAATTGTGATCTTTTACTAATTTTAATGAAAACCAAAGTTTATTTAAGGAAAAATAAATGGTTGCTATGCTCTTGGAAATGATCATTGAATTGCAAGACAATATGGGATAATATAATTATAATATTTTCATTTGTAAATATCATAAACTTTAAAATGTAGTAGAGAAATTTGAATTTCAAATATTAAAAAAGACTGCTATCACAAATGGATTTGGCTATGGAAAAATTTCTTGAACATTTTCATTTTTGTAATCTTCCAATTTACACTTTAGTCTCAAAGGGTAACATATGCACTTGACTGCTCATAAGCATAACCCTAGATTACCAATACTTAGATTGAAAGAAAAAAAATGAAAAGCATACCGTGAACTTGGGAAGGCAAATTTTATAAACGTCAACCAGCTCCATCATGAGATCAAACAAATTAGAGAAAGGACTGTCCAACACCATCCTAGCAATTGATGGATCCTCTGCTCCATAGAGAAGGCTACAACAGAACAAGGCTTTAGACACTGAATGAAATCCATATAACTTGCTTTCCCTTAATTTCTGAAGCAGAAAATTGTATAATTCACTATCCACTAAGGACTTGTGTCAAATAATTACTACAATGTAATCTAACATCTGTAAGTCATTTTGTACTTGCAGTCAATTATGCATCCCACAATGGCCATGTTGTGCAGCTCATCTGAACCTCACTTGGCCATTGGGCTCACACTGTGCAGGTCCATATGGTCCCTTAGACGAGTGGACGTAACAAGCAACTCCACATTATCTTTTAGTGTGTATATGGTTATGTATGTACATTCTATATGTGTTTATATTATCTATCATATGTAATCTATAATCTATAAATTATAATCTATACTGATGACCAAGTGTTAAGACTGCCAAATTCAGAATATGGACATTGAATTGTTGATAACTAATCATTTTGTTTTGAGTAGTGTTAGTTGAATAGACCGCTAAAATCTCTTTGTTCCCAAAAACCATATTTTTACAGTAACATCTCTTCCATATGAGAACTTGTCTAATGTTCGATCAATAGAGAAGTTTAATGAAGGACATATTATACTAACACAATATCAGGAGAGCATAGAAAGGCACAGACTACACTAAATGTTAATATAACAACTTCTATGGATCCTGATGATGAGCAGAGGTTCCACTCGAAATATGTCATCAGCTCCAACTTTCAACACAGTGAATCCAGAAGGCTTAATTCAATGTTATCCACTGTGGAAACATCCAATCTTAGAAACTTCAGTCTTCTGTGTAAACTGTTTGATATTCCTATTTATCCACAAATACTACAAATCTCACAAAATATGAGAAGGAGAGAGAAAACATGGTAGATAACCAATGTACATGAAGCACCACAATTAACCTACAATAGAAATGTAAGAGAGAATACCCACATGCTGTCCTGTTCAAGATCTTCGGTGAACTGGTTCAAAAAGTCCAATGAAAACATGTGCAAGCATACCTGTCATGTCAAGAAGGGCCAATTAAGCCAGAAGTTATGCAAAACCATCAAGATAAAAAATTAACAAGAAATTTACTACTCACTAGTAATACACAAAGGCAAAATTATAACAACAAAGTATTCTCACATACATAAAACCCAAAAACAATTTTACCAGTAACAAGAGTCATAAATATGTACAGTCGCATTGAGAGACCTCATGTCAACTTAGGAATGGTACTTACATAACATAAAATAAACCATAAAATCTATTTCTTATCATTTACAAGTTATATCCCATTATAATAAAGGGCAGATGAGCACACACAAATGGCGATACTAAGTGAAGTCTCTTTCCAGGTATCCCCAAATAAATGCTATACCCATCCAAATTCCCAACAGTTTGTTTATAATCCTTAACCACAACAGATCTTCATATATTTCTATAAAGGCAGCATTTCTAAGTGACAGGCAAACAATCTACAAATGGAAAAGGTTTAAGAACAGAAAGAATTGTAAAGAGAAAAAAATTAGCATTCACTGCAACTGTTTCAGCATGTTAACATATGGCTAGTAGCCTAAAGTTCGAACTTAGAAGTACTTAACAATGTTAACTTATGGTTTTTCAAAATTTTGCAGATCCATCACCAGATACGTATCCTGATAACTTAGGTTTTACTTGGTTTTAGGGGTAACCTACTTTCCATATCGTAAGGTGATAAGCCCTCATGAGTGTGCTTAAACTGGATGCAAAAATTACACTCTAGCAGAAGAATTCAGAAATCCTATTCTCTATCCCCTTCAAGGATTAAATAAAATCTCTCTTCTAGTAAGAAAAACAGAAAAATAAAATAAAATCAGACGACGCTTTTGAATGCAATGCTTCTTTCCATATCTATATCCACAAATGAAGATATAACTTCACAAATTAGTATTGCCAAGTTGAGAATAGTTAACAAACAGGCAGGTATGAGACTACTAAAAGTTACTGAAGTTAAGGATCTGGTCAGATGGAAGAAGAGGAGAATGAACTCTGCTTTTGAAAACTAGGGAATAGAATAGAACAAAATAACTTTTTAAATGGAAATAGGCCAAAATCATATAAAGGACAAGACAAAATTACACTGTCACAAATAGTTGTCCTCTCCTATCCTGTTTAAATTCAGCTTACTAGAATTCTAGGGGAGCAAAAGGCAAATGAAGAGTTAGAGGAAGATAGGAAAAGCAGGATTTCAAAGTAGAGAATATACTGGGTGTCTTAAACAGCAAGGTCTAGACTCTACTATATTGGAAACAATTGTATTTGTGGATTTGGGAGGATCGGATTAGGGAGAAAACAAAACAATGATAAGCAAAAGGTGAGATAGGAATATTAAAACTATAATGAGATTTGATCCCTATATTGCAAAGTCACGGGTTCAATTTTCAAAATATGGTGACTCCGAGAAGGCTAAAGAGACTGACACAAGTTACAACCTTCCACACAGATAAATCCCAGTGAAGAAGCAAATCTGAGAGGTTACTGTATGAAACATATTCAGAAAAGAACTAAGATAGTACTGACAGGCAAGCAATGAACAAACACAAAAGAACATAGGAAGAAAATTCAGAGCTAACATCGTGAATTTCTCATTGGCCTGAACACTAAATTAGCTGCTGCATGAGAAGAAGAAAATTCAAAAAATACAAATATCACAATTTAGTTTATACCTTTTAGAAACTTCCATGCCATTTGATGGGAAACATAATGCACAACAAGTCTTTCAAGCACCTGTCTTGTTGTAAGCATAGCAGTCTGGAAAACCACAAAAATAACACAGTTAAAACAAAAATTCCATTTAAAACGTCCATGACATATGGTGTGGCTTTGGCACATACACAATCCATGAACAGTCGCAACTGGAGAATTACTCACACAATATAGATATTCCAGTTATTAAATCAAAATCACAGTGCTTTGTTTTCGAAAATCCATCTTGTTATCCATATATTGAGATACTTTTCTAATTCTAAATTTGTAGCCAATTTCGGGTGTATTTCATACACTTCTACCAATTTTCACTTGTAATAAGGAGATGGAACCCTAAATTTTTGTCTGGCATATTTCATTATTCCAAAATTGAGGGTCTTTTTGTTGGGCATATCACCTTTCTAAAGCTAAAAGTTCCACAACCCCATTGATAGATAATGCATTGTCATAGTTCCAACATACTATAGAAACCTACTTTGACATCCTATTATCATATCTTTCTCTCTTCGAAAAAAGACCAAATGTAGTATGAGAACCAACAAGTTGAGAGAAATGGATGCACTCTCCTCTATGCTTCTCCACAGCTAGGGTTTTTCCCTAGCCGCTACAGAACTGTCTCCATTTCCCCCTTACAAGTTCACACCATGTCATCCATGGAGTCAAAGTCCCTCAAGCCTAGATTGCCCAGCCAAGGATTGATACCTTCGAACCTAAATTAAGCTGCTTCTTTCCCATTCACCATTAGTCCTTCAGTCGTTGTAAAGGGAAAATTGTCATTTAAGAATGTTTTTCATCTTCAAACTTACATAGCTTTGCTCGATGCTCTGTTTCTATGGAAAAGGATGCCACAAATCCCACACAAACTGATTCCTATCATAAGCATGGACTTGTTTGCCGATTTCTAACCGATGGCATACATTGATATATCTGCACAGCTGGGCTTATCAAAGCTGGAAGCCCCTTCTATCGGAGGAGGGCTTATTTCTACCCATGTCCACCAGATTTCTCCATTGTTGAGTTTGATGTAGCAGCTGATAGGGATCAGCTGCTCTCTGAATGAAGCCCCAGTAACCTACCTTTAACACCTCAGTGAATTGTTTAACCTCAGTTCCACTGTGTAAGGAAACCGTAACCTTTCCCTACATTTCTGGCCTCTTGAGACACTGGCGGAGATTGAAAATGGCATAGGCAAAGTTCGTTACTGTAGACCTGAAACAACAGAAAGACAATGGACAACCTCTGCAAGGATTTGTGTTGAAATGGATCTTTCCAAAATCCTTCCTGAAGTGATATGTGGAAAGTTAAAACAGAAGCTTGACTATGAGCACGTTACCTTCTATTGCTAATATTGTTTTACTGTTGAGAACACAATCACCTCTTGCCCTAATCACAAACCTGTTCATGACCTGGGGAAGCGAAGCAAGGTAGACCCCATGCCAAAAGGAAATCCAATCAGAAGCCTACATGGTGGAACAGTGCCAATGCAAACCACCAACTGATAGAAATGGAGAATGAAGTAGAAAAGGCCTGCCCATTACTCCACCAAAAGGCAGCCACTCCAGAAACTCTGCTCAAAGTTGCATCGATCCATACCAATTCTAAAGAAAACCCCTCTCAGAAAGAATCTAGCAGCCAAGGGGAGGAGAGACCTATGGAGAAAGTAGAAACTACTACGCAGGACAAATTACTCAATACTCCAATGGAGAAACTGAATATCATTCCAAGAAACGCAGCTAACCCTTGGAGAAAGAACCCAAGTTCCAACTCATTGGCAAGAATTCCAAAATGCACAATAAACAATGGCGTTGTCATTCAGTACTCAACTCGATCTCAAAAAGGAATTTACCAAAATGTACTGTCAAAGTCTACATCCCGCAACCTAGTTACAGCTGTAAATATGATAATGACTGTCGATACTATAAGGCATTTTAGTTTTTGCATGCAATTTCATCATATGGCTAATGTAAGCATCGCTTAAGTGACGGTTCCTAGCGACGCTTAAGGGGCCTAATCATAGTGGAAAGGTGAAAGACGAAGCCGTCGCTTAACCGACGCTTGTGGCCACATTTACAAAAAAAAAATGTATCCTTGTGATTTTTGATTAGTTTAAAAAGAGAAATCCACGCGCCGTCGGATTTTTCCATCGGATTTTGGATCGAAATGTAGTAGTGTAGTGCTTATCAGGAATAGAAATTCATGGGGAAATGAATCACTGGGCTCAAATTCCATCAAAGCATAGGGAAGATCACACATGAGCTCAGCAAATACCAAGGATTTCTTTAATGTGGCTTTGGAAAATTCCAGATCAAACTCTTGTAGTATGACTATCCATCAGGAGTACTTTCCCCCAAGCACCTGACGAGTCAAAATGTAATACATAGGGTTCTGGTCTACCAATACAGTGGTTGTGTGGAGCAAAATGTAGTGAAATTTTTTTTGTATAGAAATGACCGTGGCCAATGCTAACTTCTCCACGTGTGAATATTGGGTTTCGGAATCCCTACGATTCTTACTAGCATAGTAAATCACGTGCTCCTGACCGTTGGGATTTTCCTACACCAAAACCATGGTGATGGTAGCAGCGGAGGTGGCAATATACCAGAGAAATTCCTTTGAATAATCTGTGGGGTGTATCATGGGTGAATGAGTCAGAGCATGTTTGAGATTATCAAAGGCACATTGGGCTTGGTCATCCTAGAAGAGCAAAGTGTCCTTCTTTAGGAGACACATATAACCTTGTGTTTTCTCTGCAAAATTACACATGAAACGACGGAAAAAAATTTCCTTCCCTTGCAAACTTTGGATTTCGATAAGATTGGTTGGGGCTAGTAGAGCTAAAATGGTGGCAATTTTCAAAGGGTCTATCTAGATGCCATCCTTGGAGACCACAAAAACTAACAGACGTCCCGTCTCAACGCAAAAAACAAATTTATGTGGGTTGATCCGTATATTATAATGATGACATCTCAGGAAAATATCTATAAGATGACCAGGATGGTCCTCCCATCGGTGTGAATGAGTAGGGAGGTCATCAAGGTACAGTTCAACAATATGTTTAATATCATGAAACACATAGGACATCACACGCTGGAAATTGACTCCAGCATTTTTCAAGCAAAAAGGTAACTTCCTATACGCAAAGGTTCCCCATGGGAAAATCAATGTCATCTTGTGCTGATTGGTGGGTAATATCTCAATCTGATTATAGCCAGAAAATCCATCCATAAATGAGAATATGATGCTTCCAGCATAGTTGTCGATAATATGATCGATATGTGGAGTAGGAAAGTTGTCCTTGGGAAAAGCTTTATTCAGGTCTCTAAAATTGATACAGACTCTAATGGTGCCCTGCTTTTTATTGATAGGGACTCATGTTCGATACCCATTCCATCAGGGGTATGGGATAAATAAACCTAGCTTTGAGAATTTTCTCTATCTTAGCTTTGATAGTTGTGCCTTTCGTGGATGGACTTGCCTTAGTTTTTGCCTCACAGGTTAAGCCATGGGATAGCTTTTAATTTCATGGACCATAATGGATGGGTATATCCTCGACATTTCTTCATAAGAGCAGGAAAAAATATTACGAAATTCTTTGAAAAGTTCCTTGTATGCTTCAGATTCATCTATCGAGTAGTTCTGCCCAACGTGAACATGCTCGATGGTACCAGGCTTGGTTGATATGTCAATCGGATTTGTCTGAGTAATATTGCAAAGGTTTCCTTTAGAATCTATGTCTTGCAACAATATAGGACTTTGAGGTGCTTTGACAATATCAGTGGAAAACAAGGATGCAAAATCATGGTTAACCGAACTGGTGTTGGGGAGGAACATGGATCTATGATGCTGATCCTCCCAAATGGACTCATTGATATTCATAATCTCCATAATGGACTCATCAAAAGGAAAAGTCTCCAAGAGAAAATCTAGAATAGGAAGAGATGGTTCTAAACAGTAAGGAAAGTGGTAAGGATCCGAAGCCACCAGATGAACGTCATCGGTGTGATCATCGGAAAGGGTTTGAATGGTGTTGTACATTTATTCATGTGGACTCAAAAAAAAAATTTCCCTTGGGCTCACAATCAAATGATGCAATCATATTCACTGTCGCTGTATCTATGTTAGGAGGAGTGGATGGAAAAATCCCCATAAGGGATGAATCCTTCAACATGCCTACCGTAATCGACTAGTAAGGAGGAGGCTATTGGCCTAACATAGGGATGTTATTAGCTATAGAGGTCGTAACATATAGCATATATAAATCAAGATGATCAATGGTAACAATTCTCCCTAGATGTGGAAATTGGACTGTTCAGAATACTGTCGAAGTGACAGCAGTCATGGCATAGAACCAATTTCTTCCTAGAAGGATACTGTAATTTAACGGGGATTCCACTACTTCTACTTGAATAGAAACATTTTTTCCCCCAAGCTCGACTACAAGGGATAATATGAGACCGTGGGGCTGGAAACCTTGTCCATCTAAGGACTTCGGAGTCATAGGGGATTTTATAAGCTCAGGAGAGCCAATATCTTTCCAACAAGACAAGGACAAAACTGAAGTTGAAGCTCCTTCGTCTAAGACAGTTCGAAAGACCTTCTTTCCAACTACTTTTGTGATGATTTGGAAAGAAATTTTGTGAGGTAGTCTAGACTTATAGTTCTCAACATTTAAATGAATCAAATTAGAATTTTTTGGTTCTAAATATCCTAACGCAATCAATAGGTTTTTGCGTTGTGTAGGACAACTTTGGAGCACTTCTAAGGTAGACATTGCACATAGTTCCTGAGCAAGATCTTCAACTACATTATAAAATTGAGCAGCTTGGGCCTTAGGTTTAAAGACATCCTTCCTAAGAGTACTCTTGGGTGGATGCAATATCATATTGAGAGTAGGCTTCTCGATGGTTAGGGGGACAGTAGACGAGGATTTGGGAGAACGAGTAGAGGGAGCTTTCCCTGAATAAGAATGGTCTTCTTTCTTGTCTACGGGTTTGACATAATTCTGACTTCGAGTTTGTAGACTAATGGTATCTGAGGACATGATACGAATTTCCTCTAACGAACTAGAGTTTCCCTAATTAGACATGTGGTGTATCAGTTGTTGTTGAGAGGGAAAAGGATCCGTGAGAACTACGGGTGCGGGATTTGTTTTCAAAAATTGGGTTATTTCATCCCAGCGAGGACACTCTTTTGTGAAATGGTCACCTCTGCATAGTAGACATGGATATTTTTCTTTTCTTTTCCCTTTATCCTTATCATTGTTGGTTGGTTTTGGGTTCTCCTGTTGGTTTCCAGGTTTTTTATTTTTATTTTTACCTTTCTTTTTATTATTTATAGAGGTTTGAATACTCTGAATATAATTAACCTCAGCGGAAACCTTGGGAGTGGAAGGAGTAGGGGTGGCACTCTGGGGTTTCTTGGCAGGTTTTGCTGCTGTCAGGGACTGGATTGAATGAACAATCCCATCAACAGGGACTTTTGTTGGTGGCTTTGCAGGGTCGATGCTTGGGTGAAGAACTTGAGGAATCAAGACATACAAAGTTTCAAACTGGGAATAGACCAAGTCCAAATACTGGGCTTGACTAATGGCTTGCTCTTTAGTAATGGCACCACCCATAGCCACATCTCAGGAAATCAGAGGCAACAAAGATTTGGTAAACCAATCAGCTAATAACTGATCCAGAATAGGATCCTTAATAAGTCTTATTTGCCTTCTCCACTCATTGATATGATCGGATATGTGGGTGGATGTGTTCTGTCACAGAGAAGTTAAGAGATCAGTACCTATTTCATAACGAATAGGAAGCTGAAAGTGTGTAAGAAATATGGTTTCCAACGAGCCAAAATCCACAAACGAGTGTTGTGGAAGTTCAATATACCATTTTGCGACTGTACTGGTCAAAGTTCGCTGAAAGAGTCTTAAACAAACTGACTCATCCATAGGGGAGTTTGAAGAACACCACAGATGGAATGTCATGAAATGGTTTTTCGGATCGTCTCCATGCTTCCCATCGAACTTTGGAATGTTCGATGGTAACTTTACCAGAATGGAAGGCCATAAGGGGTTGCATTGAATGGGGTCATTAATCAACTTGGACAAATCAGGCAAGTCCAAAGTTGCTAGGAAAGGTAACTGGTGGTTAGGTTGCACATACTGGTAATATTGATATGGCATATAGTTACTAGTAGGACTATAAGTAGACTAATAGACAGGTTATTATGACAAAGAACTACCAAAAAATCCGCCCATAGGGGGTTGATTTCTGGGATCTGGACCGTTAGGACCACTAGGGCCTCTGGGAAGAGGACCACTAGGGCCCGCAAGACCACCAGGACCATTGGGACCACTAGGATGACCAAGAGGTGGACCACCAGACCCTCTAGGGCCTCTAGGAGGTAAAACTCTAGAGCCTCCATAACCACTAGGAGGAGGGCCACCAGATCCTCTAGGGCCATTAGGAGGAAAGCCACTAGGCCCCCTAGGACCACTGACACCATTAGGACCATAAGGAGGAAATCCAATAGGTCCTCAGGACCATTAGGCCCCCCAAGGGGAGGACCTCCATAAGGCGGTCCTCTAGCACCTCCCGTAGTATGTATAGGTATCCCCCCATAGCTAGCATGTAGGACCAGTTAGGTTTCCCCCATGGTGGAAAGTGTTGCTAGGATGTGGAATTATAGCATAAGGCATTCCTGTAGGATTAGGTGGATAATTAATGTTTCCTACAGGTATTTGATTTGTTGTATAACCATAACCCCAAGAGGTTTGATTGGTTACAAGTTGTGCCCCCAAGGGCTGACCTGAACTGGATGGGGGATTAACCACATTAGTGTGTGTGGGAGGGACATAAAATATAGATTGCTCTATACCATAGGTTTGTCCTTGACTAGATACAAATCTAGTGCCAGATAACGTAGGTTGTGTCGGGGGTTTCCCCTCGACACTAAAAGGTAATGATGAAATAGGAATTGAAGGTTGAGCCCCAGGTGCGGAAGACCTAGGAAGATTGGGAACAGACATAATATGGGAGGTGGTGGGGTTGGTAGTTTGAACTGGTTTGTGTGGAGTTACTGTGCAGTCTATAATTGGTTCAATAATTCTCATAGAATCAGCAAGTGAATGATATCCCACAGTAACAACTATGGAACATGATGGTGGTGTGCCCAATATGTCATCTATTTTCTTTTCAATATCCTGTGCACGGAGAATGGCTGCGTGGTATTTTCTACGTTCTTCTTCATCTGGAGAAACTTCTTCAGAAAATTTTAAATGGGTTCCAAATGAGGCAATCGCTTGTCCTATAGAGGTATCCCAAAATGGAGCATTGGGACCATAATCTGGATGGCTGGTATCATCAACATGACCTTCTATGGGAGAATGGAATGAAGTATTACCCCAAGAAGGTTTTTGGACCAAGGGAGGTGAGTGTGAAGGATATGGTCCACTGCTTTCTGTAGCCACATTATCTCCCACTTGGGAGCTGGTAGCAACTCCTTGGTCGATAGCTTCCATTGGATTTTCTCCTGAAATAGGAATAAAATCAGGTGGCAAGCCCCGTACTCTTCTGGACTTTCTTAGCTCAGCTAGTTTGTATAGCTCCTATCTAACCTAGGGTCTCAAAAAATAGAAAACATACCAAAAATTTCCCTGCTCAAGATATAGGTTAAACAAGAAAACTTAAAATGACAGGAGGGGTTCAGATAGTCAGGTCTCTCACCAGGTTTGTCAAGAAGGTGCCACTCGCGATATAACTCAAGGGTACATGCATAGTAATCTCCCCGAGTGCTATTTTTGGTGTATGGGTCCAAGCAAGATGGCCAAAGGGATTTCCTCAGATGTATAAGGTATCCTAGTGGGGTCTCCTGATATACGCAAGGTACGTGGGAGCTCAAATCGGTAGTAGTGCTGTCTAATGCATAACCGTATACAAGGGGCCTTCTGATATACAATCAAGTATGTGAAGTACCTTTCTATATACCTCAAGGGTACATGAAAGACTATTTGATATACTGATGGTACATGGAAGAACTGCGTGAGTCCCAGGATGTAATGCAGATGAGTAACGACGGCTCCTACCGCTTAACGATGCCAAAACACATCTATAACCTATCACTCAAATTGCTATGTAAATTTTAACCTATAACTACCATTAATTTTAAAGTGGATGGTCAAGTGAATTCATGGAATTTTGACAGAAAAAATAAAACCATGCAATATGCATATGTAAATATTTCACTTTACCGTTCGGTATGCCTACCTATGGGAGGGAAAGAGAGTATTTTCTTTTGCTTCAAAAACAAAAATTTCCAAACAACAATATTGAACACAAAATCAAATACAAGCAGAACTTTCCAAACTCATTTCTCTTTTCTCAAAGCAATCAAAAGGGGAGTCTCTTTTCTTAAAACAAAAACAAGAAGTACACTATATGCATATGCACTCTATTTTTCAATTTTTCTTAGAGCATAGATAGATCTAACTTAAAACTATAATATTTTTTTTATTTTGATGAGATAGTATAAATGCAAAAGAGACAAAATACCATAGAGAACCTGAAATATTGTGGGGCCAATCAAAGATCCAATGTCTTATGCTCACTAATGATAATGACCTAATCTCAGAAGAAAAAAAATTCTTTTAAACAAGCAAAAAGAAGACTTCTATGAGAACAAAAAATGAAATCAAGATGTTAATTAAATGTTTTTCTTTCAGTCTATATAACATATATAAAAGAGAGCTCCCTAACACCTAAGATTTCGAAAAATAAATCCTTTCACAAATACAACCAACAAGCAAGAAAGAAAATGGACAATCAACAAGCCTAATCTAGCTTTTGAATTCTTCATTCAAACCGATATTTTACCACAAAATTTCAAACCATAAGCATAAGATTCTAACACACAATCCTGAAAGTGCAGAGCTGAAAGCAAATCAACTCAATTTTTTTGCAAAAAATGAGAAAAAAGTGGTCTTGGAATAAGGCCTACCTAGCACCATGCTGGAGGGGTCTTGACAAAGCGGTTCTGGAAAAGCACTGCTTCTGGATAATAGGACTCAGGCGGTTGTACTGCACGCTACTAACAGGTTTCAGGCAGTGGAACCACTTCTCGCAAACAGCATAAGAGCAGTTCCCTGTATAGATCCAAAACACAAAGGAAAACGATAGATCAAGTTAGAAAAAGCTCAGATCAAGGTAAAAATTGATGGATTCAGAGTAAAAAAGAGCATAAAAAAGTTGAAATACTTCAGATATGAATAGATCTAAAAGTTTCAAACCAAAATTCATCGAGTCAGATAGCAGATCTGACTTTACAGAGTTGGAGATGGAGCTTGGATTCAGACAAGAGTTCAAGAACTGAGGAAGATCAGATAAACTGATATATGTACCATGGTCCCCAGCGGAGTCACCATATTTGTAACTAGGAATATTTCACCTTCTATGGACAGAAGCTATTCCTCTGGTCTGAATGGTTCAGATCCAGAACAAATGAGTGAACAAAAAAGTATGAATACCTTCCCTAGATGTCGTAGACACCTAGAATACTGCTTCGATAATGAACCTGTGTACCTGCAAATAGATCAAACATGCAAACACATCAAAGCTACCAGAAAATCATCTACTTATCCATGTTAGTGACTAAGGAATCTAACA
>LPNX010099482.1:129187-171402 GCA_001517045.1 Pseudotsuga menziesii
ATGAAAAAAACAGTAATGTGGGACGGATATCAACTTTACATTAAAGATGTATGGAGAAGTTTACAACCAATGAAGCCTTAGTGTCGACAAGCATCTCCATGAGACAAACACTTCATCCCCATAAGATCCAACTTTGCTCTCTATGCTCTCCAATGGCTTGGGCCAAGTGGTCAATCCAACAGCATAACAATACCTCTATAGTTCCCCCCCTCAACCATGGACATGAGTTTGTATTATAAGGTTCAATGGATAGGAATGGTTGAGAGATTTATCGATGAGGTGGCCTCTAAGATCCTATGATGGGGCATATTGAGCTCAACTGACCCACAATGATTGGGATAAGGGAGGACATGAGGCTCATGATCTAGAAGCCTCTGGAAACTTCTCCTTTTCCCATTTTACCCATGGTACCACTTTTCTTCTCTTATGACAGAGTGGTTTAGATGAGAAAATCTTATGGACCAAAGGCCATAGGCAGTGGCACTGCTTATGGAAAACAAGATGTAGGCGGTGTTAGAAAGGTACCACTCATGGTTCATAGGGAAAGCGCGGTGCTGAGTTTTTTCATGTAGAATTGACAAACAACATGGGTTTCCACTCCAAGTGATGGGATTAAGGGAAAACATGTAGGTCAAATGGTCTTATCACATGGTGGTGACATGATTTGGGTATAACAATACAAAACAATCTTTGGTCCATGACATAGTAGAGCCAAATGAACTTTGGCATAGAAGGCTTGCACATGTGCACTACAGAGCACTACCACTTGCAAGCAAAGTTGTTGAAGGTCTTCCAAAAATTCAAGAAAAACATGATGGAGTCTGCAAAGGATGTGCAAAAGGAAAGAATACAAAGAAGAAATTTCCAAGTAGCGAGAGAAAGACAAAAGGAATCTTGGAAATCATTCATTCCAATGTATGCATACCAATGTCATCAAGTTCACTAAGCATGTATGTATACTATGTTTCTTTTATTGATGAATTTTCTAGGAAGACATGGATTTACTTCTTGAAGAACAAAGATGAATTTTTCAGCAAGTTCAAAGAATTCAAAGCCTTGATCGAGAACCACACAAAAAAGAAGATCAAGACCTTTCAATCAGATAATGGTGGAGAATTCACATCAAATGAATTCAAAGTCTTATGCAAAGAATCAAGGATCAAGAGGGAGTTATCCACTCCATATAATCCACAACAGAATGGGGTTGCACAAAAGAAGAATAGAACTCTCATGGAAAATGCAAGAGCACTGCTTCATGATCAACATCTTCCCATGCATCTATGGGCAGAGGCTTCCAGAACAGCGGTGTATGTACAGAACCATACTCCACATAGAGTACTCATGAACAAGACACCTGAAGAAGTCTTTTCTAGCAAGAAACTAGAAGTTCCATCTCAGAATATTCGTCTGTCCAGTGTACATACACATTCTGAAAGAAAAGAGGACAAAGTTAGATCCTTTAGGAAAGAAGGGTATATTTGTGGGATACTCTGAAAACTCGAAGGCTTCCATAATATACTTCCTAGGAATCAAGAAGATCAACATCAGAAGGGATGTAACATTTGACGAAGACTTAGCTTACAACAAATCCAGAAAGAGACTTGCTAAAGATCCTGAAGAAGCAGAAGCACCGATAATTCATGATACAACCATGAACAAAGAAACTCAAGAAGAAGATCAAGAATTTGAAGAACCTAAAGAACTTGTAGATCCACCTAAAGAGAAGAATCATCAAAAGAGGAAACCTACTTGGGTATGAGAAGCTATCTAAGGTGTGAAAATATATGGGGCTCCAAAAGAGAATCACAGAGAAAGAAAGAGAACCAGATCCTACTCCGGTTATGTAGCTTTACTATGTGACTTTATCAATAAAGAACCTTCCAATTAGGAATAAGCGGCAGAATGGAAAGAATGGAAGGATGCTATGATCGAAGAGTATCAATTGATCATGAAGAATGATGTTTGGGATGTTGTCCCAAGACCAGAAGGGAAGTCGGTTGTAACTTGCAAATAGATCTACAAGATCAAGCATGCTGCAGGTGGTAGCATAGAGAAATATAAAGCAATATTCATGGCTCATGGTTTCTCACAGAAAGAAGGAATAGATTATAAAGAAACCTTTGCACCTGTAGCCATATACACTTCCATCAGATCATTACTTTCTCTGGTTGCAGTAATGAAATGGAAGAGGAAGTGTATATATAGAAGCCACTTAGTTTTGAGACACATCACAGGGAGTCTCATGTGTGCAGATTGAAGAAATCCCTGTACGATTTGAAACAGGCACCCAGGACATGGTATAGCAGAACTGACAGCTTTCTAACCAGTTTCGGCTTTACCAAGAGTAAATCAGATTCCAACCTTTACTACAAGGTTGAATATGGAAACCCAGTGATGCTCCTACTATATGTAGACGATCTATTTGTAACAGGTATGGATGGGTTGATTGCTGATGCAAAGAGAAAGCTTGCTGCCGAGTTTGAAATGAAGGACTTGGGTATGACGCACTATTTTCTAGGCATGGAGGTGTGGCAGAATGTGGATGGAATCTCCCTTGGACAAGGGAAGTATTGTCACATCCCCGTGCCTCCGACCGGTGAAGAGGACGCGACCCATGGCGTTAACCATCCGAGCTAAGAACCCCATGAACATGCGTATGCACAAAATTGTTGAAACAGAATGCTGAACGGAAATACATTGAAATAAAACATGCACCAATGCCATTTTTTATCACACCCATCTATAAACTAAGCACACATGAATATTTATCATGCACAGATGCAATTATTCAACATTCACAGCTACAACTATGTATCTTGCATAGCGGAATTGAGGTGCATTCATTCAAGCATTCATTCAACATGTTCAACATTATCATTAACCGAAATATAGTTGTAGAAGTAAAAATGTGCAAAATCACTTATCTTATGGAAACTTCGCTCCGCAACCAGCTACGTTGCTACAATGTTCCACCCAACCGTAGGCCAGCGTGCTCCTTAATCTCTCAGCAACGTTGCCACCCTCGAGCCAGGCATGATTCACCAAGGAATAAGGGAACTAGCAGGATTACACATAGCCAAGGATATACAAAACACAGCCAAGCCAACACAGTTGGGTTTATCAGGCCATCAAGGAGTTGGGAAAGGTAAATGCTAAGCTAGTGGGCTCAATACAGAGCCAAGAACACCTACACCAGAACTAGCCTGACTTCTAAGACACCCACACACACCTAACACAAGGAATCAATCCCTTCTCTGCTACACAGTCCCTCAGGCCCTGCATTCCCTTCCAGTGCTATTCAGGGGTTGTGGAGAAGAAATTCAGCCCTCTAGCTCTGTCTGTGTGGTTTCCAAACACCAGTTTTATCAAGCAAACTAGCCCCCATCCCTGCTCCCAACACAGTCCGAAGACCATCCATTGCACACATGCAATCAATCAGCTATTACACCTTAACAGGGAAAACGATTCCAAACAATCCACAGCAGCCTCAAAATGTAGCAGCAAACATGGCTCAACGCATGGGGAAAACAATAGTCCCGAAATGTATCAACGTACAATACCAACAACGTGGGGAGACAACAGCACATCCCAGGAAATGGATCCATTGGAAGACTTACACAGACCATACCAGTTTGCGAGACAGCCAAAAACGTGAATGGCCCTTCATAGCAAATCGTGGATGGAAGAGCACGGCTCTCAACTCGCTGCATCAGTCAAAAAACCAGGAAAATCCCTGTGCATGAGGATAATGAATGGACAATGGTTCATGCACGAAATGAACAAGTCCCAGCTTGTGCATGGATGAACAAGCTACCGAGAGGATGTGAATTGGACGCGCGTGAGTGTTCAGCACAGGCGTGGAGAGGAGAATGTTCCCGTGGGAGTGAAAACCAGGTAAATCCTATGCATGGAGGTGAACAGACAATCGTGAGGCATGCGTAGTGGAGAGTGCGTGAAAGTTTCTCTTGCCATTGTGATGTCAAACGTGGTGGAGTGTGCATGTGGGTGAGGACTGATAGTCCTGCCATCCCACTCCCAAAATAATAACTGCCTCAACCACCACCAGCCATTCTTCGATGGAGTTGGTTGGGTAAGGTAAAGAAAGAAGACACATGGGTATTTTCCCTTATTGGCCAAGGTTTGACATTTTCCCCACCCTTATCGTTGTGAAAATCACGCCCCTTCTGATTTTAGTTGCCGCGATCATAGCTGGTCGAGTTCATTTTAATTAAAGATGCATATTTACATGATGCTGAAACTTCATGTGTATGCCACTTGCCCCGATATACCATCGGTGACAATTTAAATCCAAAACATAGTATAACTGATCAATGGTGGGGCCTTGGCCTTTAGCTCCACACCATGATCATTACAATATATACATCATGTACATTTAATGCAACGGGGTCAAAATCGGGGTGTTACATTCCCCTCCCCCTTCAATAGCACTGTCCTCAGTGCTTTACAAAATTGAACAAAATGCTACACTGGTATCGCCTCAGTGTTCCTCAAAATTGAACAAAAATGGATGTGCCAATTGCATGGCATCCTCCAGCTCCCATGTAGCCTCTTCAGGTTTGAAGTGCTCCCATTGCACCTTTACCTTCCCTATGGCTTGGTTCTGGAGCATTGTGACCTTCCTGTCGAGGATGTGCATTGACTCAATTCAGAACTCTCCCTCAGGTTCCACCTGAATCACATCCCAATTTATCACATGGTTCTGATCATGTACATATCTCTTAAGCAAAGAAACATGAAAAACATTATGAGCCCTAGTGCTAGCAGGAAATGCAAGTCTATATGCAACTAGCCCTATTCTTTCAAGCACTTCAAATGACCCACAATATCTGGGTGACAGCTTGGCACAACTTCCAAGCTTCAAGTAACTCTTCCTGGCCCTCACTCTGAGGTAAACATGATCCCCAACACTAAACTCCCGGTTCACCCTATGCTTATCTGCATAGCTTTTCTGTCTATCTTGTGCTACTTTTAGCTTCCGCCTGATCTTTACAACCTCTTGCTCCATTTCCTTGAGCAATTATGGCCCAAGCACAATCTTGTTCACTGGATTATCCCAAGTCATTGGTGTCCTACACCTTCTTCCATAGAAGGCTTCATATGGACTCATCCCCAAGGATGCCTGATGTCCATTGTTATAAGCAAACTCTACCAAGTGTAAGTAATCTTCCGACTTGGTTGGTTTTTCCATTACGTACATGCGAAGCATATCTTCAAGCACCTGATTAACTCTCTCTGTCTAACCATCTGTCTAAGGATGGTATGCAGTGCTGAAGTTTAGACTTGTACCCAAATCTGCAAACAACCCCTTCCAAAAGTTGGAAGTGAACTTAACATCTCTATCAGAGACTATTGCCTTAGGCAATCCATGCAATTTGAAAATCTCCTTCATGAAGATCTTTACAATTTCGCCAGTCTCATATGTAGACTTAACCGATATAAAATGTGTTGCCTTTTTCAACTTGTCTACCACAACCATGATGGAATCATGTTGTCTCCAATTCATTGGCAATCCTATAATAAAATCCATGGAAATAACTTCCCATTTCCATTCCAGAATTGGAAAAGGCTGTAACAAACCTGCAGGGTGTCGATGCTCAATCTTCACCTGTTGACATTTTATACACCTTGAAATGTACTCAGCCATATCCCTTTTAATTCCTGGCCAAAAGTACTGCTTTATAGCTGTAGCAATTGTCTTCTGATACCCTGGGTGACCAGAATACGGAGCTTGATGGATTTCATCCATAACAACTCTCCTCAAATATGCTACATCCAGAATATAAATTCTACCTTTAAAAGTGAGAAGTCCATCTCCTTCCAATTTATATCCCTCACACCTCTTCTCAAGACTTTGCTGCTGCAATTTGTCTTTTACCTGCTCATACAATCCATCTCCAGCAGCATGAATAACAATCTGTTGCCTCAAATCTGATTGGCAAATACTAAGAGATGCCACATGCATTTCCTGCACCTTCCTGTTGAGTGCATCAACTACCTTATTTTCTTTTCCCTTTATGTGCTTGATTTCAAAATCAAACTCACATAAAAACTCCAGCCATCTTGCTTGCCTAGCATTCAGAGTAGGATGGTCAAATAGATACTTCAGTCCACAATGGTCCGTTCTGAGCTCAAATCTCCTGCCCATCAAGTAATGTCTCCACATCTTGAGAGCATGTACTATGGCTGCAATCTCTAGATCATGAGTGGCATAGTTCTTCTCATGTTCCTTCAGCTTTCTTGACTCATAACATATCACATGGTTGTCTTGCATAAGGACTCCTCCAAGCCCTTGTCCGCATGCATCGGTACACACCACAAAATCCTTCTCTGGATCTGCAACTTTCAGTACTGGTGCACTAGTGAGAAGATCCTTCAATCTCTAGAAACTTTCTTCACACCTCGATGTCCATTCGAACTTCATCCCCTTCTTTTGCAAAGAAGTGATAGCATGTGCAACTTTGGAGAATCCCTCAATGAATCTCCTATAGTATCCTACAAGTCCCATAAAAGATCTTACATCTGTAACATTTCTTGGAGTAGGCCAATTCATAATGGATTCAATCTTTTCAGGGTCCACAGATATACCCTCTTTTGAGATAATGTGACCCAAATACTGAATTCTATCTCTATAGAAATCACACTTGCTCAGCTTCGCATACAACTGATGCTCCCTGAGCAATTTCAATGTCAATCTCAAGTGCTCTTCATGCTCTTCCTCATTCTTAGAATAAACAAGAATGTCATCAAGGAAAACAAGAACAAATTTGTCCAAATACCTACTGAAGACACTATTCATAAGGCACATAAATGTAGCTGGTGCATTTGTGAGACCAAATGGTACCACTAAAAACTCATAATGCCCATACCTTATCCTGAAGGCTATCTTATGAATGTCTTCATCCTTGATTCTCACCTGATGGTAACCAGACCTCAAGTCAATCTTGGAAAATACTTTCGCTCCGCTCATTTGATCAAAGAGGTCATCAATCATAGGCAAGGGATATTTATTCTTCACAGTAACCTTGTTTAATTTCCTATAATCAATACACAACCTGAGTGTACCATGTTTATTCTTTACAAAGAGGACTGGTGCTCCCCAAGGAGACACACTCGGTCGGATATACTTCTTTTCCAACAACTCTTGCAATTGCATCTTCAATTCTAGCATGTTCGGTGTACTCATCCTGTAGGGTGCTTTGGACACTGGTGCTGCTCCTAGCACAAGTTCAATTGTGAAATCAATGTCCCTCTTTGGAGGAAGCCCTAGAATCTCATCAGGAAACACATCCCTGAATTCCTGTAACACTTGATAGTCCTCCAACCTCGGAGTTTCATCTTCCAATGTCTCCAAGATATGAGCTGCATACAACTGGAAACCCTTCCTACAAAACTTATTTAGCTACATAGCTGAAACCTGCAGAAATGAAATTACCTTTGGAATACCTTTCACAACCACGAGGTTCCCTTCTTCATTCATGCATTCAAAAGTCTTATTGTAACAATCAAGCTTCACCCTGTGAGCTTCTAACCAATCCATTCCAATGAGAACATCATAGGAACCAAGCGGTATAACATTTAGATCTACACAAGTGACCAATACATTCATGATGAATGGACATTTCTCTACCATTTCATTGACCTTTCTCTTAGTTCCAGTGGTTAGCTGAATAAACCAAGACTTCCTATGCTTTATTTTCTTAAAAGCACAAATCTCCACTACTCTAGGAGTAATGTAAATGTGTGTAGAACCGGGGTCAATTAAAATAGAAATAGATTGCTCAACAATATTACCTTCTACTTCAACCACAGTTGACTGGTGATCTACCTGGCGATCCTCTAGTGCTGCATAAATCCTAGGAACTGCCCTTGCTACTTGACCCACTGTTTCTGCTTCTTGAATGTTATAAGCTGACCTTACACTCTCATTCTCGAGTGGACAATTCCTGCGCATGTGGGGTCCTCCACATTTCCAACATTGAAGTGGTCCTCTGTTCTGTTGTGGATCCTTAGGATTTTCTCCAGTCACTCCAACTAGCTTGCTCGCAGCTTGGGATGGTTGCTTCTGCTGATTCCGGAGATTAGAAGGTTTGAAACCTTTCTTCCTTTGGTCAAACTTCTTGTTCTTCTTGTCCTTCCATGCCTTATGGTAATCTGGTTTACCTTTTCCATGCTCATAGCAATACTTAGCTTTCCTTATTGCTTCTTCAAGAGTTCTAGGCTCATAAAACTCAATTCTATCTTTGTAAGACTGAGGTAATCCACTCAGAAAACGCTGGAATTTGAATTTTTCATCTCTGATGTATCGGACATACCTCAACATCTCCAAAAAATTATTTGCATATTCTTCCATGGTCTACTGTCCCAATCTCAACTCATGGAACTCCTTAATCTTGTCATCATAATACCTGTCAGAGAGGTACTTCTGCTTGAAATACTTCTTGAACTGTTTCCACTTAAGTCTCCTTTCACTTATCCTCTTTACTTGTTTGAAGTGTTCCCACCAAATGGATGCTCTTCCATTCAGGTTGAATATGGAAACTCTTGCCTTCATGTTCCCTAAATAATCATGCACTTGAAAGTACTTGTTTATCCCAAGAAGCCAAGCTTCAGCCTCCCGTCCCGTCTTTATCTCACCATCAAATGTAGGAGGTTTTTCCTTTTTAAATTCATCCCGAGAGTGATCTCTATGGTGTCTCTTTCTTTTCCTTTTATGTGAAGAAGAGCTTGAATCCCCATTGGATTCTTCTGAATCAGATGATCCACTAGAAGTCCTTCTCCTCCTCCTAGTACTGCTCTTACTGCCTTCTAGTCTTGCTGTATCTTGTCCAGAGTCTATCTTTCTTTGTAAGTCTGTCAAACTCTGCAACATAGCAGCATTCAACTGATTCTGCTCTTCCTGGGCCTTGATCAAGCTTCTCATGGTAGCTGCAAAATCTGACGGTGTCTCTTGGAATCTCCTTCCATTAGACTCAAAATCATCGTTTCTATTACGGTCATTTTCTCCCATGGCATCTTCTGCTCGCTCATGAGAATCCTGAGCTTCATACCCATCATGGGTTCTCATAACTAAACCACCACTTACTTATCAAATTGCACTACCTGGAATAATGCCCTGGAGGGTGACTATGACTCTGCAAACGTGTTAGCAACACCACTGTTAGATACATAACATTAATATAAATCAGGATCACTTACCTTCTCTTGGAATAACCATAAAATAACAATTTGCCCAAACACACAAAATTTTCTTCATCAAAGAACATCTATCCGAGGGGGACGACGAGGGTCAAGGGGGCTTGCCACTTTTTTTTTGTAAATCATTGGTTTTCACACAATCTGGCACATAAGATCGCTGCCACTTTCTCACTATTCAGCCTTGAAATTTCACTGAAAAACTGCTGAAAATCCCATGGAAAATTCAAAATTTCCTCTGCCGAATCAGCTCCCGATTCCTCTAATTCTTCTGCAGAATCGGATCTCGGAACCACTAATTGTTCTAATGTTTCGGCGGTCTCTCTCGTTGGAATACTTAATGATTTGGCTTCCACAATGGCGGCTCAATAACCACTTTCCTCTTTCGATCGGTGTCGGCAGTCTTTCTCATCAGAAGACTTAGTGCTTTCGCTTCTGCAACGGTGGCACACGAACCACTTTATTCTTTCGATCCGCGTCGGCAGTATTTAGCGTCGGAAGACTTAGTGCTTTTACTTCCACAATGGAGGCTCACGAAACATTTTCTTCTTCCTATCGGCATCAACAATATTTCTCGTCAGAAGACTTAGTGCTTTCGCTTCCGTAACGGTGGCTCACGAAACACTTTCTTCTTCCGATTTCGGCCTTAGAGAAATTTTTAACTTCCGGCGTCGGCGCTCTTTCCACATCGGAAGCTTAGTGCATTTGGATTCCGCAACGGTGGGTGCACGAACACTAATTCCTTCCGACGGGTGCCAAACCGCTTAGAAAAATTTCACTTCCTCACGGCGTCGGTTGTCTTCCCACATCGCAAGTCTAGTGACTTTGGCTTCCGCAATGGTGGAAGTCCCTTCCACTAATTGTTCCAATGCGGAACACTTGGAGAAAATTTTTCAGTTCTCTTCACTATTTTGTCAGGCATGCTTCTTCTTAGCGCTTCCGCTATGTCGGAAGTCTGAACCACTAATTGTTCCGACTGTCAACACTTAGGCAAATTTTTTAAGAGTTTGTTGTCATCAAATTTTTTATCCTTGCTAGGCAGAAAGCAATCTAGCTTCTTTCACTGCCTCTTGGTGGTCCATTCAGGCCCATGCTGCAACATGGGCTCTGATACCACTAACTGTCACATCCCCATGCCTCCGACCGGCGAAGAGGACGCGACCCATGGCATTAACCATCTAGGCTAAGAGCCCCATGAACATGCGTATGCACAAAATTGCTGAAACAGAATGCTGAACAGAAATACATTGAAATAAACATGCACCAATGCCATTGTTTATCACACCCAGCTATAAACTAAGCACACATGAATATTTATCATGCACAGATGCAATTATTCAACATTCACAGCTACAACTATGTATCTTGCACAGCGGAATTGACGTGCATTCATTCAAGCATTCATTCAACATGTTCAACATTATCATTAACCGAAATATAGTTGCAGAAGTAAAAATGTGCAAAATCACTTATCTTATGGAAAATTCGCTCCGCAACCAGCTACGTCACTGCAACGTTCCACCCAACCATAGGCCAGCATGCTCCTTAATCTCTCAGCAACGCTGCCACCCCCGAGCCAGGCATGATTCACCAAGGAATAAGGGAACTAGCAGGCTTACACATAGCCAAGGATATACAAAACACATCCAAGCCAACATAGTTGGGTTTATTAGGACATCAAGGAGTTAGGAAAGGCTAAATGCTAAGCTGGTGGGCTCAATACAGAGCCAAGAACACCTACACCAGAACTAGCCCGACTTCTAAGACACCCACACACACCTAACACAAGGAATCAGTCCCTTCTTTGCTACACAGTCCCTCAGGCCCTGCATTCCCTTCCAGTGCTATTCAGGGGTTGTGGAGAAGAAATTCAGCCCTCTAGCTCTATCTGTGTGGTTTCCAAATACCAGGTTTATCAAGCAAACCAGCCCCCGTCCCTGCTCCCAATGCAGTTCGAAGACCATCCATTGCACACATGCAATCAATCAGATATAATAGCTTAACAAGGAAAACGATTCCAAACAATACACAGCAGCCTCAAAACGTAGTAGCAAACATAGCTCACCGCATGGGGAAAAAAACAGTCCCAAAATGTATCAACATACAATACCAACAAACGCGGGGAGAAAACAACACGTCCCAGGAAATGGATCCATCGAAAGACTTACACAGACCATACCAGTCTACGAGACAACTAAAAATGTGGATGGCCCTTCACAACAAATCGTGGATGGAAGAGCACGGTTCTCAGTTCGCTGCATCAGTCGAAAAACCAGGAAAATCCCTGTGCATGAGGATAATGAATGGACAATGGTTGATGTGTGAAGATGAATAGGTCCCATCTTGTGCGTGGATGAACAAGCTACCGAGAGGATGCGAATTGGACGTGCATGAGTGTTCAGCACAGGCGTGGAGAGGAGAATGTGCCCGCGGGAGTGAAAACCAGGTAAATCCTATGCATGGAGGTGAACAGACAATCGTGAGGCCTGTGTAGTGGAGAGTGCATGAAGGTTTCTCTTTCCATTGTGAATTCAAATGTGGTGGAGTGTGCATGTGGGTGAGGACTGACAGTCTTGCCACCCCACTCCCAAAACAATAACTTCCTCAACCACCAGCAGCCATTCTTCAATGGAGGTGGTTGGGTAAGGTAAAGAAAGAAGAAACATGGGTATTTTCCCTTATTGGCCAAGGTTTGACATTTTCCCCACCCTTATCCTTGTGAAAATCATGCCCCTTCTCATTTTAGTTTCTGTGATTGTAGCTGGTCGGGTTCATTTTAATTAAAGATGCATATTTACATGATGCGGAAACTTAATGTGTATGCCGCTTGCCTCGATATACCATCGGTGACAATTTAAATCCAAAACATAGCATAACCGATCAATGGTGGGGCCTTGGCCTTTAGCTCCGCACCATGATCATTACAATATATACATCATGTACATTTAATGCAACGGGGTCAAAACCGGGGTGTTACAAGTATACAGTAGAGATCCTGAAGAGGTTCGAGATGATGGACTGCAAGGCCATGACCACACCTATGGCATCAAACCTGAATCTATTGAGTGATGCTTCATCAAAAGTGATTGATGCTGTGATGTATCATCAGATGATTGGGTCCTTGATGTACCTGACAAACACGAGACCATACATTTTCTTTGATGTGAACACCTTGAGCCAGTTTTTGACAGATCCGAGACATGTTCACTTGATTGCTGCAAAGCATATTCTAAGGTACCTAAGGGGTACAATTGATTATGGGCCCAAGTATGAGGTGAATCAGAATATTAGCTTGGATGGTTATGTTGATTCAGATTGGGCAAGCAGCTCCATCGATAGGAAGAGCACCTTAGGGTGTTGCTTTAGTATGGGATCAGGTGTGATCTCTTCGTTTTGCAAGAAGCAATCCTATGTGGCACTGAGTACAGTTAAATCAAAGTATGTTGCATCTTGTTCAACTAGTTGTGAGGTAGTATGGCTGAGGAAGCTACTATCTAATTTATTTGATCTCCAGATGGATGCTACTTGTATACATTGTGACAACCAGAGTTGCGTGAATTTGTTGGAGAACCCAGTGTTCCATGACAAGTCAAAGTATATTGAGATCAAGTATCACTATATTAGGGATATGGTGTAGAGGGGAGTAGTAAAGCTCCAGTATGTTGTGATGGATGAATAGATAGCTCATGTGTTAACAAATCCATTGGCTAGGGTGAAGTTTGAATACTTCAGGGAGAAGCTTGGTGTTCTCCATATCGAGGTTCCATCCAAAGGGAAGTGATGAGTCCATGAGCCATTCTGACATGGTGAGAGGATTGGTTCCTTCTAGGGTCAGATGTAAGGGCTAAGCCATTTTTTCATGGTGGGAGGATTGGTTCCTTCCAAGTCAAATATGAGTGCTGAGCCATTTTGATGTGACTATAGGATTGGTTCCTACATGATCAAATACAAGTGCTGAATGCCATTCTCTGGGAGAATGGAGGCACCTGGTTAGTTACCAAGAATCCTCAGCCTGGGGCTGAGAGCCCTTCTGACATGTATGCTAGATTAGTTCCTCACATGGGTAGATGTAAGTGCAGAGCCCTTTTGACATGTAGGTTGGATTGGTTCTTTGCATGGTTGAATGTAAGTGCAGAGCCTTTTTGACATGTATGTTGGATTGGTTCCTCGCATGGTCAAATGTGAGTGCTGGGCCTTTTTTATAAGGTTGTGGGATGTGTTCCCACATGGTCATATGTGAGTGTTGGGAGTGCCTTTCTGATATGATTATATGGTCATAAGATGAAGATGAATTGAAGATAGAGATGACTTGAAGGTGAATATTACTAGGACTCAATGATGATCCATATGATATAGAGAAGAAGACTTGTGCTGATAAATTGTGTCGAGAGAATACCTTCTTAGTTAAGAGCGAGTGTTGACGTAATTGTAACTTCAGAATGTATTCACTTGTATTTCTTATGTATTGTACCCCGATGTTTATTCTGAGATGTGTCTGTAATTTAATTGAGTCATGTCATGCCCCGATGTTCTAATCGATAGTTTCTATAATGTAATCAAGTCATGTCAAGTCAATGTGGGTAACCCTCCTACTATTCAAGGGTTAAAGTCCCCGCAGTTCTGGGGCACTAGGGTTGTTAGACTCACCTAGTGAAGTCGGCCCTAGTAGGGTTTAGTCAAGTCAGGAATTAGTATAAATAGAGAGAGAGCCTCTCTATTTATCACACACTCACTCACACTCAATTGTAGTGCATAGCTAAGGAGGAAGAAGACACCGGGGATAGGAAGAAAGAAGGTTACTAGTGTCGGGAGATCATGTTACTATTTTGGGTTTTACTTTTGGTGTTGATTCTATCTCTGAGGAATTTGCGAGGTTTTCTCCATTTATGGTTTCCTCAAGGAAAAAAAATGTGTTCATTGTCTCTTGTGTTTGATTGTTGTGCTTGTTATTCTCTTGGTTAAATATCCTAATATAATGCTAGCTTAATGTTAAAATTCTAACAATGAGAGGAGGAACTAATTTTAGCTGCAAAGAAGAAGGTTTCCACTGATTTTGAGATGAAATACCTAAGGATGATGCACTATTTCTTAGGGATGGAGGTGTGACAGAGTATGAATGGAATATTCCTTGGTCAAGGAAAGTACGCAGTGGAGATTCTGAATACATTCAGAATGATGGACTACAAGGTGATACCACGCATATGGCATCAAACTTGAAGCTACTATGTGATGCTTCATTAGAGACAGTTGATGCCATGATGTACCATCATATGATTGGTTCATTGATGTACCTGACGAATATGAGAATGGGCATATGCTTTGCTATGAACACCCTGAGCCAGTTCTTGACATATCCAAGACATGTTCACCTGATAACTACAAATCATGCATTGAGGTACCTGAAGGGTACAGTTGATTACAAGCTCAAGTATGATGTGAATCAGAATATTAACCTGCATGGTTATGCTGGTTCAAATTGAGCAAGAAACACCACTGATGGGAAGAGAACTTTGGCTTGCTACTTTAGTTTGGGATCTGGTATGATCTCCTGGTTTAGTAAGAAGTAGTCCTACATCGTGCTGAGTGCAACTGAAGAAGAATATATTGCAAATTGTTTGACTAGTTGTGAGGTAGTATAGTTTTGAAAGATACTATCTATTTTATTTTCAAGTTAGAGGCGACTTGTATATGTTTTGTGAAAACCATAGTTACGTGAATTTGTTAGATAATCCAGTGTTCCATGACAAGTCAAAGCACATTGAGATCAAGTATCACTATTTTGGGGATATGGTGCAAATAGGAGCAGTGAAGCTCCAATACGTGGTGACAGACAAGAAGATAGTTGATGTGTTGACCAATCAATAGTGAAGTTAGAGTACTTCAGAGAGAGACTTGTTTTTTTCCATATCGAGGTCTCCAGAAAGAATAAGTGACGAGATCTTGCATTCTGGTAGATGTAGGTTGTCCTTAGATGTAATGAATCCTCATGTACTCCCATGCTAGTGACGATGAGAAGACCGAAAGATGCATATGCACTTGAATGAGATCTCACATGGGAAGGTAGAGATGTTATCCCCGTATGTAATTTGTCCTATCATAGTACGTAGGTTGTCCCAGGATGTAATCAACCCTATATGGTCATCCTCATATGTAATAAGTCCTGGCATTGTGTGCATGCTATCCTTGGATGTAATGAGTCCTATAAGGTCATATTTGGATGTAATCAGTCTTGGTGTGGCACACATATTTTTATTATATGTAATGATTCCTTGAGGTTTCATTGGACGTGATAAGTCCTTATGTGGTCCCATGATGGAGATCATGAGAGGTTACAGGGAACTTGCTCTGTGCTTGGGCGGTTCTCACATAGTGGTAGACCCAGGTTGTTTTTGAGACATAATGAGTGTTGGCATGCTCCTATGTTTGTAGAATGTGAGTTGACCATGGAGAGACATAATGCACTTGGTGTGCTCCTAGGATATTCTAGCATAGTGGTAGACATAGGTCATTGTTGAGACGTAATGAGTCCTGGTGTGCTCCTATGTTGGAATGAAGTAGGTGGTATGTGATATGCTTATGGGTTGTGATCCTTGTACAATGATGAGATGATTCATATATGACGATATGATTCATACAAGATGAGATGAAGGTAGGAGATGTACGTGATTGCAGTGGGAATGTAATGTATGGTATTGGGTTGTACCTACATGATGAATTGTTCGAGGATATGACGAAGACCTAGATGAGGACTAGGTATACACCCATCATGAAACATGGTTAGATCTATAGAAACTTCCTATGACAAATAGAGATGTATGTCACTATTCAATGATCAACAAGATGAGAACTATGACACAAATGAAGATGGTGATTCAGTTACGATGACGTGATGATATGTGTTGTGGATTGTAGTTAGATAATACCTTCCTAGTTAAGAGGGAGTGTTGTTGTATTTGTAAATTCATAATATATTATGATGTATATTATCATTGTATATTGTTGTACCCCCATCAGAGATGTGTTTCCCTCCTTTCAAGATGTCATTATTATATATGTCCAATGAGGTAAACACTCCATTGTAATTTGGGGAAATAGTCCCCAATATAAATAAAGTAAAATGTATTATTGAGTCTTCCTAGGTAGGTCATCCCCAAAGAGGTGACCTGGTCGACCTATTTAGTTAAGTAAGTTACACAATGAAAGAATATAAATAGTGAGGCACCCTCCCTATTTGTACACACAATCACACTCTCATATGTGTGCCTTAGGAGAGAGAGGACAAGTATGCTAAAAGAGGAAAGAGAGAGAGATGAAAAAGACTTCGCGTTCTTGGGTTTTACCATCTTGTGTTATTGGCTTAGTTACAGAACTATTCTAAAGAAGTTTCCATGTTTTTTTTTTATGGTTTCCCCAAGGAAAATATTTGTCTCTTGTGTATCTTCTCTATCTTATGTATCTTGTTGTGCTATTTATTCTTTCAGATAAATATTCTAATTGAATTAGATTAGAAAAAATACCAAAATCTTCTCCATTGGTAATTCATATAGTGATACATGAATCAGACATAGATAAGTCATGTAGTGGTACATGGCTCAGACATTGGTAAGTCATGAAGTAATACCTGACTCAGACATCACTAAGTCATGCAATGGTACATGGATCAAATACCAGTAAGTCATGGTACATGACTCATACAACCAGAGGCTATAATATCTCTTATGGATTGCACCCACATGATCAGATACATAGTCAAGACCTCAAATGAATATCAGACAATAGTTTTTAAGGTATTCGAGACTGTCAATGAGTATAAGATAATCAGGTGAGTTATAGCTAGGATTTTTGGGGAACAATCAAACCTATTTCATCTTAGCTTTTCAACATTAAGCTAGCATTATTAGGATCTTTAACTGAGAGAATAAAAAGTACAACAATCAAACATAAGAGACAATGAACACAGTTTTTTTCCTCGGGGAAACCATAAATGGAGAAAACCTCGCAACTTCCTCAGAGACAGAATCAACACCAAAATAGAAAATCCCAAAAAAGTAAGTGATCTCTCGATAGCAGTAACCTTCTTCTTATCTAGCTCCAGTGTCTTCTCCTTCCTAAACTATGCGCTACACTTGAGTGTGTATGTGTTGTGTGCTAAATAAAGAGTCCAGTTCTCTATTTATACTAATCCCAGCATGACTAAAACCCTACTAGGGCCGACCTCTCTAGGAGAATCTAATAACCGTAGTGCCCCGGAACTGCGGGGACTTTAACCCTTAAACAATAGGAGGGTTACCCACAATGACTTGACATGAATTGTTTACATTATAGATCTTCCCAATCAAAACATCGAGGCATGACATGACACAAGTGCATCCCGGAATAAACATTGGGTTACAATAGATAATAAATACAAGTGAATACATTCCAAAGTTACAATTACATCAACACTCCCTCTTAACTAGGAAGGTATTCTCTTGACACAATTTTCATCACTAGTCTTCTTCTCTGGGTCATCTCATCATCTACATATTTAAGTCATCTTCATCTTCAAGTCATCCTCATCTTCAGATCTGGATCATCACTCAATATGGATCATTGCTGGACATCATCACTGGATCTAGATCATCACTGGATCTGGATCATCACTGGACATCATCACTAGATCTAGATCATTACTCGATCTGGATCATCACTGGATCTGGATCATCACTTGATCTTGATCATCACTGGACATCATCACTGGATCTGGATCATCATGGGTGCTATCTCATGATTCTTCTTGTCATAAGAAGTTCTACAGAGCCAGCCCTTTTTCGTGCTAGTTATAGGCCTAGCCTCCATGAAAGGTCTTCTTCAGCGCTTATATCTGACCTACTCATTAGAATGGACTACCTAGCACTTACATCTAACCTACTCATCAGAAAGGTATGCCCAGCACTTACATTTGATCATGTAGGAACCAATCCTACGATCACATCAGAAAGGCCCAGTACTCACATTCGCCAGCATGATAGGACACAACTACTATCATCTGTGAAAAGGCTTAGCACTTACATCTGACCTACTCGTCAGAAAGGCATGCACTCACATATGGTATTGTAGAAACAAAATCCTACAATCTCATCAAAAAGGCCCCCAATCCTAGACTGAGATACCTGGTAACTGACCAGGTGCCTCCATTCTCCCAGAGAATGGCAGTAGCCATTACATCCGACCTACTCGTCGAAATAGATAGCACTCACATATGAACTGCTCGTTAGAAAGGAATAGCACCCACATCTAACCTCCTCATTAGAAATGCACAACACTCACATCTGACCTACTCGTCAGAATCTCACAGCACTTACATCTCACCTGCTCGTTAGAATGGCTAGCACTCACATTTGACATGGAAGGAACCTAATCCTTTAGCCATGATAGAATGGCTCATCCCTTATATCTGATCAAGTGGGAACACATTAGAATGGCCATGCACTCATATTTGATCATATGAGAACACATCTCACAGTCATATCAGAACGACCCTCAGTCTCAGACTGAGTTTTCCTGGTAACTAACTAGGCACCTCCATTCCAAGAATGGAAATAGCCCTTATATCTGATAATGTAGGAACCAATCCTACAGTCATATCAAAATGGTTCAACAATCATATCTAACATGGAAGGAACCAATCCTCTCACCATGTTATAATGGCTCAGCCCTTACATCTGACCATGGAAGAAACTAATCCTCTCACCATGTCAAAATGGCTCACGGACTCATCACTTCCCTTTGGAGAGAACCTCGATCTAGAAAACACCAAGCTTCTCCCTGAAGTACTCAAAATTCACCCTAGCCAATGGCTTTGTCAACACATCATCTATCTGATCATCTGTTGCAACATATTGGAGCTTCACTGCTCCCCTCTGCACCATATCCCTAATATAGTGATACTTGATCTCAATATGCTTCTACTTGTCATGGAACACTGGATTCTATGACAACTTCACGCAACTTTGGTTGTCACAATGTATACAAGTAGCATCCAATTGGAGATCAAATAAATCAAACAGTAGCTTCCTCAGCCATACTACCTCACAACTACCTGAACAAGCTACGACATACTCTGTTTCAGTTGTACTCAGTGCCACACAAGATTGCTTCCTGCTAAACTAAGAGATTACACATGATCCCATACTGAAGCAACACACTAAAGTGCTCTTCCTATTGATGGCACTACCTGCCCAATCTGAATCAACATAACCCTCCAGGTTAATCTTCTGATTTGCCTCATACTTGAGCCCATAATCAATTGTACCCCTTAGATACCTTAGAATATGCATTGCAACAATCAAGTGAACATTTATTAGATCTGTCAAGAACTGGCTCAAGGTGTTCACAGCAAAGAAAATATCTAGTCTCGTGTTCGTCAGGTACATCAAGGACCCAATCATCTGATGATACATCGTAGCATCAACCAACTCTGATGAAGCGTCGCTCAATAGCTTCAGGTTCGATTCCATAGGTGTGACCATAGCCTTATAGTCCATCATACCAAACCTCTTTAGGATCTCTACTGCATACTTCCCTTGTCCAAGGAAGATTCCATCTACACTCTGCCACACCTCCATACCTAGAAAATAATGCATCATACCCAAGTCCTTCATTTTGAACTCGATAGCAATATTTCTCTTTGTATCAGAAATCAACTCATCCTGTCAGAAACAGATCATCTACACATAGTAGAAGCATCACTGGATTGCCATCTTCAACCTTGTAGTAAAGGTTGGAATCTTCTTTACTCTTGGTAAAGCCCAAACTAGATAGAAAGCTATCAATTCTACCGTACCATGTCCTAGGTGCCTGTTTCAAACCATACAGGGCTTTCTTCAATATGCACACATGATACTCCCTATCATGTGTCTCAAAACCGAGTGGCTTTTCTACATACACTTCCTCTTCCACTACACCATTCAAGAAAGCAGTCTTGACATCCATCTAGTGTATATTTCATTTCATTACTGCAGCTAGAGCAAGTACTGATCTGATGGAAGTGTATCTAGATACAAGTGCAAAGGTTTCTTCATAATCTATTCCTTCTTTCTGAGAGAAACCCCGAGCCACAAATATTGCTTTATATTTTTCAATGCTACTGTCTGCAGCATGCTTGATCTTGTAGATCCATTTGGAAGTTACAATTGAATTCCCTTCTGGTCTTGGAACAACATCCCAAACATCACTCTTCATGATCGATTGATATTCTTTGACCATAGCATCCTTCCATTCTTTTCGTTCTACCGCTTCTTCATAACTGGAAGGTTCTTTATCAATGAAATCACATAGTAAAACTACATACCCGGAGTAGGATCTGGTCCTCTTTCTTTCTCTGTGATTCTCTTCTGGAGCCCCATATCTTTCTACACCTTGGATAATTTCATGTACCAAAGCAGGTTTTCTCTTATGAGGATTCTTCTCCAAAGGTGGATCTATAGGCCTTTGCGGTTCTTCAAATTCTCAATCTTCTTCTTGAGTTTCTTCATTCATGGTTGTATCATGAATCCTGGGTGCTTCTGCTTCTTTAGATTCTTCAGCAGGTCTCTTTTTATATTTTTTGTAAGCTATTTCTTCATCAAATGTCACATCCCTACTGATGTCAGTATTCTTGTGTCCTGGGAAATATATTCTATAAGCCTTCGAGCTTTCAGAGTATCCCACAAATATACCTTTCTTTCCTGAAGGATCTAATTTTGTTCTCTTCTCTTTTGGAATGTGTATGTATACATGATAACTGAATATTCTGCGATGGATAACTTCTGGTTTCTTGTCAGATAAGACTTCTTTAGGAGTCTTGTTCTTTAGTACTCTATGTGGAGTACGGTTCTGTACATAAATTGCTGTTCTAGCAGCTTTCACCCAAAGATGCATAGGAATATCTTGATCATGAAGCATAGCTATTGCAGCTTCCATGATAGTTCTATTCTTCCATTCCACAATCCCATTCTGTTGTGGATTATAAGGAGTGGACAACTCCCTTTTAATCCCTAATTTGTTACATAGCTATTTGAATTCATTTGAAGTGAATTCTCCGCCATTATCTGATCGAAAAGTATTGATCTTCTTTTCAGTGTGATTCTCAATCAAGGCTTTCAATTCCTTGAACTTGCCGAATACTTTGTGTTTGTTCTTCATGAAGTAAACCCATGTCTTCCTAGAAAAATCATCAATGAATGAAACATAATATGCATACCCGCTTAGTGATCTTGATGACATAGGACCGCATACATCGAAGTGGATGATTTCTAGGATTCCTTTGGCTTTGCTTTCGCTTCTAGGAAATGTCTTCTTTGTATTCTTTCCTTTCGCACACCCTTTGTAGAACCCATCATGTTTTGCTTGGAATTCTAGAATACCTTCAACAACTTTTCTTGCAATTTGTAGTGCTCTGTAATGCGCATGTGCAAGCCTTCTATGCCAAAGTTCACTTGGATCTACTGTGTCATGAATCAAGGCTTGTTCTAGATTGCCCTTTAATTTGTACAATCCTCCTTCTTGTTCTCCAATCACCACTGCATCATCGATAGTCTTTCCTTTCGGCCACATGATGACTTGACCATCTATGAATGCAACCCTCATTCCTTTTGCATCTAATGTAGATATGGAGCATAAGTTCTTCTTGAGTCCTGGCACCAACAAAACTTCCTTCATTGTTATAGACTTTCTAGAGTCTAGCTTATCGGAGGATTCCCCACTAACTTTTATTGGATACTAGTAGTCATCTCCTAGCTTTACCTTGTGAGGTGATTCATGTTCTGATAGTTTCACAAAGGATTCCTTGAATCCTATCATATGCTTGGAAGCCCCACTGTCTATAAGCCAATTAGTGCTTCCATGAGAAATGTTTCCCATAAGATAAGAAATCAAAACATATTCATCTTCACTGGAAGAATCTTCACTTTCATATCTGGTTCTTTTCTTGGATGGTTCATCATCCTCTGCAGCATGAGCATGATGTCTTTTCTTGTTTCCCTTCTTCTTATGAGAGTTAATATTGTTTCTAGGGCAGTCTTTTGCAAAGTGTCCTCTTTCATCACATGTATAGCATCTCAATTTAGATAGGTCCTTTCTATTATTATATTTATGGTAAAGATTCTTACCTTTGGAGTGATGAGAGTTTCTTCTGCCTTTCTTGGAGTGAACTGTGAGAGATTGATCTTCACTTCTCATCTTCTCTTCTCGAGCTGCTATCCGAGATTCTTCTTGAGAGAATTCTACCCATAGTCTGCTGAACTTGACTAACTTCTTTTTGGCACAGATTCCTTGGATGAATGAATCCCATGACCTAGGAAGGCAATTCAGTATTGTCATCACAATTCCTACATTCTCCACTTATTCATCTACAAATTCTAGTTGTTCTTTGATCTAGGAGACCCTTGTGAAGTAAGACTGGATTGTTTCTACATTCTGAATCTTCACATTCTTCAGTTGGTTTCTTAGAGTCATCTTCCGATTTATGTTCTTCCTTCAAACAATTTGGTTAGGGCATCAAACATAGCTTTAGGTGTCTTGAGCGAGGACACCTGTGGTATAAGGTGATCCTTGATAGAATAAGCAATGATTCTCTTTGCCATAACCAAATTTTTCTCATGTAATGCCTTTGCCTCATCTCTCTCTGGAACTGGAACCTTCTCACTAATATAGGAGTCCAACTCATTTTCTTCCAGGACCAGGGAGATCCTATACTTCCAAGCTCGAAAGTTATTAGCTCCCTCAAGATTTTCATCAAGCTTGGTATGATGAGACATCTCAACTGAGAACCTCAAATGGAAATACAAAATATTTAGATCTTACCAAGTCAAGATGTCGGATCTGGATTTGGAGCTAAAAATCCTGCAGAGCTGGTTCAGGAGCAAATTAAGGATTTGCTTTTTTGGATTTCTGTCCAACCAATTGCTTTGAATTTTATTCCTAAATTTGATTTTAGGGAGGAGATCAATCCAGGCCTGGGCTCACTAAAAAATTCCTCTTCTATGAAAAGCCTAAATTTTTGGTAGCAGTGTCGGGTTCAAAACTGAAAAACCTCACAATTGGATTTTGTTTCGACATAAATATGCACCCTAGGGAGGATAGTTATTCCAACCTTATTTTACTGAAAATATGTGGAGAGAGATCCACAAAATAGGAATCCCTAGTTCCTGCAGCTGCACAATGTCTTCTTCTCAGGTTAGCTCTGATACCATGTTAGTTTTTCAACATTAAGCTAGCATTATTAGGATCTTTAACTGAGAGAATAGCAAGTATAACAATCAAACACAAGAGACAATGAACACAGTGTTTTTCCTTGGGGAAACCATAAATGGAGAAAACCCCACAACTTCCTCAGAGATAGAATCAACACCAAAATAGAAAAGCCCAAAATAGTAAGTGATGTCCCAGCAGCAGTAACCTTCTTCTTATCTATCCCCATTGTCTTCTCCTTCCTCAACTATGTACTACACTTGAGTGTGTATGTGTTATGTGCTAAATAGAGAGTCCAGCTCTCTATTTATACTAATCCCAGCATGACTAAAACCCTACTAGGGCTGACCTCTCTAGAAGAGTCTAATAACCCTAGTGCCCTAGGACTTTAACCCTTAGACAATAGGAGGGTTACCCACAATGACTTGACATGAATTGTTTACATTATAGATCTTCCCAATCAGAACATCGAGGCATGACATGACACAAGTACATCCTGGAATAAACATCGGGTTACAATAGATAATAAATACAAGTGAATACATTCCAAAGTTACAATTACATCAACATTGAAGAGGTCAAATAATTAGGTGATTTTTGTGGCCTAATAAGGGAAATAATAAAATAAGAGTTATAATAATAATAAAAAAAGTTCTAAATTTTGGAGGGGAAAAAGAAAAAACTACTTTTTATTATTGTTATTTTTATGTATCCCATTATTTATTCACCCAAATTTCAAGTTTGGGGTCTCATTGGATGCGTAGTTTAATTCCACATCTAACCGATACCCCACACTGCATACTTCTAAGGTACCCATGGCATCCGAAAATGAAAATTTAAATAAAAACACATATTTTAATATTAAAATAACTTTTTAATTGAAATTTTCATTTTCAGGTGCCGTGGGTACCTCAAAAGTATGCAATGTGGGTATGGGATGGATGCAGAATTAAATTAAGCATCCAATGAGTTCCCAAACTCAAAATTTGGGTGAACTTGTAAGTAGATATGTCAAAAATATGATAAGAAAAAGTAGTTTTTCTTTTTTCCTCCATTTTTTTACAAATTTTACCCTTATTCTTGACATCATCATCTTAAATCCTATTGGTTCTTATAAAGTGAATTTTAATGGTACAATTTGTGTTTTGAGGCCCATTTTTTACCTCAAAATTCCCCTAATGATCCATATACTTGGCTAGTCGGGTATAATGAGATTAAGAAGAAGAAATAGGCCACTTGGAAGTGGGTAGATAGTGGAGAACATCATGGACGATGGAAATATCATAGAGAAATTCTCTAGATCGTAGAATATTATAGAAGTAAAAAAGAAGAATTAAACCAAAACAAAACAATTAACTGAAGAAAAATAATAGTCATAAATAACATTGAAGAAGAACTTCCAAAAAACAAGCAATGTTGAATATTGTCTAAGAAGTGTTTGGGTACACAAGTTACTCCCAAAAGACCGAACACCTTGAGCAACTGCTTCACACAAATAGATCACAGATCAACACACCGATGTTTTTCATGTGGTTAAAATCCTCAAGAAAGAAACAGTCCACGGCCCCAGCCAAATAGCTACTTGGAGAAATTTATTATGCAAAAGAAAGAAAGTTACATGAGCTTCTCATAATCGATCAACTAGCCAAGGACCCTCTATGTTCTTTAAATAGAGATCATAGACCAATCGGGTGTTAAGGCATGGATCAATGGTAGGTATGATCTAAGAGAAGTTGAACCGTTGGATCACTCTATGTCTAGAACATATCATGATCGTCGGATTAGAATATTTACAAATGCATACTAATGCATACTAGAGAAACACACTTTTACCTAATGGATATATTACACAAGTTGATCTTAACTAACTCCTAAGTGTCCAAATATCCTAACATCCCCCCTTAAGAACAACTTGGGATAGGATTGAAGGATTTACAAAAGTGACACTATTAGGAGAAGGAAGGAGGCATTAGATCCTATCCCCCCTTAAGGACACATTCCTGAACTCCTAACATAGACCAAAGTTTAGAAAACTTTGCTTCTATAAGAGACTTGGTGAAGATGTCTGCAACTTGATCATCTGTAGGGAAATAGAGAACTTCAATAACACTATCATCAACAAGATTTATGATGAAGTGCATGTGTAGCTCAATGTGTTTGCTGCACTGATGTAGAACTAGATCTTTGGAAAGCTTGATGGCACTTTGATTGTCGCACCAAAGTGGAGTAGGCTGCTGCTGCTCGAATCCAAACTATGAAAGGATCTGTCGAAGCCATAAAGCTTCCTGACTAGCATTAACTATAGCTCGATATTTTGCTTTTACTGAAGAAAGAGCAAGAGCTTGTTGTTTCTTACAAGCCCAAGTGACGGGTTCAGATCCCAGACTGAAAACATAACCTGCAGTAGACTTTCGGTCATCAGGATCGTCGGCCCAATCTGAATCAATGAAACCAACCAACAAAGGCTTCCCACCTGTACTGTAATGAATCCCAAACTGAATTGTACCTCAAATATATCAAAGTGTTTTTTTTGTTGCTTTCCAGTGACTTTCATGAGGAGTTTCATATAACGAGCAACATGACCAACGACAAAGGAAAGGTTAGGATGGGAATGAGTCAAGTATAAAAGAATACCAACAAGCTTACAATACAAGGTGGCATCTACTTCAGGGGAAGTACAAGTGGCAGAAATTTTGATTCCAGACTGGAAAGGAGAAAGGGCTGGTTTACAATCTTCCATGTGGAAGCAACGAAGAAGGTCACAAGCATACTTAGACTAGGAATGAAAGATTCCTTCTTTGGTTTGCAATACTTGGAGACCAAAAAAATAATGCAAATGTCCTAAGTCTGACATTTCAAAATTTTGCTTAAAACTGGATTTCACATGGGTTATCATTTTAGGGTCATTACCAGTAAGGATAAGATCATCAACATAAAGAACAAGTATGATGAGATGGTTTCCTAATTTCTTGGTATAGACATTGGGGTAAGAATGGCATCTAGAAAAACCAGTGTCAAGGAGAAAGCTATCCATTTTGGCATACCAAGCTCTAGGATCTTGCTTAAGGCAATATAAGGATTTTTTAAGAAGACAAACAAGGCTAGAGTTATTCTAAACATATCCATGAGGTTGTTCCATGTAAATAACCATGTAAGAAGGGGGACTTGACATCCATTTGATAGACTTCCTAGTTATGTAAGGATGCAAGGGAAAGAACAAGGCGGATGGAGCTCATTTTTGCTACAGGGGAAAAGGTTTCATTGTAGTCAATCCCTTCAACTTGGGAAAAACCTTTGGCAACTAACCTTGCCTTAATTCTTTCAACACTTCCATCTTATGTGTACTTAGTTCTATAGACCCATTTACATCTGACAAGTTTTCTTCCTTTTGGAATAGGAACAAGATCCCAAGTATCATTCACCATTAAGGAACGATATTCTTCATCCATAGCTGCGTCCCAATTGGGATTTCTTGAAGCTTCTGCAAAAGTTTCTCGATCATGATTCTTGGAAACTTGAGCCAAAAGGGAAGAGGCTCGCTGAAACTGAGAATGTGTTCTACGTTGATCTCTAGGATCACCGGTAAGATCACCAGCTACTTCACATGTTGAACAAACCCATTGAGGAGGCATTGGTGCTGGTGCAATTGGAGGAATATGAGCAGGCAGAGGTGGATTTTCATCCTCACTGTCATCATCAGAAACTGGAGTTGGAAACCTATCAAGGAAGTTGGAAGAAGAAGAAGAAGAAGGCACAATTGCCGAATCAAGCTCACAGGCCAAAGATGGCACACCCGTCAAGTTAGGCTTGTAGGCCAATAGATTTTTATCAAATTTAACATCTCTTCTAATGATTATATCATGTGAATGGGACTGAAGAAGTCTATAACCTTTTACATCTTTTGAATATCCAACAAATATGCACTTTTCACTTTTAGGCTGCAATGCTTTCTGTTTTTCATCCGGAATGTGAGCCCATGCTTCACAACCAAACACACAAAAGTGACTTACATCCAGTTTAATTTTACTCCATGCTTATTCCAGTGTTATACCTTGTAAAACTTTAGTGGGTGTGCGATTAACTATGTAATTTGCACAATTTATGGCCTTAGTCCAATATTGAAGACCTAGTCCCTTAGATTGGATCATACAATTAGCCATTTCTTTTAAAGTGTGGTTCTTCGGTTTAGCTACACCATTTTGTTGTGGTGTATATGGAACAGTGTGTTGTTGTTAGATTCCTTGTTCAGTACAAAAAGTAGTGAACTTGTTGTTAACATATTCTTCTCCATTATCAGATCTTAACTTAATAATTTGATGACCAGATTGTTTTTCAACAAGGGCTTTGTAGGACAAGAATATATTAAATACTTCGTTCTTAAGTTTTAGGAAGTAAACCCAAGTGTGTCTGGAGTAGTCATCAATGAAAGTTAAGAAATATTTGAAACCAGAAAATGATGCAGATGGAAGAGGACCATACAAGTCACTATGCACAAGCTCCAAAGGAACCAAGGCATGCCAAGAGGTAGGTTTGTCAAAACTATCTTGATGATGTTTTCAAAGTACACAACCAGAACAAACACCATTCTTGCAAGATACCATCAGAAGGCTATTCACCATATTGTCTTTACATTGTTGTTGCAATGAGCGATAATTTAAGTGACCAAATTGCTCATGCCAAAGTTTGCAAAAGTTATCACTATGAGCAACAAAAACTGAAGGAAAAGGTAATGACCCAAAGTTGTTAAATTTCTACAACCTGGTAATATCATCAACAGTTCCAGTAGCAAGGACATTTTGAGGAATTTTAAAATCCTTGATTACAACTTGGTGATGTGTAATGTCACAGTTTTACCTTCACCTGAATGAGTAATTTGATAGACTGATAACAAATTGCAGAAATTTTTTGGAACACATAGTACAACACTGAAATGACCATTTTCTACTAGAACTGTTCCAGATCCTACAACACTTAGAGATCTATCATCACCAACAAATATTTGTTTGGTGTTACATTCTTGCATAGTAGAAAAGATGGCTTGATCCTTATCCATATGATAAGATGCTCCAGAATCAATGAGCCATTCATTTGAAGTAGAAGAAGAAGATGCAGTATAAGAGTAACCAAAAGCACAAAGTGCATGTCCATGAGAGTTATATTCTGAAGATTAATATAGGCTGATGTGGTGCTTCTTCATTGTTACTTCCAAGGCTGCCATCTTCTTGAAACACTTAGATTCATCATGATTATGTTTCCCACAAAAATTGTAATGATGCTCAGTCTTCTTTCCTTTTGGCTTGGATCCTTTGTCATGTTTTAAAGAAGGAGTTGACTGAGAGGGTTTGGGACCCTTATTGTTTGGCTTATTATTGCGAGAATTATGTTTCTTGGGAGGCTTGGACTTTTCTTTCTGTTGGGACAATAAGGCTTTCCTAGATGTATCTACATTATTAATTATTCCAAAATGAATGAACTTATCTTGCTCGTTAATTAAGGAATCACAAAAGGATTCAACACTAGGCTCTTGATAGCTAGCTGCAGTCAAGTATTCTTTCATGGAGTAGAATGTAGATACAAAAATAGAATATGCAGGTCCAAGTTTGGACAGAATATGATAAATACATTGTTTGTCTTCTTTCTTAATCTTGCATTCTGCACATAAGAGTCTAAGAGTTTTATACTTAGATAAATAGTTTTGAATGCATGAAAAATCATTTGGATTCAAGGAAAGCAACTCATTCTCAAGTTGATGACCCCAAATTTCATTGTGTTTACCAAACATAGATTCCAACTTTTCCCAAGATTTATCAAGTTCATCAATTCCAGATATGTGGAATTGCAAATCAGTAGAGATTGACATCTCAATCAATCCACGAGCTTCATCACATATATTTTCCCATTTAATTTTCTTATCATCATCAGTGGGTTCTATTTCTTTCCCTGAGGTTATCTTGAAAAGTCCCCTACTTCGTAGAACATCCTCCATGCAAGATTTCCATGAGAAATAGTTAGAACTTGTAAGTATAATATCACAAGGGGTGGCCATACTATAAAATAATGGATGAAATAATAGAAACTAACTATCTGGATGCAAAGAACTCAAAAAAATATGCGGTTTTTAAAAAAATGGCACTGAAAACTGATTCTAGATGATGAAGTTATGCTTGATCAAAAAAAATGTTGAAGATGTCCCCAATAGTGACATGCCAGATATTAACTTGACCAACTAAAAAAAAGAACCCCCCTCTTCCCAAAATCAACCTTTGACAATCACTTTACAATAAAGTTGCTTTTAAGTGAATCACTTTTGTAGAATAAGTGATGTTCACTTTTACAATAATGTTACTTTTAAATAGTGTGGCAATAAATTAAAAGACTTAAGTGACTCACTTTATATTTTATTTTATTTATGTGAGATGCACTTTTATAATAAAGTAACTTGAAAATAGAAATTGCATGCACTAAAAAGTAGCTTAATAAGACTTGAACTCAAAACCTATTAAGGAATAAAGAAAGTTTGGACCAAGTGAGCTATGTTTAAAAGGTACATAAAAGAATGGAAAGAGGAAGGTTTTTTTTTTTTTTAACTCTTCTCTCTCGTTCTCCGTGCTTGCCTTTTTTTCCTACAAATCACCAAAAAAATGAAAAAACAAAAACAAAAAAAAATTCTTCCACACAATGGGGTTATATCTTGGTTAGCTTACCTGAAAAGTCTACATTTTCAAGTTTTCTCACTATTTCTGATTTGTCGTGATCGCACAAGGTGCACGGCAAAGAGCATACGTAGCCAAGAAGACAAGAAAAAAACTTTCTATTGATGTTTATGATTCACCACGATTGCACAAGGTGCACAGCAAAGAGCATACGCAGTTAGGGAAGGAAACAGTCCAAGACTAGAACAAAAAATATCTAATAATAAAATTGATAAGATATGAGAGATTTTAAAAAATCCATCACTGTAACATTATACCTTCAGATTTGCCAAAATCGGTGTTTCTGGAACAAATGGAAACAATTTTTGATGAAATGAAAACTATTTCCCAATGGAAACAACACTCCGGATGCAATGGAATAGCTCCCATAAGCCCAAAATGCACAGAAAATCTAGAACCAGAAAACCTTTCAAAGTTTTGGCAACACCGGTTCCAGATCTAGATCAAAACTGAAAGCAGCTCTTCATAAAATCTCTGATACGATGTTCAGGTACATAGGGTACTCCTAAAATACCGAACACCTTAAGCAACCTCTTCACACAAATAGATCATAGATCAACACACCGATGTTTGTCACATGGTTAAAACCCTCGAGAGGGAAACAATCCATGGCCCCAACCAAATAGCTACTTGGAGCAATTTATTATGCAAAATAAAGAAAGTTACATGAGCTTCTCATAATCAATCAACTTGCCAAGGACCCTCTATTCTCTTTAAATAGAGATCATAGAACAATTGGGTGTTAATCCATGTATCAATGGTAGCTATGAGCTAAGAGAAGTTGAACCGTCAGATCACTCTATGTCTAGAACATATCGTGACCGTCGGATTATAATATTTACAAATGCATACTAATGCATACTAAAGAAACAAACTTTTACCTAAAGGATATATTACACAAGTTTATCTTAACTAACTCATATGTGTCTAAATATCCTAACATCCCCCCTTAAGAACAACTTGGGATAGGATTGAAGGATTCACAAAAGTGACACTATTAGGAGAAGGAAGGAGGCATTAGAGCCTATTAGAAGAATACATTCCTCAGTAAGAGGGATCGTTGATATTTATGTAGCATAGGAATATATTATTATGAAGTACTATAGAAAGTGGAAATAAATGAAGAGAACAACTAACCCAATGAAATAGGTAAATTCACCCTGGAAGGAAAAATGACAAATCGACCTAAAAGATAAATAAAAGATAAATTAAATAATAAATAAAATTCAATCCAACCTAATTGCAGAAACTTCTAGCGAAAAAAAGAATATAATGAAGTGTTTACACACTTTTCTATATCATCAAGCAAGCACATGTCTCTCTCTCAAGTGGTGCACACTTCTCTAGGAGGACAAGTGAGGAACATGTTGAGCCCAGAATTGGTCCCTTTTAACCATCCTCAATCACCTTTTCTTCCCCTGCCCTACACCATTCATCATGCTAATCAGACCTGTTGTCCCCACTTTACTCCCCAAACTGTCAAGGTATGACTGGTCATTGTTTTATCTTGTTAATGCTTATGATTGTGATAATTAAAGCTGTGTATGTCTCAAATGTGGTAACATGTTATGATTTATGAAGGTAGTTTGAGATAAGTGGACTGCAGGAAGATGGGGCTGAACAAGTCTCGAAAGGAGGGATATTCGCCGCTCAATATGATCCTCATCCCTTCTATCATTACCCAAGGCACGTGATTCTAATGCGACATCTTAGACAGAGCAGTGACAAGGTAGCTGTAATAGAATGCGCCATAATTGGAAATCCTGGGTACACTGCTGCTCGAGTATAGTTGTGATCAGAGAAGATCACCACTCCTGGGCCAATTAACAGCTTTCCCGTATTTTCTATGTCTTTACCATGCCATGTTTGTAACCGCTAGTGTTATTTAGGGCACCTGAAGATCAGAGATATTCATGGCTGCCCTTTAATAGGGTTGGATGTTATGATCTACATGTATAAATATGTAGAGTTGTCTCGACCCAAGGGATGGCTGAAGAGATAATGCATTCATTGTATTAGCAGTGGAAGAAATTTGTGTAATCATTCTCTTTTTAATATAAGGAGTTACCTCTGGTTTAAGAAGTTTTACATTGTTCAGCCAGCATCTCTGTGTGAAGGCTGGGCCCGCCTTCCACAGAGATTGCTGTGTTAATCTAGGATTTTCTAATTCATCCGTTGTGTTATGTATTGTTAATTTTATTCCTTTTGTACGCAGTCGTAGTAAGTGTGGATTTACAGTATAATTGTGGTGGCATTTCCTTGAGATCTATGAGTGGTACAGAGTGACAGTCGACTGAGTATGTAACTATATTTTACTCAAGTACCCTGGATTCATTGGAGTACCCTGCTAACTTTTTGGTGTTACAACCAAAATCGCAGCTGGGCGGACACCCATTGATCATGGGGAGGCCTTGGTTGACCACAACTGATGCTTGCATCAGCTGTCGATCGGGGTCCATGACTATATCTGATGGCACTGAGACTAAAAGCCTCACCCTTTATCCTCCAGCTCGGCCAAGTCTAGAGGCTGAAACTTCTCTCTGGATAGAACCGGAGGAAGAGGAGGATGTTCAGCCACTATTAACTATAGGGAAGGCCTTAACTTTTAAAAATGAAATGGAAGACGATGCTATTAATAATTTTATTAGTGAACCCACTTCAGTCGATAAAACGTTTATCAAATCCTGAACATTACCCTGGGCAAGGAAGAACAAGAAAATCTTACAGAAGAAACATTAGTCGGTGTCACACACATAATCCTAGTAATGAAAAATTCAAAAAGTATTCCTATAGAGGTAGAGCCTAGAAAAACCTTGAATATTAATCCTAATCTCTCCTTAGATGAGCAGAAACGCCTTATCAGTCTCTTGAAAGAACACAAGGGGGCATTTTCTTGGGAGTATACGGACATGAGGGGTATTCCCTCTAATCTATGCACCCATCATATTTATATTAAAAGTGACTCCCGGCCTGTGTGTCATCCTCAACGATGAATGAACCCCAATTTAAGGGACATAGTGAAGGAAGAAATCCAAAAACTCTTGGAAGTAGGATTTATATATCCTATTTCAGATAGCGAGTGGCTTTCCCCACTCGTAATTGTACCCAAGAAAAAGGGTAAATGGAGGGTCTTTGTTGACTATAGGGAGCTGAACAAAGCTACACAAAAGGACCACTTCCCTTTTCCCTTTATTGACCAAGTACTCGAAACCTTATCAGGGAAGAAGTTCTTCTCCTTTCTAGATGGGTTTAGCGGGTACAATCAGATTTAGATTGCTCCTGAGGACCAGGATAAAACCACCTTCACTTGTCCCTGGGGAATGTTTGTCTATAGAGTGCTCCCCTTTGGTTTATGTAATGCACCAACAACATGTCAAAGAGCTGTAATTGGCATATTCTCTGAGTTAGTTAATGATAGTATGGAAATATTTATGGACGATTTTACTCCCTATGGCATGGATTTTGAGGAAGCACTGGAGATTTTAAAAAAGGTTTTAATTCGCTGTGAACATACTCAGCTCTCATTAAGCACTGAAAAGTGCCATATGATGATGAGTGAGGGGGTGGTATTGGGGCATTTCATCTCTATCAATGGCATTCAGGTGGACCCCTCAAAAATCAAGGTGATAAAAAATATACCTACCCGTTCAACTCAGAAAGAGGTGCGAAGTTTTCTGGGACATGCTGGATATTACCGAAGATTTATAGAAAAATTCTCCAAACTTGCTTCTCCTTTGTTCTCTCTGTTAATGAAGGATGCACATTTTGTGTGGAGTGAAGCATGCCAGACAACGTTTGATAAGATTAAGGAGAAGCTGTCCACAACTCCTATCTTAAGGGGACCTAATTGGACCCTACCCTTCCATATTTCTTCAGATGCCTCTGATATTGCCATTGGATCAGTTTTAGGACAGCAGGATGGTCAAGTACCTTATGCCATCTATTATGTTAGTAAAAACTTAGCCCCTGCTGAACTTAATTATACTATCACTGAAAAAGAATTCCTAGCTATTGTTTACTCCATTAATAAATTTTGACATTACATTACTGGATACCCTACATTTGTGCACACTGACCACTCTGCCATTAAATATTTAATGAACAAACCTGTCACCAATGCCAGAGTGACTAGGTGGCTCTTGTTATTGCAGGAATTTGATATTACCATTATAGATAAACCTGGGAAAGAAAATGTCATCGCCGATTTTTTATCTCGTTTCACTAATAGTGATGATAGTTTTCCTGTTGAGGACTCTTTTCCAGATGAACATCTATTCTCACTTTCATCTCATTCCCCCTGGTATGCAGACGTCGCTAATTATTTGGTTGCAGGAAAGCTCCCGCCACACATGTCTAAACGAGAAAAGAGAAAAATCATCCAGCAAAGTGCCAAGTATTGTTGGCTAAACGGTCATCTCTTCTACATAGGACCTGATCTTGAAATTAGAAGATGTGTAAGGAAAGATGAAATATTTCATATATTGAAGGCCTGTCATGATGAACCTTGTGGGGGACACTTTGCAGACAGGAGAACAGGGCACAAAGCACTGAGAATGGGCTACTATTGGCTGACTCTTTTCAGGGATGCTAAAAGGTATGTTCAGTCCTGTGACAGCTGCCAAAGGATGGGCTATCCCAATAAAACAAATCAGATGCCTCTACAACCTCAGGTAGTAGTTGAACCATTTGATAGATGGGCACTGGATTTTGTTGGCCCTATCAACCCTACTTCCAAACAGAAAGCTTACATTCTAGTTTTTACTGATTATATGACCAATTGGGTAGAGGCTGTAGCTTTGGCTAAGGCTAACGACCAGGCGGTGATTGATTTTCTGTACAGTGAAATATTTACCCTCTTTGGGGTACCGAAGGAAGTAGTTACCGATGGGGGACCACAATTCATGTCACATCAATTTGAATCCCTGCTCCGGAAGTATCATGTGTAGCATAGGGTGGCTTCACCTTACCACCCCCAAGCCAATGGTCAGCTGGAGAGCACTAATAAAGTTATTGAAGCCATCCTTACCAAAATAGTTAAGAGCCATCGAAAGGATTGGGATGACAGGCTTCCGAAAGCACTGTGGGCATATCGCATGACTTGGCGCAACACCACAGGTTTCTCTCCTTATGATTTAGTGTATGGAAAGAGTGCCATATTTCCAATTGAGTTTGAAATCAAAACCCTGAAGAAAGACACCGAAATGAATCTGGATGTAACAGAAGCCCAGAAGAGAAGATTGAATCAACTAAATGAATTGGATGAGAAGCGGTTAGCTGCAGTGGACCAGAATTTGTTGCTTCAGCAACAGAGATCCAATTGGCATGACCGATTTATTAAAAAGAAAATATTTTGTAAGGGAGACTGGGCGTTACTATATGACTCCAGGTTCAAAATGGATTTTAAAGGTAAATTACGTACAACGTGGCTAGGTCCATACTTGGTCGACAGGGTATTTGACAACGACACTGTCCGCCAGGTGACCATTGATGAAAACTGCATACCATTATTTGCTAATGGCCATAGACTGCGACTGTATCGTAAGCCTATTTCGAAAGATGCATTTATTTTGCAAATTGCCGCCGATCCAGATTATCAGCTGGCACCATGGCAGGAACTTCTCTCTGCCTTTTCCAATCCTTAAACTATAAATCATGTTTGAATTACTGTACATAAATAATGGTTTTTTTTTCCTACTTCATTATATATTGTTTTTTTCCCTTTTGCATTTGATCTTCTCGTTTGCTGTTGTTTTTCAAAATTTGCAGGGAAGCGCCAGGGGAATGACTAGATTGGGCCTATCGAGCGGGAGTCATTTTCCTATGCCTTCCCATGCTGCATTTCCTTTTCCTTAAAATAAATTTCTCGTTGGCCGTAAATCTTTTTCCCCGATGACTGTAAAACCTTTTTCTCGGCAGCTGTGAACCCTTTCCCGGTGTCTGCGACATCTTTCTCAGGGGCTGTAAATATTTCCCGGCGGCCGTAAATCTTTTTCCCGGCAGCCGTGAACCCTTTTCCAGTGGCTGCAACATATTTTCCGTGGCCGTGATATTTTTCTGGCAGCTGCAATTCCGCTATATTTCCCCGCTGTCTCCAGCATTAAGGGCCTCCTTTCTGTTTCACAACCTATAGTGGTAACTCCTGTGTTATTGGAAAATTGCTTCCTACGCTGTTCAACCTGCTAGATATGGCTCTGATTCCTCCTCGTGTCGGCGAGCTGGTCCATAAGGTGACGGTCTTTTTCATAATTGTGACCATGTGGATGCGATGGTTTGTGTTTCGCGGGCGGAAAGAATTATGGCAGTATCCCAGTTATCATGATTAAATTAATGACTATGCACGAGTTCGGCCTTCATAACGTCAGCAACCGCGCGTTCCACCATTCTCCGAAGGATATCCAACGCACGGTTTCACAAGGTATGCCTTTGATTTATCATGTGATTAAGTATTGATATGATTTAATGATATCAGTCATACCTTTATTCGTATCACCATTATGGCCTAATTAACTCTTTCCCCCATGCACCATAAAAACTAATAACTGCCACCTTCCCCAATTCGGAATAAAATTTCAAACGTTTTTTTGTGCTGAACTTTCCACATTTTCCCATTCCCTAACATCTCCTCTCAGCGATTCGTGCATCCTTTGTGCTGCAACCTCCATTTTTAGGCTCTGTAATCTGTGGGACAGCTACCTTAGTTTGAACTCAGAACCATGGGGATTCCAGCTCGTTACGAACCCTCCAATACACAGGAGCTCAGGAAAAATGCTGCGGTTTTTGCCATCTTTCAAGCCGCCGGGTGGACAGAATTTTTTGAACGTTTGGATGGATTCAATCATGAAGCAGCCTTACAATTCACTCTAAACCTTACATAAAATTACTCAGAGGTTTGGGGGTTGCGCATCGAAGTCTCGGAGGCCATTATCTCTGAGGTGACTGCCATCCCTCAGGTGGGAAGGGCTTGGTTTGAACGTCGAGTCCCTATTGCTACAGCATTAAAATCATTTTTAATAGAGGGGGAGCAGGTTCAACCATCAATAAGAGGGATAGCACTGCACTCATTACCGTAGCCATGGGATCAGGTTTCCATCTTCCTCAAGAAATACATCACTTGTGAAGGTAGGTACCAAACTGTTTATAATTCTGAACTACCTTTACTTTCTCAAATCCGCCATAGGACTTTGTTGAACATTCCATATTATCTCCTTCATGATTTACATCATATGGCGAGATTCGTCCAAGCTGCTAAGCATTCATTTGCCTCACTGACCCACCACGGTCTTATTAAATTAATAATTGTAAGAACCCTTACTCAGTATCATATAACCTGGGAACAATTCACAGCTAGGGCTCAGGCACCTGCTCCCTTACTGGGTGTCCCAATAGAACAGGAACAGGCTCATCCACAGCAAGGGGGACATGAACCACAGCAGGAGGACCGGAGCCCCTCCAATGTAGTTGGGGGGGGGGGATGGAACTAGATCTGAAGAAGAGCAACCAGGGGTACAAATAGAGCAATTGAGGGAGAATATCGATAAAAAACTTGTGGAAAACTCAGATAACAGGGAAGCTCTGGCAGTAGAAGGTGAAATTGGAGTAGCACTAAATGCTGCAACAATTGAACCTGAAGGTGACAAAGCCATGGAAATAGAAGAAAATATCGAGCCGGTGACCATTGAACCCTAACCTGAGTGGGGAGGAACTTTAATTGAGGAAGAACAGCCAGAGGAGCAAGAAAACACTAGAACAGGGGATATTCGTTCGATCTCAGTTGTGAATCCTGATATCCCATCTCCACAAAAGAACCTGGAATGGAGGACACTCTGGAGCTTAATGAAGAATTCTGCACTATAACACCAGAATGTTCCCGTGATACAGAAATCATAGGAGAATAATTGCAACAATAGGAGGATGAAGAAGTAAGCCAGGATGTTGTTACACATGAACCAACATCCTTGGAGGTTGCAACAAGGAATCTTGAAATGCAACTAGAAGATAACCCTGGAATGGATATCATTCCCGACATAAATTGGAGTGAGGATGAACAGGTACAGACACAATCCTCAGGTGACACCAAAATCCTTGAGGAGCAGCTGCACACTGAGGAAGACATCCAATCTCAGCAGCGGAAGGACAAAGAAAACATTGTCACACAAGAACCAGTGTCTCTAGAAGTAACGGATGTGGCTGTTGAAGGAAGTCCAGGAGGAGTGGCTATTACACAAGAACAAACAACTCTCAATTTAGCCTTAGCTGTGCAGGATGGCCAAAAAGAAGACACTGTCACACAAGAACCAGTGTCTCTAGAAGTAATGGATGTGGCTGTTGAGGAGAATCCAGGGAAAGTTGCTATCACACAAGAACCAGCAACTCTTGAACCAATTTTAGAAATGCAGGGTAACCAAGAAGAAGACACTGTTACACAAGAACCAGTGTCTTTAGGAGCAATGGATGTAGCTGTTGAAGAGAGTCTAAAGGAAGTTGTTGTCACACAAGAACCAGCAACTCTCATAGTAAACTTAGATGTGCAGGATGCCCAAAAGGAAGACACTATCCCACAAGAACCAGTGCTTCTACCCCTTAGAAATTTTATTGATTTGGACTCATATCAAGAGGATCATCATAAAAAGGAAATCTTGAAGCTCACAACAGAAGTCTCAACTCTGAGGCTGGAGGTGACCAAATGGAAAATCCAGGTGGAGGAACACCCGAGAGGCATGATTTCTCTCAGTGAGCATAGAAAAATCATCAGGGGATTGGAAGAGAATTGGGTAGAAGAATGGATGGCCCACAGAATTCGAGAAGACGAGCTACAGAGCAATTTGAGAGGATTGAAAAAGTTCCAATCCATGCAGTATGAGAAATAGCAGATGTATGCTCTCTCTCAAGAACTTCTGGGCACCAGGAATCCTTCTTCCTCTTATCCAGTATTCCTGTTTGAAAAATTTGTCTAGTTTAAATTGAAGGCTGTGAAGGAAGGGAGATCATTTGAAATAACAACCTCAGCAAAGTTCTTGGAGACATTCTTTGGAAGCAATTTTGAGGATCAAAATTTGTTGTGTGAACTATACTTGCATGAGATGGCTTTCCCTCTGGACCGCCACTCAAATCCTATCCCATTTGCAGGGGATGTTCAGCTGAGAGCTTTTGCCTCTTTTGTGAGCAATCATGCTCAGTGGAAAGGTATTTTCAAACCTTTTATCACAATGAAGCTCACAGCAACCTGTGGATTCAAAGTGAGCCCTAGAATCCTGGTATTCTTTTGGCTCGGTACAGAAATTTCCTTTCAAGTCCTCCGCAGGTGCAGCATATAATGAGACTTCAGGAAGAAGTGATCTCCACTTGCACCAACTACATTTTTAGACACCAGCAGGTAGCATTGGAAGGGAGTAAGCACAGATGGCAGGCTGCTTCCCCTGCACTCAGAGGCCGAGACCCCTACTATTTCAAGAATTTCAAGCAGGCACTTTCCAGGGTCAAGGGCTATGTGGGAAGTATCAGGGAGTGTGGGGTTAATTGGTTGGGTTTGAAATTCCAATTCCCCCTCATTTGGTGGCTAGAAAAACCCTATAACGTGGATTTATCCCTAACTAGGATAGAGGAGCAGCGATGCTGGAAGTATTGGATTACTCACAGAGGCTTTTTATTGAAAGATGAGGTGCCTGAGTTTCCTTACAATATTTCCTCCCTCCACGAGCAGAGCTTAGTATAGGATTCATATTTCGAATGATGCAGGTTGTTGCATGAGGACATGCAATAGGATAGTTGGGGGGAGATGTTGAGCCCAGAATTGGTCCCTTTTAACCATCCTCAATCACCTTTTCTTCCCCTGTCCTACACCATTCAACATGCTAATTAGACTTGTTGTCCCCACTTTACTCCCCAAACTGCCAAGGTATGACTGGTCATTGTTTTATCTTATTAATGCTTATGATTGTGATAATTAAAGTTGTGTATCTCTCAAATGTGCTAACATGTTATGATTTATGAAGGTAGTTTGAGATAAGTGGACTGTAGGAAGATGGGGCTGAACAAGTCTCGAAAGGAGGGATATTCGCCGCTCAATATGATCCTCAGCCCTTCTATCATTACCCAAGGCACGTGATTCTAATGCAACATCTTAGACAGAGTGGTGACAAGGCAGTTGTAATAGAATGCGCCATAATTGGAAATCCTGGGTACACTGCTGCTCGAGTATAGTTGTGATCAGAAAAGATCGCCACTCCTGGGCCAATTAACAACTTTCCCATATTTTCTATGTCTTTACCATGCCACGTTTGTAACAGCTAGTGTTATTTAGGGCGCCTGAAGATCAGAGATATTCATGGCTTCCCTTTAATAGGGTTGGATGTTATGATCTGCATATATAAATATGGAGAGTTGTCTCGACCCATGGGGGTTGCTGAAGAGATAATTCATTCATTGTATTAGCAGTGGAAGAAATTTGTGTAATCATTATCATTTTAATATAAGGAGTTACCTCTGGTTTAAGAAGTTTTACATTGTTCAGCCAACATCTCTGTGTGAAGGCTGGGCCCGCCTTCCACAGAGATTGCTGTGTTAATCTAGGATTTTCTAATTCATCCGTTGTGTGATGTCTTGTTAATTTTATTCCTTTTATACGCAGTCGTAGTAAGTGTGTATTTACAGTATAATTGTGGCGGAATTTCCTTGAGATCTATGAGTGGTACAGAGTGACAGTCGACTGAGTAGGTAACTATATTTTACGCAATTCATGTGGTAGTTGTACATAGCTTTGTTCATCCTATAGTTTTAGCTATTATCCCACGAATCCTTGCAACTTATCTTTACTGTTACGATTGTTGAATTTCATTCCCGTATTTCAATTTCTGAGAGTAGCTGAACTCAATCCTTTGCAATTGAATTCCTAGATTAACATTTGATTTATGCTTGTGGCTTTCAAGAGTAATCAAATTGAATAGGTGAATTACTTGTTCAGGAATGTGAATAGGACTTCCTTTTATCTGCAATTGTAATTTGAATCTTATGTTATTTTCCTTGATGCATGGTAGAAAGTAGTTGAGATTGTAGTATTTAGAAGATAAGTGGGATTACACAGATTCTTGGGATGAGCATAGTTGCTAGAGGATAATAGTGTTTAATTGCAGCGACTTTGTGTTTAAGCATATACTGTGCATTTATCCTTTGAAATACAAATACTTTCCTGGGTTGACAATAAATATTGTACACTCTGTATGTTGGTAGTAATCTACTTGCATATCGAGATCACGACAAAACACAAGAAGCATAATCTTTGGGGCCATCTTAATATCTCTCTTTCTCTCTTTCGGAACACCTACTCATAGGTCACTATGTATATTTCTTGTATATCATTATTCTATTTCGATAACTAGTGCAAGGCATTGGATTTGACATTGTATCTTCTTGAAGAATCTTATACAGAGAAGTTGTTGGGTTTTTCCTATGAAAGGGTTTTCCCAGTGTAAACATTGTGTCTATTGTGGATGTGTTTTTTTCTATGATCATTTTATACATGGATTTTATGTGTATGTGATAGAAAAGTGTTAAAAATTTAAAAAAATATAAATTGTAAAAAAATTAACATATTATATCATTTGAGCAATTGGTAGTATACACAAAAGGAATCTTTGATTATTTTTTATGGGAATGTTTCATTAGAGACCTTAAGGAGGAAATCCACACACATGTCCATATGCAATGTCCCTCTTGTTGGTTGGAAGCTTGTGATATTTCTTGAGAATATGAACCGGTGATTAATTCCCAACCCAAGCGCCATTCATTTTTTTCTCACACAGTATCTCCCATGGCTACTACTCTTAACAAATGCACCACCTAGTCATTATGAATCTAAAACTTGACCAAAAATTCCATGGCTGGGCATCATATCCTTGGAATTTGTTACACCTATCATGAAAAATTATTCTAAGGGTGTGTATTTCTCCCATACTATGTGCAAAAGCACCTACCCTAGATCAGTCGGATCAAAGGGTAGAGTTCATGGTGCGAGGTATTTCTCAACCTCAACTTGCAGTAATAAGAAATAAAAACAACATAAATATTTTTATGCTTATATAT
>LPNX010099482.1:172759-204862 GCA_001517045.1 Pseudotsuga menziesii
TGGTCTGGATCTCCAGTCATCTCCACTAATGGTTGTCAAAAAGGGGGAATGGATACAAGAGGGTATGGAGCAAACTCAACATACACCATGGAAATGATATGGAAAAATTATGGGAATGATGAAAAAAGGTTTCACCAATTGAGGGTTTAAGGAATGTAAAATTTGATGAAAAAGTATTTTTGGGGAGACCTTCACAATGTATTTATAGGATGATCCAAGGTTTTTTGACCCATGATACTGAACCATAGTATTTTATTGTCAATGGCACTTGTTAGCACTAAAAATCACACCCAAGGTTGTGGAAGGTTAACCCCGAGGTAACAACAAAACCATTTTAAGAAAGGGAATTGGATTTTCCGTTTCCAGAGAGGGATCTCTCATAGATATATAAAAAGGCCAGATATAGACATGAAATGGAATTTAGATGTTGTTGTGGTTGAAATAGAGTAAATATAAATTGGGCTATGGAGTCACAATTATCATGAAACACAGAGCAATTTGCATGGGAAATGTCTGCAAAGGAAAGATAATACTTCAGTTACGGTCGATATGTTTTTGGAATGGTGATAAGGATGAAATGATAATAGTCCATTAACACAGAGCACTGCTTAGAATGAATTTTTCATTAACTTTGGAAGAAAATTTTTATGGATATCTGAAACGATAGACAGAGCATAAACAAGTATGAATTTCTAAAAATATCACACACTTATCTCAGATATGAAGTAAAACATAATAGAAAGATTAATAATAAAGACATGCACATAAAGAAGAGAAATTGTAGATTGTAACTAAGAAATATACATGAATATCTGCATTCAAAGACCAACATTCAGCTCTGCAACTTCTATTAAAAATATATCTCAAAATTGCATAACAAAAAAGTCTCATGGGTTTCAACCCTTTCTCTGTCTACCGAGGGTATACTTATAGTGTATGAACCCTCGATACCAACCTCACAATAGGGTCAAAATTAGTTACAATTTGAGAAACAAAATTACAACAAACTCTAACGTGGCACATTTTCCACGATTTTCAAAAAACATAAAATATGAGGGTGATGCACATGCTGAATCTAAAATAGCAATGCATCTTTAGGATCCTAGCTTGCTTGATCATTATACAACTATCTCTTTGATCTTTGCCACACCTTCATGTCTTTATTGGTGCAACCTATATTTACTTTTCCCATAAATATCAACTAGATTCCATTGATCAACAACTAGTAGATCTATATTATTCATATCCTTAGCCAATACCCTGAGATCCACATTTTTTGAATAAGAGAAAACTGACAATTTGGCACATGTAGCTTTAAAGTCAAACAACATTTCAAAGTCTCCAACCAATTTGTTAATCACATTATTTCCTAACAAGGATTTCTATTGCATATCATCAAACTGTCTATGATCTAACTTGCAACTGATTAACCTGTCATTATACTCACTCTGAGACCACATTCCTCCTCTCTCTTCCCAAAAGAAAGAAAGTCCTCTTTTGAACAGAAGATTAATTGGTTCAATAAATTCCTTAATTTGATTATGCATAACCTCATTTTTTGCTTAAAATGTTTCTAAATGCCTATATTTATTCACCACTCTCCTTTCCCATGTGATAACTAGAACCATATCCTGGATATTTTATTTCTTCATTCCCTCTTCTAACAAATTGTTAAAAAACCTAATTGCAGTATTAGATGTGTCAATAGGATTCCTATTTAACACATGTTTTACCATAAAGAAGTTTTGTTTATCAGCTTGTGTAACAATATCCTTATCAAGAATAAAATCTAAATAAGGCCCGAGCTTGGTTGTTTCTGCTATCAGTACATCCCAGATGAGATGAATTTCTCCCTGTAATGCTAACTATCTTGTAACCTGTTTTGTCAATTTGTTGTTCTTATCCACCGGTTCCTTACATTTTTCTTCCAATGCCTTCCTTTCTAGTTCTTTCTTTTCACTGATTCCCTCCAAATTTTTATTCTATTTCTTCAAACCACTGATTTCCAACTCTTTAAGACTTACCTCTAACATGGCTTGTACTATTCCCTATTCATTAGATCTTTCCATATGAGGAATGATCCTTAATTCTAGCTCCTTTTATTTCTCCTGCAACTTTCCTTCCATTTCTTCAAACTTTTTCTTCATATATTTCTCACCCTCTACTACCAAGGCCATGCATTTTTTCCATTTTTTTTACTTATCAACAAACTTCAATAATTTTGCTTTACAATTAGGGAGCTAATTATTCAGGTTCTCCTTTTCTTTTTCTATCTTGGCTAGCTCGAAGACCTATATTAGCTGGGTGGCAGGTATGAGAATCTTCTTTTTTAATAACTGAATGTCTTTTTCTTTCTCATCTAACAACCTTTCAATCCCAAATCCCTCATCATATTGACCTCCAGCAACCAACATATCAGTTTGTAGCTTCTTTATCTGTGTTTGGTGGGCCTTATTTTCCACCTTTTCTTGCCTTAATTTGTTCTCAATTTTACCTTTGAGGGTATGTAACTTGAAAAATTCTAGAGTCATTAGAGGAAATTTCAACTCAAAATGGGCCTCCTAAAATGAACTAATAAAATAATAGTTAAAATAATAAAATAATATTTATTAATTTTGGAGGAAGAAAATAAAAAAACTACATATCCCCAAATTTATATTAAAAAAGTGTTTAAGACCTATACGGTATTTCAAATTTAAAGAAATTTCATTGGCTAACACATGATGACATGGAATTTGAATAAAAGTTAAAAGGCCCATTTTGAGTTGAAATTTCCTCTAATGGATCTTTAGAAAGTGAGCAAATAAGATATCTCATGTCTACTTGTGCAGATGAATCATGTCAGGTATGGGGATATCATCTAGGTTCATTTTTACTTCTGCAACTTTGTTCTCGGTTTCCAAAGCCAAGTTCAGAGTGTTTTGGACATAATAATCAACTGAAATCAAAGACACATCTTGATTAGAAATATTTATTACTTCAGAATATAATTTTAGAGTCTCTTCTGAAGTTATGTCTTTGATGTCTTTAAATGTATCCACTAACTCTGCTTTGTTCTTGTACTGGGAGGAGGAATCGATCAGAGTATCTGCAAATGAATATTCTTGTACCTCAAATGTAGGGACTAGTATCTTCATTTTCCTTTTCCCTTTGTTTATAGTGGTATCTAGGACAAGTTGTCCTTATATTTCAACCTTCTTCCTTTTGGGAGTTTCAACAGTATCCTCATCCTCGATATCCATTTCCTCAGGAAAATCTATTTTATTTTTTCCTTCTAATTGGTTGGCCAATGGAGTAATGCTCTCAGCTGCAGCAACCAAATTGGGGATATCAGGCAATAAAGAGACAACCTCTCTTATTGAAGAGCTTGAATATTCATCTAATTCAACAATTTTTGGGGCCTCCTTTTGGTTATTAGACCAATTGGGAGATTCTGCTAATCCCACATCCTCTTTGTGTTTAAAATTCCTTCTCCTATTTAATATAACCTCGTGGGGGTCATATTTGATTGCTGGTTCTATCTCAAATCTTAGCTCTCTAAGTAATCCTTCCACCATTGGAAAATCACACTTGTTCTTGATGGTGAATGAACCTACATCCCAAGGGTATTTGATGTCAGTAAACTTCTTAGATTTTAGGAAGTGTTCAATCTCTATGAGCAGCTTTTGTTTGATGAAATCCATTTAGAAGACTCTTGGAGTTAGGAAATATGGTAACATATAAGGTGTCAGGGTGAAACCATACTTTCTGATCACTGTTCCATATTCAAATAGGAACCAATCTCATGTTCTCTTTTTTGTAGAATCTTGCAGTATATTCCACATCTTTGGCAACATCCAGGACAACTCTTTTGGAAAATGGCAGCATAAATCTCTATCGTGAGGAAATTCATGAAATTGGTATAATCCTTGTACATTTCAACTATTAATACCATTTCTGGTAGTTGTATATTATCCTTGTTGAAGGAAAGGAACATCTTTAATAGATATGACTGGAACCTAAAATTTTTGGTCTTGTGCAAGTTCATTAGCTGAGAATGAATATTATTAGCTAAGAACTCATCAAATTTAACACATGACACTTGTAATGACTGACTGGGTTCATCTAAATCAGCAAGACAAGTTCTTAAGACAAAGATAAGACTCATAAGGGTGTCAAGGATGTATTTCTCTGTGTCTAGACCCAAAAATTGACATAACATGGTTACTGCACACTTGGTTTCTTCGTTAAATAAGGATGCACTAGGAATTATGGGTTGGACGACTCGTCTTCTGTCTTGAAATATATTTTAAAAACCTCTTTCTTTATCTCAATGGTGGAATCCTTAAAACACTGGAGTATAAACTCTTCATTGCAGTCTTTAGCATTTAAGGTAAACTCTTCAGGGACATATATGGTTTTCCTAATGATTGAGGAACTAATAGGACACAGAATGGTGTATTTGTTAAGGTTCATTATGATTCTTTCTGACAGAAAATAGGTGTTTACACACCAATCCACAAATTCCTAGAAACCATGGGTTTGTTTAGTATTAAAAAGGCGAAAAAAGGACTGATAGATGTTATGAAGGTCTATCCCCTGGTCCCTTAGAAAATTCAAATTATGTTTCACAGCCTCAATGGGGCCATTTAACAAGACATGGTAAAAAAAATCAGCATTCCTATCTTCCAAAATTTCTTATACTTTCTGATACTCTAAGCCCTAAGATTCTAAATTTTCCATTTGAGCCATCCATACAACTTTCAAGGGGGACAAAAAGGGCCTACCTGGTGTTTGACAAGTGTTTGATGGACGTTGTAGTAATTGGCTCCTTCTGTATTATATGTCATCTCGTTCTACCAATGCAAGAGAATAAAATAATGGATTGATTTCCATGTTCATAGTATTTATGATTTTCCATATTTTTAACTGTCTCACATCTTTAGTGACCAAAAATTTTCTTAGCCTTCCATTTCTACCTGATCTATTTTGCACCATTGATATTTTGTGCTACTTTGATTTCGTTATTCTCCCTCCATTTTTTCATTTCCCTTGTCTTCTATGCATATCGCATTATGAAATTATATCATAACCATCAATCTCATCATGGATCCTTTTTAACTGTCGATTTCCTGTTTCCTTTACTGATTCCACAATTTGAAATATACCTTCGGAGTGGGCATCTTTCATTGGGTGAAAAGATTCTAGGCCATAGATCCTTACATGATCAGATCTGGATCATTCATCTAGTTATCATTTTATCCACCTTTCATAAGCTTCGTATTCTCTCCTTCCCTCGCATCTTTGCATTGTGAAAAACATTTCATCCATAGATATGAATATACAACAAATCAGGGTCGTTCGCTGGTGTGGCTCCTACCGAATTTCATGATTCACCTCTTTTATATCCTGTATGCATGTTCCCATTGAAAAATCCTTCAAGATATTAGATCTCTGCCTCTTTTAATCCTCTTCATTCAACGTGGGGGACCTTACAGAATTTCACAGCGCCGAAGAAAATTATCCATTGTGTAAGTTACAATGGCGAAATATTGATTGACTATAGATATGCACCCATGTTGCATCTCCACCGTTGAGATATGAGGCTCATACCATATTTTGCAAGGGCAGATATTTATATTCACCCATGCATCTTGGGTGACTTTCAATCTTGGCCCTTGAAACATGAATCCTGTAATGGATTTCATAAACCTTCCTAAATTTTCCCTTTGCACATGTCGGCATGGTGAAATCTTTACCGGTTGTTTATTTTCTCATTCATATATACTTTTCAAAACCTAGAATCAAGGATATTTTCAATTATATGCCACTCCCAGTCTCGAAATGACCCCTCAACATATATGCAAAACTTCATTGACACTCTTCAAGGTCCTTTGTCAAGAAACTTTTAGACTTTATTTTGCCTTACATTGTTTTATACCCCTCCAACTACTTAGCAAAAATATAGTTCTAACAAGTGGCTCTATCTAGGGACGCTATCCTCTCTCCGAGGTAGAAAATAATCCTATAGACAAGGTTCCAAATATATTAGGCGAATCCCCATATTTCAGACCTAAAAAATATTTATTTTTGTTGTTTCTGTAAACAAAACACAAAGAAAAGGGAACATGGCTACCCCTCTAGATCTTAGGGACTTACCTTTGGGCTTCAAATCCCTTGGTTCACCATTTGTGTTGTTTGAAAATAAATAAATATATCCAACTATGATACATAATTTTACCTCTTCCCTTCAGGTCAAATAATGCTTGAGAAATCTTCCATTTACTGGACCTCTTTTTAGCTGAGATCCATCTTGATGCTACATAATGAAAGCATTCTCTCCCTTGTATGTTTCAATGATGTAAGGTCCAACCCACATGTGATAAAAAATTTATTTCTTATCTTCCCTAGGGAATCCCACTTCAGGACCAAATATTCAACCAAGAATTTCTCCTCTTTGGCCTTCCTATCAAAAGTATTCTTCATTTTTTCTTGATGTATATGTACTTTGTCATATGCTTTGTCTCTTAAGTCATTTAATTATATGATTCGATTAATTCTTCTATGTACATGATTTTCTTCATTCTGTTGTTCCTACAACAACCTCATGACTGGTACTCCCAAGGATGCTGGAAAAACTACTTCAGCTTCATATACTAACTGGAATGGTGACGTTCTGATTTCCCTTTTTGTGTTGATTCTATCATCCCACAAAGCATATTTCAACTTTGTGTGCTAGGCTCTCTTGTTATCTTCTAATAGCTTCTTGATAATCCTTACCAGGATTTTATTTGAATATTCTGCTAGCCCATTCCCCTGTGGATAATAGGTAGTAGAATGGTTGAGGCTAATATGATACTTATGACAAAAATTACTCATCTTCTTAGACTTGAAAGCTGTTGTAATATCTATCACAATCCTCCTAGGGAACCCAAACCTAACCAAAATTTTTTCTTCCAGAAAACCCATTATCACTGCATCAATAGCCCTCCTTGATCTAGGTGGATCATCTCAAATTTGATCTGAATTATACAGGTGTGAAGAGCGCTTCAACAACTTTCCACCGATTCCTCTTTCATGGAAAAAGACCTCCGAACACAGAAGATATTCAAGTTTGAAGTTTCGACAAATATGGTAAAAAAATTAGGTGTTTGATAAAAATAATTCAATGTAAAAAATATTTGGGAGTCAATGAGATTCAGACCCATGACCTCTATAAAGTGCTCTACACCTTAACCCTACACGCTTAGCCAACAAACCACATGATGTTCCTTGAAATCTCTATGGCATAATATTATTTTAAGTTTAAAATTATGTTAAGTTTGAAAGAGGGGCCAATGTCCTTGACCCATAATCCAAGGGGAGCCAATTTAATAAATTCCAATTCATATGGTAAATGATGGAGATACATGGATCATATAATAAACAAACCATACATTATAACTTATCATACCATAGTCCACGTGGGTTATTGTAATCATATTCTAATATGGTTATACCGGCACTTTAACAATTATGTCATTTGTAAGAGACGTGGTAAGGATCACTTTATGTTTGTTAAAAGGTGGCAACAAGAGTTGTGGTTTCAAATGGGCGCGTGGCCGCATGGTCCATGACCCAAAAACCAATTTTTATCATTATAAAAATGCAACATAAAACATAGTTGAGGGTAGGCACATATCCCGAGGAGGTAAACAAATTTTCAAGTATAGGAACACTTCCCAAGGTAGTTTTGCACATTTTCCAAGGTGGAATTGCATGCATTTCGAGGTGGTTTTTCTACATAGTACCCAAGGTGGTTTTGACACAGTTCCCGATGTTAGGATATTTAGACACTTAGGATTTAGTTAAGATAAACTTGTGCAATATATATGTTAGGTAAAGTGTGTTTCTTTAGAATGCATTAGTATGCATTTGTAAATATTCTAATCTGACGGTCACGATATGTTCTAGACATAAAATGATCCAACGATTCAACTTCTCTTAGATCATACCTACCATTTATCCATGGCTTAACACCCGATTGGTCCATGATCTCTATTTAAAGAGAATGGAGGGTCCTTGGCTAGTTTATTGATTATGAGAAGCTCATTTGTAACTTTCTTTCTTTTCCATAATAAATTTCTCCAAGTAGCTATTTGGCTAGGGTCGTGGACTGTTTCCCTCTCAAGTCTTTTAACCATGTGACAAACATTGATGTATTGATATGTGATCTATTTGTGTGAAATGATTTCTCTAGGTGTTTAGTATTTGGGGAGTACCCTATGTACTCGAACATGGTATCAAAGCATAGGTCTCAGGTTCAATTCCCCCAAGCTACGCCGGAGGTGGGTGTTGGAATATCGGTACAACCTCCACATGGTATAACCATCTGGAAATATAAAATAAGTGGAGTAACCACCACTCCTGGTGATAGGGCCTTATATTGGGTTTCAAATGTTCATCAACATCTATAGTTTTTGGTGTAACACCAAACCTTACATGGTATCAGAGCGTTTATGAAGAGCCACTTCCATTTGTGATCTAAATCTTGAACCCGTGTTGTCGAAATTTTGAAAGGGTTTATGGTTCAAGAGTTTCTATGCATTTGTGGAATATGGGAGCTATTCCATTGTATCTGGAGTGTCATTTCCATTGGGAAATAGTTTTCATTTTATCAAAATCCATTTCCGTTTGATCTAGAAACACCCATTTCGGAAAATCTAAAGGTATAATGTTACAGTGACGGATTTGTTTTATTTTTTTTTAAATCTCTCATATGTTTATCAGTTTTATTATTTATATATTTATTGTTTTAGTCTCAGATTATTTCCTTCCATGTTTGTGTATGCTCTTTTTCATTGATTCAGAAATAGAAAGGGAAAGGGTTTTCTTGGCTACGTATGCTCTTTGTCGTGCACCTTGTGCAATCACAATGAATCAGAAACAGAGAGAAAACATAGAATTTCTGGGTAAGCCAATGAGATCTAACCCTGCAAGCATGGAAATTTTTTGTTTTTCGGTTTGTGTGTGATTTGCAAGAAAAAGAAGCAAGCACGAAAACCGAGAGAGAAGAGTAAAAAAAAAAAACCCTTCCTCATTCCCTTCTTTTACGTACCTTTTAAACTTAGCTCACTTGGTCCAAAGTTTCTTTATTCCTTAATAGGTCTTGAGTTCAAGTCTTATTAAGTTACATTTAAATAGTCCATGCAATTTCTATTTTTAAGTTACTTTATTGTAAATGTGCATCTCACTTTAAAATAAAATAAATAAAATAAAAAGTGAGTCACTTAATTTTTTATTGTGCACTATTTAAAAGTACCATTAATGTAAAAGTGAACATCAATTATTTATACAAAAGTGATTCACTTAAAAGCAACTTTCTTGTAAGTGATTGTCAAAGGTTCATTTTGGGAAGAAGGGGGTTCTTTTTTAGTTGGTCAAGTTAATATCTGCCACGTCACTATTGGGGACATCTTCAACACTTTCTTTGATCAACAAGCATAACTTCATCATTCGAAATCAATTTTTTAGTGTCGTTTTTTTTTATAAATAGCCTAATATTTTGAGCTTTTTGCATCCACACAATTAGTTTTTGTTCTTTCAGCCATTATTTTACAATATGGCCAACCTTGTAATATTATACTTAACAGTTCTAACTATTTCTCAGGGAAATATTGTATGGAGGATGTTCTAAGAAGTGGGGGAATTTTCAGAATTACCTCAGGGAAAGAAACAAAACCCACTAATGATGATAAGAAAATAAAATAGGAAAATAGATGTGATGAAGCTCGTGGATTGATTAGAATGTCAATCTCTACTTATTTGCGATTCCACATATCTGGAATTGATGAACCTGATAAATCTTGGGAAAAATTGGAATCTGTGTTTGGCAAACACAATGAAATTCAAGGCCATCAACTTGAGAATGAGTTGATTTATTTGAATCCAAGTGATTTTTCATGTATTCAACATGTGAAGCAGCTAGTGATCTTATCGGTGATCTTAGAGATCAATGCCAAAAACATTCTTAGTTTCAGCGAGCCTCTTCTCTTTTGGCTCAAGTTTTCGAGAATGATGATCCAGAAATGTTTGCAGAAGCTTAAGGAAATCTAGATTGGGATGCAGCTATGGATGACGAATATTGTTCCTTAATGGTGAACGATAATTGGGATCTTGTTCCTCTTCCAAAAGGAAGAAAACTTGTCAGATGTAAATGGGTCTACAAAACTAAGTATGCATCATATGGAAGTGTTGAAATACTTAAGGCAAGGTTAGTTGCCAAAGGTTTTTCCCAAGTTGAAGGGACTTACTACAATGAAACATTTTCCCCTGTCGCAAAGAACTCCATCCGCCTTGTTCTTTCCCTTGCAGCCTTACATAACTGGGAAGTCCATCAAATGGATTCCAAGTCTACCTTCTTACATGGTGATTTACAGGAGGAAATTTACATGGGACAACCTCTTGGATATGTTCAAAATAACTCTATCCTTGTCTATCGCCTTAAGAAATCCTTATATGGCCTTATATGGTATGCTAAAATGGATAGCTTTCTCCTTGATATTGGTTTTTCTAGATGCCATTCTGACCCCAGTGTCTATACCAAGAAATTAGGAAACCATCTCAGGATATTTGTTCTTTATGTTGATGATCTTATCCTTACTGGTAGTCACCCTAAAATTTTAACCCATGTGAAATCCAGTCTTAAGCAAAATTTTGAAATGTCAGAGTTAGGACATTTGCATTATGTTTTTGGTCTCCAAGTCTTGCAAACCAAAGAAGGAATATTTCTTTCCCAGTCTAAGTATGCTTGTGACCTTCTTCGTCACTTTCACATGGAAGCTTGTAAACTAGCCCCTTCTCCCTTCCAGTCTGGAGTCAAACTTTTTGCCACTTGTACTTCACCTGAGTAGATGCCACCTTGTATTGCCAGCTTGCTAGTAGTCTGTTATACTTCACTCATTCCTATCCCTACCTTTCCTTTGCCATTGGTCATGTTTCCCGTTATATGCAAACACCTCATGAAAGTCACTGGAAAGAAGAAAAAAGAATACTTTGATATATTCGAGGTACAATTCAGTTTGGGATTCATTACAGTACAGGGGGGGGCATTTGTTAGTTGGTTTCATTGATTCAGATTGGATCGACGATCCTGATGATCGAAAGTCCACTGCAGGTTATGTTTTCAGTCTGGGATCTGGGCCTGTCACTTGGGCTTGCAAGAAACAACAAGATATTTCTCTTTCTTTAGTAGAAGCGGAATATCTAGCCGTAGATAATGCAAGTCATAAATCTCTATGGCTTCGACAAATCCTATCAGAGTTTAGATTCGAGCAACAACAGCCTACTCCACTTTGGTGCGACAATCAAAGTGCCATCAAGCATGCAAAAGATCCAGTTCTACATCAACACAGAAAACACATTGAACTACATATGCACTTCATCAGAAATCTTGTTCATGATTGTGTTCTTGAAATGCTCTATTGGCCTACAGATGATCAATCTGTGACTTGACACCCAATTGGTCCATGATCTCTATTTAAAGAGCATGGAGGGTCCTTGGCTAGTTGATCGATTATGAGAAGCTCATTTGTAACTTTCTTTCTTTTGCATAATAAATTACTCCAAGTAACTATTTTGCTGGAGTCATGGACTATTTCCCTCTCAAGGGTTTTAACCACGTGACAAACATCGGTGTATTGATCTATGATCTATTTGTGTAAAGTGGTTTCTCTAGGTGTTCGGTATTTTGGGAGTACCCTATGTACTCAAACACTCGATGTGGTTTTTGTTGCACAATTCCCGAGGTATGTACATGAATCCATACTGTTTTGTCTTATTTGTAAAAGTATTTCTCGATCTGCATGCCAAAGGAGGCCTTAGGAAAATTGGGTCGATTTAGACTCATTTTTCTCAATTTTTTGAGAGGAATGCAGTGGTGCAGTGTGTTTCTACGTCTGACTAACAAAACTCATAAGTGTTTCCAGAACACACATTTTGTAATCATTTGAATACTTTATAAATCATCCTTCCCATTTGGAAGTGGCCCAGAGACATAGCCAGGGGGTTTGGTGAACTCTGTTATTAGCTCTTATTCTTATTTATGGTTTTCTTACATTTTTGTGTGCTTATGTGCTTGATGGATTCTCTTTAATTATGCATTTTTAAATCCTTTTTATGAGTAATTGGATTTTCAAATTCACATGCAAATAATGGTTATAAAGATCCTTAAGTAATTTTCAGATCACTCTTTATAGGAATTGCTTCAATCCACTTTGTAAAATAGTCTGTGGCTATTAAAATCCATCTATGTTTTCCTGAAGAGTTAGGATTTATTTCCGCAATGAATTCTAGTCCCTACTATTGAAAAGGTGCTTCTACAAATATTGGATTAAGAGGAAGTGGAACAAGTTTCTTCTTACCATAAAAAAATATATAGCATTGGTGGTAGTTAGAGATCTCTTTATAAACATCAGAAAATACTGAGGGCTAGTAGAAACCAACTATCAATATTTTTTTGTTGTTACTTTCCAAGATTTGTGCCCCCCACAATCTCATTTATGAAACTCCTCCATTGTCTGCTGGGCTTCATTCTCCAAAAGACAATTCAATAAAACACTACCAGGATCTTTCCAATATATATATTCATGCAGAATACAAAACTTGGCATATTTTAGCTTTACTTACCTTTCCCTTGTTTTTCTTTACCCTCCAGGAGCCTATAAATTTTGTAGCACATACAAAATGTCAAAATACCATGTACATATGGAGAAATCATGCATTACCTACACCTCTGTGTCAAGCTGGTTTGAATGATTGGTCAAGAAATTTAGTTGCAAGGATTCACAGTTGGAATTTGTCATCATCTTTTCCAATCCTTGACCCTTAATCAATTTGGTGGGATTGATCTCAATGTCATCCTCTAGTAACACAACTATACATTTTGCTCTTTTTCCCTTTGGATCAGGTTGTGTGAGGATTCCCTTCACCACATATCTAGGAACATAAGCAATGATGTGTGAATGAATAACATAGACTCTAGAATCTTTCATAGAGTTGACTAGAGAATATGGCTTGTTTCTCCATTATGTCATATTTCAACTCCCCATTCCTTAACACTTTACTAAAAAAGGATATAGGCTGCTCAATATTTTGATCATTCTTATGCAACAACACTCTAGCAACAGTGTGCTCAGAAGCATAAGAAAAGATTAAAAAATATTTGCTAAAATCTAGACTTACCGGCACAGGGAATTCTGTGATGACTCGTTTTATATATCTAAAATCTCTCCTTGCATCCACTATCCATTTAATATCATGGTCCTTTTTCAGCATGATAGTGATATTCATCAGTATCTCAACAAAATTGGGGATGAATATTCTTATAAAATTTACCTGTCCAATGAAGGATTGCACTTCCTTTTTTCTCCTTGGTTCTTCAACCTTCAGGATTTCCTTGATCCTCTCTGAGTCAATATTTATACCATCCCTAGAAATGATGTGCCCTAGCAGTTTTTCTTCCTCTAATGCAAAATTTTATTTTTTGGGGTTTAGTGATATTCCATACCTTTTTCATTTCATAAACACTTTCTCCAAGTGTTTGACATGCTCAGTGTCATTCCTAGAGTACACAGTGATATCATCCATGTATACAACTATGAATTTATCTTTCTCTTCTGCAAAGGAAATGTCCATGGCGCGCTGGAAAGTGGCCATAACATTCATTAGACCAAAAGGCATCTTGGCATACATAAAAGTACCCCATGGTGTAGTGAAGGTAGTATTCTCTTGATCCTCAGGATACACCTTTATCTAATTGTATCCTGAGAAACCATCCATGGTGGAAATCCTTTCAGACCCCACTACTTTATACAAAATGTGTTCCATCTTGGGTAAAGGATAATTATCTTTAAAATATACTTTGTTAAGGTTCCTTAAATATATGCACAACCTGATTTCACCATTATTCTTCCTAACATGTGTGGAAATTGAACCCAAGTGACGGAACAATTACACTCACAAAATTGCTAATCAAACATGCAAAATTAACATCAAAGGAGACTGAAATTGGAGCATAACACTAATCTGTATTGAATAAGTGTACAACATCCAACCTTGTGAAGTAATAGTCTACTGCAATATATAATTACATGAGGGATTTGAATGAATGAGGATGTCATTCGAAATAGTCAAAAAGTAGGATTACTAAATCTAGTCAAATCCCCCATAGGTGCATAAAGTAGTTTCCAAATCAACTCGGATGCTCACGAATTGGAAAATTCAAGTAGGAAAGATAATAAGGGATGGAAATACAACTCATACATGCTTTTATTAGGAGAAAATGATGGAGGATGATGTGGGAAAAAAACAAGTCCACTACACCTAGTCTTGCTTTCCCTTTTGCTTTAATTCTCAATAAAACAGGAAGCTTTACAGAAAAAGAAGATATGTGCTTTGGAGGATCTAGAATAAACCAGCCATGCTAAATATGGTTTTTAGGAGGTTTCCCAAGCACTCCATGACTTAGTTTTAGCAAGTGTTTACTTCTATGGCATGTAGAAGGCAACTAGCATAGACTGCAATAAAGGGGACTAGGTAAATAAGATAAAAATGATTTAATTAATGTCTAAGGTAGGTAACTATGGGTTAATTATTATAACACCCCCCCTTAAGCCTGAATTTATGAGTAAATATCAGAAAACTTTAGGGCCTAGAAACAAGGCTTAGTCACCCTTTACATACTGCTTGTCCATTCAACCAAGGAAAGAGATGAAAACCAAGTGGGAAAATCCTCCCTTAAACATGAATAATAATAAAAAAATTGAAAACCTTGTCATCAATCATGCTTCACAGCATGATAAGCAATCCCCAGCAGTGATTTGATATTGCTGAATGTATTCTCACAAAAAAAATTGGTGAAGATGTATGCTACTTGTTCTGAAGATGCACAGAAGAGTAGATGAATGGTGCCATCATGCACAAGCTGTCTGATGTAGTGCATATGGATCTCAATGTGTTTAGTTCACTGTCTCTAAAATGGATCATTGCATATTTGAATGGTGCTCTGATTATCATAGTAGATAATAGTTGAAAACTTTGATTCGAAGCTACATTCTCCAAGTATTATCTGCAACCACAAACATTGAGTTGTTGCATTTACAACTCCTCTATACTCTGCTTCTGTAGATGAGAGTGCTATGGCACTCTGCTTCTTGCTTGACCAAGTGATTGGTCCTTCTACAAGCATGAACACATATCCTGATGTTGAATTTTGATCTGTGTTGTCACCTACCCAATCACTATTAGTAAACCCAATCAAATCAAGATCAGATTTAGCTTTATAGAATATCCCATGAGTTCTTGTTCCTTGAACAAAGTTAAGGATATTTTTGGCTTCTCTCTAATGGATCTCATGAGGCTAAACCATGTATCTTGAATCCACACTAACTACATAATATATATCAGGTCGAGTGTGTGTAAGATAAAGAAAACACCCAATCAACTACCTATACAGTGTATTATTTACTATAGGAGAAGAACCTGCTTCTTCAAGCCTAACTCCTGAAAGGAAGGGAGTCTTGCTTGACTTGCAATCTTTCATGTTGAACTTGTTCAGAAAATATAAGGCATAACTGGACTGATTTACTTTGATTCCATGTTGGGATTGATCACTTTTGAGACCCAATAATTGGCTCAACAATCCCAAATCAGTCGTAGAAAATGCATGGTTCATTGCATCCTTCAAGGAGGCAATCTCTTTCTTTGAACTTCTTGTAATCAGAAGGTCATCCACATACAAGACAATAATTATCAAAGAACCATGAATCAGATTCAAATAAACATTAGGATTAGACTTGCATCGAACAAAACTCAATGACAGTAGAAATCCATCAATCTTGGCATACCAAGCCTTGGGGGCTTGCTTGAGCCCATACAATGATTTCTTTAACCTGCACACAAAATATGGATTAGAAACAAATCCTTGATATTTATGCATGTAAATATATTCAGTGATATCTCCATTTAGGAAAGCACGCTTCACATCCATGTGATGTACCTCCCATTGCTTCGAAGCTACAATGGCTAAAGCTAGCCTTATGGAGTCCATCTTTGCCACTGGTGCAAAGGTTTCATTGTAGTAAATACCACGTACCTATGAGTATCCCTTGGCTACCAATATTGAATTATATTTCAAAGGTGAACCATCCACAGAAAAATTAGTTTTGAAAACCCACTTACATTGAACTAGCTTCCTCCTTGGGGGAAGATCAACCAGTTCCCAAGTGTTGTTCTTCTGGAGTGAGCTGAATTCTTCTTTCATGGTTGTTTTACATCTTGGATCATGTGCTGCATATTCATATGTATATGGATCTGATTCAATCATCATATAGCACTTCTCATCAAATAAGGGATCTTTCATACACAGGGCACTCTCAAATTGAGATCTAGTCCTCCTAGTGTCACTAGGATTTCCAGCTAGTTCCCCAGTTGCATGAATGGTATTTTCTGCCCATTTTCATCTTCTAGGACTGTCAGGATCTGCAATCAAATCATCATTATCAGACATATCAGAATCAGTGAACTCATTAGTCTCTCCACTTACAATCAATGGATCTGGTGGTGAAGAAGACTCTCCAACTTCAACTGTTACTAAAGGCTCTTCTTGGAACTGAACACTTCTTTCAGTGAAAGATTTGTTAGTTCTCAATTTTATTAGCTTGTACCCTTTTAAATATTCATAATACCCAACAAATAGGCACTCTTGCCTTTGGGGCTGCAAAGCCTTTCTCTTTTCAGTTGGAATTCTAGCCCAAGCCTTTGAGCCAAAAATCCTAAAATGGGTCACATTTGGCTTGTGCCCACTCCAAGATTTGAAAGGAGTCATACCATCAATATGATTATGAGGCACCCTATTATAGATGTAGGATTCACAGTTTACAGCCTCATCACAAAAATTTGGTGGCGAAGTCTTAGCCTCAATCATACAGGTTGCCATCTCCTTCAGTGACCTGTTCTTTCTCTCAGCAACACCATTTTGCTGTGGTGTGTAAGGGATCAAATGATGAATCTAAATACTTGCATCTTTACAATAGTGAATGAACTCAAAATTGACATACTCACCACCATTGTCAGATCTGAGGATCTTGAGTCTCCTCCCAGACCGGTTTTCAACCAAGGCCTTAAAGACTTTGAAGAGGTCAAAAACTTCAGACTTATTCTTTAGGAAGTAAACCCAACAATACCTGGAAAATTCATCTATGAATGTCAGTGCATATTTGGATTGACTCATGACATATGAGGAAATGGACCAGAAATGTCACTTTGGATCAACTCAAGAGGTGCATAGGTTCTCTCATGATTATCTCTCTCAAATTTATGCTATGGGTGTTATCGTAGGATACAACCTTAACAGACTCCCTTGGAAAACATGATCTTTGGTAACCTTATGAAGATATGTTTTTCACTCAAATCAGAAATATACTTGTATTTAATATGGCCAAATATTTCATGCCAAATCTTGCTTTCTTGATTATCATGAATCAGAAGAGCAGAGGGGTTTGAGTAGGGTATAAAATGGGAAAACATGTATACCTTCGAAGTGTGATCAATATCACCTTTTGCTATGAATTTACCATTCAAAATATCTGTGATTTCAACATCATCAGGGAAGAACATGACCTTCTTTGGATATCCTATGCGAGTCATCTAATAGACTGACAAGAGATTAGAGGCAAGACCTGGAACATACAACACATTATTGAACTTACCATGGTCAAGATCAATCCTTCCTTTTCCCAAACTGTCAGTGAGAGAGTCATCTCCCAAAACTATTGGTGGACCTTTTGACATGTCAAGAGAGGAGAATGCCTCTTTTGTCAAAACCATATGTCTAGAAGCTCTAGATTCTATGATGAATCTAGGTGAGCTTGATGTGCCAGCAACCAAAGCATGTACTCTCTCTTTGTACTCATCCTCCCCTCTTCTTTGAGCAATCAGGAAGGGAGATGTTATTCTTCTCTAGGAGTTGGGTCAACATGTCAATTTGCTTCTTCATACAAGAGCTTTCAAGATTATAGCCCTTACTGCAGCATGTGCACTTGCTCATTTCTCCTTTGTTCTTCTTCTTCTAGAAGTTCTTCTTGGAGCCTTAGGGCTCCTCTTGAGACTTGTTCTTGTCTCTCTTTTGCTTAGGTGGATTTTTATCTTTTTTTTTGCTTTTTGAATCCACCCTTGAATCTCCAGCAACTAAATCTTGGTATTTGGAAGGTTTGATGGTTCCCATCATCACCAACTTATCTTGTTCTTGTGTGAGGGATTCCATGAACTCTGCAAGCTTAGGCATCTTCCAGGCTCGAGTTGTCAACTTGGTGGCATGGAAGGTCGAAACAAACACTGAATAGTTAGGGCAAAGCTTTGAGAGTATGACTAGAACTAGTTGCTCCTCCTTCTTTTCAATCCCACATTGTTTTAGCTACAAAACAACGACTTTAAACTTGGAAAAATAGAGTTGCAAGGATTCGAAGCTGTTGGGACTTAAGGAGATCAACTCATTCTTGATTTGATGTCCTCTCATCTCATATGTCTTACCAAAAATCTCTACAATATTCTCCTACACTTCATTAGGTGATGTCAATCCATCAAGATAGAAGAGGAGGTCTCTTGAAATGCTCAAACACAAAAGACCATAGGCCTCATCCCTCCTGTTGTGCCATTTTATTTTCTCTACAGCTGCATTGGGATCTGCCTAAGTTGCCAAAGTAAACCTATAGATACCTTTCACTCTCAAAATTATCTCCATATCAGATTTCCATTCAAAGAAATTAAATAGAGTGAAGATGATATTTTGAGATTGGTCCATAGCTCAGAAACTGTCCCTTCAGTCAGTAGAATATGCTCCCAGTCAAGATGTCAAACCTGCAATAGAAATATGGAAGGAGAGAAATCAATCTACAAAGGCTCTTATATCATGTGGAAATTGAAACCAAGTGATATAAAAATTACACTCACAAAATTTCTAATCAAACATGGAAAATTAACATCAAAGGAGACTGAAATTGGAGCATAACACTAATCTATATTGAATAAGTGTACAATAGCCAACCTTGTGAAGTAATAGGCTGCTGAAATATATAATTACATGAGATATTTGAATGCATAAGGATGCCATTTGAAATATTCAAAAAGTAGGCTTACTAAATCTAGTCAAATCCCCCATAGGTGCATAAAGCAGTTTCCAAATCCACTAGGATTCTCACGAATTGGAAAACACAAGTAGGAAAGATAATAAGGGATGGAAAGACAACTCATACATGCTTTTATTAGGAGAAAAGGATGGAGCATTAGAGGAAATTTCAACTCAAAATGGGCCTCCTAAAATGAATTAATAAAATAATAGTTAAAATAATAAAATAATATTTATTAATTTTAGAGGAAGAAAAGAAAAAAACTACTTTTTTGTTTGTATTTTTGACATATCTCCTTGTGTTTTTACTCAAATTCCGATCGGGAGAGCTCGTTTGATGTGGAATTAAATTCCGCATCCAACAAGTACCCACTCAACATACTTTTGACGGACCCCACTACCCCAAAAAAAAGAAATACCTGAAAAAATACAATGATGACATCATCATTCCGTTTTTTCAGGTATTTCTTGTTTTTAGGGTAGCTGGGTTCGTCAAAAGTATGACGAGTGGGTACTCGTTGGATGCGTAATTTAAATCCGCATCCAATGAGCTCTCCCGATCGAAATTTGAGTAAAAACACAGGGAGATATGTCAAAAATACAAACCAAAAAAGTAGTTTTTTTTATGATACCTATCCCCAAATTTATATTAAAAAAGTGTTTAAGACCTATACGGTATTTCAAATTTAAAGCAATTTCATTGGCTAACACATGATGACATGGAATTTGAATAAAAGTTAAAAGGCCCATTTTGATTTGAAATTTCCTCTAATGGATGATGTGGGAAAAAAACAAGTGAACTACACCTAGTCTTGCTTTCCCTTTTTCCTTAATTCTCAATAAAACAGGTAGCTTTACAGAAAAATAAGATATACACTTTGGAGGATTTGGAATAAATCATACATGCCAAATATGGTTTCCAAGAGTTTTCCCAAGTGCTCCATGACTTAGTTTTAGCAAGTGTTGACTTCTATGACATGTAGAAGGCAACTAGCATAGAGTGGAATATAGGAGACTAGGTAAATAAGACAAAAATGATTTAATTAATGTCTAAGGTAGGTAACTATCGGTTGATTATTCTAACAAAATGCACCATATTCACAACACAGTTGGAAAATATTAGAGTTACAATAATATTCGCATTGAACAATTTTTTTTATTTCTTTCTCAATGTCAGGCAACAACATTGGATTAAATCTTCTTAATTTCTATCTAAAAGGTTTCTCACCGGGTTTTATAGGGATGGTATGTTGTATGATGGAGGTAACATACACTTTGATATCTTCATAGCTCCAGGAAAATATGTCAATGTGCATTTTCATCAAATTGATATAATCTTCTTTTTCTTTGACCGGCAAGATCTTTGACAGTTTTATGATCTTTTGGTTTTCTTCGGTCCCTATATGTTTATCTTCAACAAAATTGTTGACAGGCTTCATATTTGGATTCTTAGCCACATCATTTTGGTCAAACAACTTCTCTAGAGGGATCAGGCCTCTAGGGATATGATTACCCTTCAATTGAACTATATCCTTCCCCCTAAGGGAGTTTGTGTACTTCATGTTTTCATCAATTTGTACTTCTGTACTCTCTTCAGCCTCTAGGAATTTTTAATAATTATCATTTTCATTATCTACCCGAGTATTTACAAACTCACTAGATAACTTCAGAAATATCTTAATTTTCATATCATCCTCAAATACTTGCCAGTATTTGGAATTATCTGGTATGGAGGGTCTATTTGCAATGTCAACCTTATACTTCTTTAGGCCAGCAGTGGGATTTTTTAATTTACCAGCAGCAGCAGCTAAAGATTTACCATTGTGTTTTCATTACTGTGAACTAATGTGATCGTATGTTTGGTAAAATAATTACCAAACATATCCCACACTTTATTTCTATAAGCCTCTGGGATCTCTAGTTTGATATCTGTCATTTACTTGATTTATTACCAACTCTGAGTCCCCCATGACTTGTACGCTTTTGCATACCATATATTTCAAAGCATGCAACCCTAATAGTAAAGCTTTCATACTCTACCACATTGTTAGTACATTCAAAAGGTAACTTATAAGTCAGGCCATTAAAATCCCTAATGGGAGAAATAATATACACACCTGCACCAACACCAACCTTAGCCACTGATCCATCAAAATACATGGTCCATAGGCCTTCTTCTTTTTGTTTCTTCTCTACAACTTCTTGTCTATTTCCAGACTCTTCTTCCTCCTTAACTTCAATAGGTGTAGGGATTTAAATATCACAAGGACAAACATCATTAAAGAAAATGGAAGACCCTAAATCAGTATCAACAACATATATAACATGATTATATGGTTTATCTTGGATGCTAACTACATCTGGGGATATTTTCTCACTATACAGTTTTTATTCCCTCCAACCATAGGAATGGTATCATGGGACATGTCCATTTGCAGACGTCCTTTTTAATTTAGAGGTCCAAGATCTTGACAATAACACACCAAATTTTTGAGGAATTTCTGCTACGAAAACATCCATTACAATGGTTTTAGAGGGAATTTTTGTCAAAGTTATTACCATATCCTTAATCATTCAAAGACATTTTACCTTCTTGGAATCAAAAGAGTACAAATATTTATATGGTCTAGTAACTTCTAATCCCAAAATTTCTACCACTCCCTTTGGTATTATATTATGGGAGGCACCAAAATTTAACATGGAATTATGCAAAATAATATCATGTAAATTTATGTTATAGCTCAAAATGACACATCTTTTCATGTGACCACTTTCCCATGATTCCGTCGCATGTCGACACTTCCATGACGACACTTCATGAAATTCATTGAAAAAACACCTAACTTGGAGGACCCATATATTGAGTTCTCTAACCTTGTTTGACCTCATATTTGCACCATTGGAAAGGTAGTTCAGTTAGCTAAAACTTTCTAGAATACAACAAAGTCTGAAAATCCCCAAAAATACCCTAAAAATGAGTTTTTTTTATGTACACAAGTTTCATTAAGGAACTACTTTGTCTTCAACCCTAACTCTTCATTAAGCATATAAATAGAGGCAGGGAGGTCCTTGAGAGGGGACTTGAATCTTTGCATTGTTATGCTGGAGGATTTGGAGCTCTCTTTGACCACACCTTTTCCCTAGAAGCATCCCCCTTGTGTTGCAGAGCTTGGAGGTCGAGTTCCTTGGAGAAGAGAAGAAGCAGAACCAGATCAAGGTTTTGTGAGGTGTCGAACTTGAAGAGAAGGTATGTTTGTACTTGTTTTGAAGATTAATAAAGATGTGATGTCCTTCTTCTTCCCAAATCAATGTGTCTTGTATATTGAATATCTTATCATGATTATATGATGTTATTTATTAGATTATGTTTTCATGTTTCATTGAATATAATCTCCTTTCATATAGTCTATTTGGTTTGAGGAAGGTATAATTCATTTTGCAGGTCTCTTGGAGCAAGAGGAGCAAGAGGAGAAATAAGAGGATTGAAGAGACGCTTGGATCAACCTTAATTTGGCTAAGGTATGAACCATTCTAATCTCTGAAACTTGCTTATATATACTTGCAGAACCATTTGCATCCACCTTTCAACCCCAGTATGTTGATGGCCTCTTAAGCCCTAGCCATAGGATACTTTCCTCTACAACAGAACTAGCGACTCTGCTGGGGAGAGCCTTGTATTTTTGGGGTTTATTTATCTTTATTTCAGCCTTTTGTAAAGCTTTAGGTCCTTCTTGCCACTTAGGAACAAATTATTAGTCTGATAGCGCACTTCCCCTGCCTTCCTATGGAAGTTTTTGACCTTTTTGAGGTTTTTTTCCATCGATACACGAGTTGCGGACTGAACAGTCACGTGTATGGTTTGGTACACATGGCTTTCTATATTGTCAACCCATGTATGATATGTGACTTGTCAGCAGTTCAACCCACGTGTGCTTGTACATTCAACTTGCTGTATTATCATCCCACGTATGACACGCGACCTATCAGTAGTGAAACTCGCGTATGCCCCTTTAAACAATGTTTTTTCTCATTCTTGTGGTTTTTTCTATTGTTGAGAGCTGTTTGGTAGGTATTTTGGTGTCCTCTACAAGAGCATGACTCCAAGGAGTTATTGTCATCCATTTTTGTTGTTCTTTATCTATGTGGTAAGCCTTTTTATAGCATTAGGGTTTGTTCTTTGCTCTTTCCCCCTACCTCCTTTGCTTGGTATGATTGTTGGTTTATGTTTCTGGTCAGCCTCTATTAGTGATATTTATTTGAGTTCAGAAGCTTGTTGGTGTTGGATTCCTTCTTTTTTTGTTGGTTAACTTCACCATTCCAAAGTAGTTGACTTGTCTCTTATGCAAGCCTTCCTTCCAAGTAGGGTTTATACTAACTTTAGTTCATTTTAGAGTTTGTTTGGTGGTTGTATAGTAGAGTTCCTTTTGCTTGGTTCTTTTTATCTACATAATTTTGTTTGTAGGTAGTTTTTCTTTTGCATTTATAAAAGAAAAATAAAAAGAACATATACTTGTTTTTGCTGCTTTCCCCCCCACCTCCTTCTTTGGCTTGACCTTGTTGGACAAGGTACTGAGCAACCTCTGTTTGTAGGTTTAGATTGATACTTGGGACTTCTTGACCTTTGTTTATGTCAGTATTATTTCTCAGTCTCTTCATTCCAAATTTCTTGGCTTGTTTACCTTTGTAATCCTTCCTTTCAAGAGAGGTTGATATCCAACTTTAGGGAAACCTAGAGTTTGTTTGTGGGGTGTAGAGTAGTTGTCTATTTGCTTTGCTTACAGTACTTGCTTGCATTTAGGTTGTTTTTTATTTTTCATTTATAAAAGAAAAATAAGAAAAAAACACATGTTTGCATTATATGCATGTAGATTAGTTTTTTAGTCTAGATTGCATGGCATATCATTGTTTTTGAAAAAAATAGAAAGAATTTGTTCTTTTCTGGCTTTCAAGTTTCTATTTGAAAAAGATAAAGAGAATAGTTTTTTCTTTTTGCATTTCATTTCTCTTTGCTTAGTCATTTTCTTTTAACTTTGAGTCAAAATACCACATAAGTTTCATGCCATTTACCCTCTGACTAAAAACAACCGTTAAAATAAACGATATAATTTAAAAATTATTAGTAAGTTTTATTTTATAGGGTCATACACCAACTAGCTCAGGCTAGACTTGTGGAGTGGGGAGTTTTAACTCTCCACAAGTATAAAATTTCATATGTAGTTGGACAATCAATAGGTAAACCATTTTTTAAATTGATTGTATCTGGGAAGCTCCTCTCAAATGGGAGTTAAGCACAAGGCCGCGTTGAGGCTTGGACTGAGGAGATACCCCTCTGATTCCTTGTCAAAGTGTAGACCAAGGTTTTTGCGCATCTGGGGATTCTATCTTAGATAGGGTTTCAGGCTTTGTTACCCTACCCATGCATATGAAACAAGCTTGTGACTATCCCCCCATACTATCAATATAGTTAAGGTAGCCTTTAGTCGCTTTGACATCTCGGGTTCATACAAAGGTACACCGGAAGGCTATTTCTGGTTGACCTTGGACGAGCTTGGAAGGTAACCACAGTAGAAGGTGTGGGAGGGCAATGGGAGATTCCTCTACTTGTGCCTAAGAACATCTATAGGGATGCCAAGTAACTATATATCAGCTTTCCTTTGGAAAGTGTATCTTATACATGATTGTCTATTTGGATTTAGGAATTTTTTTAGTAAGTGTTGTATGGTTTGTCTGTACTTAGTGTGCCTTTAGGTGTGTGCTTTGTAATTTTGGTTGCTTGTCAACCTCATACTTTGTCTTCTTGTTTGAAACTATGGCTCACACCCCTTTGAACACCAACCAAGAGATCCCCATGCTGGGAACTCCTTGTACTATTCCTCTCATAGGGAATGTTGGTGTTCCCTTGATGGCCACCCTCAATCTACCTGGATTCACCCTAGGGCTACCGGTGTGGTTTTTTTCCACTCCAACTATCCTAAATTCCCCTGGTGCTTCTCAAGTAATCTCCTTATATCAAGGGCATCAAAACAATGCTTCCCCTTCACCTGTAGTTGATTCTCCTCCTCCTTCTACCTCATGCGGTGAAAGTACTGATACTAGTAACTGACAATCTAAAAGGAGTAAAAGAAGAAGGAATAGGAAGAAGGCACATAATAAAGGGAGCACCCATTCAACCTCTACAAGTCAAGTTGAACCTCACCACCCAGCCTCTGTAGTTCATGCTGGGGGCACCTATCCAACCTCTGCAGGTCATGTTGGATCTAAGCACTCAACCTCTACAAGTCAAGTTGATCTTCACCTCCCAGCCTCTGCAGTTCATGCTGGGGGCACCTATCCAACCTATGCAGGTCATGTTGGATATAAGCACTCAACCTATGCAAGTCAAGTTGATCTTCACCATCCAGCCTCTGTTGATCATGCTGGTGGGATCCTTCCAACCTTTCAAGGTCATGTCGGATCCAATCACTCAACCTCTGTAGTTCATGCTGAGGGCACCCGTTCAACCTCTGATGTTCAAGTTGAACCTCCCCATCCAACCTCTGCAAGTCATGTTGGATCCATCCACCCAGCCTCTGAAGTTCATGCTGGGGGCACACACTCAACTGCTGCAAAGCATGTTGATCCTAACCATTCAGCCTCTGCGGTTCATGCTGGTGGTGCCTGTCCAACCTCCGCAAGTCATGTTGGACCTAGTCTCTCAGTCTCTTTGGTTCATGCTAAAGACAATCCGTTAGCCACTGCGAGTCATGTTGACACTATTGAAAAGACTACCCGTTCAAAACACAAACCCAAGTTGCCTTGTAAGCTTTGTGAGGGAGACCACCTTACTTATAAATTCCCTTCTATCACGGAGGTACGCAGAGTTTGGTTTCATGGTCATCCCATTTTTTAACATCCTGAAGTCTCTCAACAACCAGCCTCTCTTAGTCAGGTTGGACCTAGTCACCCAACCTCTGTAGTTCATGCTGGGGGAAAACTCTCAACCTCTGTAGGTCATGCTAAGAGAAAACAATCATCCATTGCTAGTCATGTTGACACCGTTAAGAAAACTGGTCATTCGAAGTGCAAAATTAATTTCCCTTGTAAGCTATGCAAGGGAGATCATCTTACTCACCAGTGCCCTACTATCGAAGAGGTGCAAAGAGTGTGGTCTGAGACTCAAGAATTTCCTTATCCTAAACAACCTATAGTTTCTCAAAAACCTACTCAACCTTTGGTTGATCAAGTGGTCGAACCAATCTCATATTTGGTCGATCCCACTCTTCTTTCAGAGAGTGATCATGATTTAATTGAACCAATTTCATATTTGGTCAATCCCAATCTCCCTTCAGAGAGTGACTTTCATGAAGCGGTTGAATCAATTCCATTGTCGATCAATCCCACTCCTCCTTTGGAGATTGAAGTGTCTACTAGTCACATGTTCTTCACTATTAGTTCAGAACTTACTGAACAAGGGGAAACTAAACTTGCTTCAGATCAAACCCCACCAAGCTCTCGGATTTCTTCCTTTGATTGAGATAGCCTAGTTGAGCCGCACCTTCCTTCTGACACACCTTTCCAGATAAAGGTCAAAGTTGAACAATACATGATTTCTCATTGCATTGTTGATGAAGGAGCCTCAGTTAGTATCTTGTTTGCTCGTGCTTGGCAAGGCATGGGATCTCCTAGCCTTGTGTCGACTACTAGTCAGTTACTGGTGTTTGATAGAAGAAATTGTATAGCCTTAGGAATTCTTACTCAAAAACATGTTACTTTGGGTGGGAAGACCGTCTTAGTTGACTTCATGGTGATAAAAGACCCCTTGGACTTCAATATGCTCCTTGGACATGATTATGTCTATGCCATGCAAGCTGTGGTGTCAACATTATTTTTTGTGATGTACTTTAATCATGGTGAAGAAATTGTCACTATCGATAAGTTGGATTTTCTTGATCCTTCTCCTAACCCAAGTAGAGACCAGGTATTTCCTTTATCGATTCCCAGTGTTTCTATAGACACTACCCTGCCACAGGTGAGCTATGTGGCCTCATGTCTTTTGCGTTCAATTGCTACTAAGAAGTAGCCTCTGTTTTCATGCTTACCTTCTCAGGACTTGGTCCCAGTAGTTGACCAAGTGAGTCATCCTATACAGATCGTGGAGAATGCTCTCCACTTTGTCAATCCATTTAAAATTTTAGACATGTGTCCTATCTCGGATGATCTCCTTCCTTCGGATGAAGTCTTCCTAGAGTCTTTGATATAGTCTGATCTTCTATTGGATGTTGGTTCAGTTGTGACTAATTCTAACCTTGATTTGCCGAGTAAGCCTGACCTTTCTTTTTATGTTGGTCTTGATGAGTCTTTTGACTCTTTCTTTGAACAGCAAGTTAGTGATCTTAATGAGTTTGATTTTTCTTATGAATTTTTCAACTCTCATGATACTGAGTTTGTTCCTGCAGACTCTATATCCCTTGTTGATTTTTTCTCTCCTTCTGAGGTTGATCTTATTGATTATAAACAATCGAGCCTTGGTGCTATAGAATCTTCCTTTGTCGATTCTACCTTGGCTTTACCGTTTGTAGAAGATAGCAAAGCCACATGTGTTTCTACCAAAGTGACCCGTATCGAATCTTTTCTTTTGAATATGATCCCGATGTTGTTGTTTCTTGGAGACAAGATTATTAGTTGGATTCACAACTGTTTACTGGCCTTGTCTTGTTGTTCAAGCTGTAACTGCATTTGCATGTGTCCTGCTTGCACTTATGAGCCTGATGCTGGCTTCCACACTTTTAGCTCGTTGTATAAGCCCTCATCTTTATTCTCATTGTCGCTAAGCCTTGTATAATTTTGCATTTGCAGCTTGACACCTTTTACCATGAGGAGACATCCCCAAAGTGTCTTTATCCTACTCATGTTCCTTGCATTATGCATAGGTTTTTTCCTTGCACTTGGAACTAGTTTCGCTTGCCTATGACACTTGTTTCCTCGCATTTAGAGCATTCTTTTTGCTCTCCTTCGAGGTCGTTAAAAATAGTAAGGAGGCCGCGAGTTGAATTTTTTGGACTCATTAAAACTTCATGGGAAATATATTGTGTTTCTTTAGGCCCAGGTATGACTCCTCAAAATAGACTTGACTGCTGAGTAAACTTGTCCATTCAGGCTCGGTAAGAATATGTGAATGGGCATCCACATTGGTGGTAGGTTATCACTTTCTCAGACCATGTGGAATAATACGAGAAAGGAACATCTCTTTTCTTTGGAATTGAGAAGAGTATTCTTAGGCATAGTTTTATCTCTTTTTCGGACCCGAGGGACTAAATTTATGGAAAAGGAACCCCTGGTATGAGCTTAGTTTTTTCTTTTTCATGCTTTGGACCTAAACATGAAAAATATTCCGAGTGTACTTTATGTATATGTCATGCTCGTTAAACCCTAAAGAACAAAGCATCAAGTTTACTGTTGTAAGCCCCATTTCTTGTAATCAAATGGATCTTTCCAAGTGATCTTGCCTTCCTTCACACTCGTAAAACTTAGGCTATATGATGCTTTTGAAGGAGCATTGGGTAGGTGGTAATTTACCTTTTTCGGACCTTCCTGACTAAGTACAAAAAAGGTGCACCTTTTCTTCTTCGGAAGTTAAGAGAGTTATTCTTTAGTATGTTTTATACCTTTTTATCCTCAAGAGACTAAATTGTATGAAAAAATCACCCCCCTAGAGTCTTATTTGGACTTTTCAGACTCTCTAAACTATGAAAACACCGTCGAGCATGTACTAGTTTAGGCTCGTAAATTCCATGAATAAGTGCTTTATCAAGCATTCTTCTATCTTTTCTTCGAGCTTGCCAAAAATGAAGATGGTCTCGAGTTTGCTTTCTTGGACTCGTTAAACCTTTACAAGAAAGAGGGGAAGGGAAGTTCATTCACATGTTTTTTTACAGCATGGAAGCAAGTCTTGTTTCCTTGAACAAAGCACTAGTTTTGAGGCTATCAACAGTTGGGTCCTAGTTTTTGGTCTTATCTCGATTCAGAGTTTTTACTCCTCCAGTTGGTTTATTTTCCAATTATATGGGGAATCTGTCAATGTATCCTACATTGTAGATTTGTGTCGATGGTCCTTTTGTGTCAAAAGTTTCCTAAGTCACTTTTGTGTTATGCTCACTATTCAAGGATTAAACCTTTGTCGGTCGTTTTGTAGTTTCCTTGACCTTTTGTGTCAGCCATTCCCTAGTATCAGTTCATTACATCATGTCCTCAGCAGTCTTTGTCATGAAATTAATTCCAATTCCAGATCCAATTAGTCTTTGAATTACCTCATGTTGGATGATGAAGGATTCCTTAATTCCTTCCTTCCAAAGGATCTCTTCCTATCGACTGCAACACATCTTTCTCTGGGGATGAGATTTAGAGTTTTATGACAGTACCTTGGGGATTGTAGTCATCAGTGGAAATTTCCCTCACTATTGGGTAGTGGGAATACCTTAATGTTTCCTACTCGATGGATTCTTCAAGTGTTCAAATTCAAGTCCTTGTATTCACACTTGTTAGAATGTACTAGGTACCTTGGAGACCATTTTCATTAATGGTGGTTTCCCTCGTGTTTGTTAATGGTTCTCATTATTGACCGATAATCAAACGATTTCCTCCATGTTCGACTTCAACTCCTTTATTTGCATGGTTAGGATTCATACCTTTTGGGCTGTTTGGATTGAAGACCTTGGGCCAACAGTATCATCGTCATTTTTGCTATTTCCTGAGTTGCGTAAGACCTTGTTACATTTTATATGACATTTTGCTGAGACATAGATCCACCTTGTATTTATGTGGCTATGATCTATTGTCGAGTATGGATCCACCTTGTTCATTTGTGGCCATGACTCATTTAGATTTGATATCGAACCTTTTTTCATATTGAGCAACCATGATAGTTTCATCAGTTATACATATGTTGGATCCGCCTTTATCTTTGTGGAGATGTTTTGTATATGGACTTGTATGTCCCAGAGATCAGTTTTTTCTGACATTTATCTCTCTTTCAGGTACCTTTGTTTGATCCTTTTGATCCTGGATTCTCTACTCTCTCCATACTCAGTTGTTTCCTTTATAATGTATTTCAGCTATTGTCTTCCCCTCTAACCTCATACATTAGGGGGCATTTGTTATAACTCAAAACAACACATCTCTACCTGTGACCACTTTCCCATGATTTTGTCGCATGTCGACACTTCCATGATGACACTTCATGAAAGTCATTGAAAGTCACTGAAAAAACACCTAACTTGGAGGACCCATATCTTGAGTTCTAGAATACACCAAAGTCTGAAAATGCCCAAAAATACCCTAAAAATGAGTTTTTTTTATGTACGCGAGTTTCCTTAAGGAAACCCACATACGTACGCAAGTTTCTATATATAATAGTCATGTATGCCTTAAATACATGACTTTATGCACTGAAACCCATGTATACCTCCTCGTGTATGCGACTGTTGTTTCTACAACCCACAGATGCCTCCTGAAAATGTCAAAAAAATATGTATTTTGAAATTCGAGTAGTTTGGGTAGTTATGCAACTGACTCCTTCAGTTGTAGCTACTTTGTCTTTGACCTTAACTCTTCATTAAGCATATAAATAGAGGTAGGGAGGTCCATGAGAGGGGACTTCAATCTTTGCATTGTTATGCTGGAGGATTTTGAGCTCTCTTTGCCCACACCTTTTCTCTAGAAGCATTCCCCTTGTGTTGTAGAGCTTGGATGCTGAGTTCCTGGGAAAAGAGAAATAGTAAAACTAGATCAAGGTTTCATGAGGTACCGAACTTGAATAGAAGGTATATTTGTACTTGTTTTGAAGATTAATAAAGATGTGATGTCCTTCTTCTTCCCAAATCAATGTGTCTTGTATATTGAATATCTGATTATGATTGTATGATGTTATTTATCAGATTATGTTTTCATGTTTCATTGAATATAATCTCCTTTCATATATTCTTTTGGTTTGAGGAAGGTATAATTTGCTTTGCAGATCTCTTGGAGCAAGAGGAGTGTCAGGTGAAATAACTCCCAAATTCTTTTATTTCTCCATAGAATGCCTTTATTTATACATCTACGATGACTCTTGGGATCACACATCTAAGAGTATCTTCATATTCCTAATATTTACAATAACATATAATCCTGATGGATTATATTCCAACAATCCCCCCCTTAATCCGAAGGGGTGTTAGTAAGTTCGAGCATGTTTCTGAATCTTTCAAACTTTTCTCGTCCAAGCGCTTTGGTGAAGATGTCTGCAACTTGATCATTTGTGGAACAATGTCGAAGATGGAATGTCTTGGCCTCTACATGATGTCGAATCAAATGATACTTTGTGTTGATGTGTTTGGTTCGATCATGGAATCTGGGATTCTTAGCCAGCTTGATTGCAGAAGTATTGTCGATCAATAATGGAGTGGATTTCTCTTGTTTTTCTTGCAAATATTCAAGTATCTTCCTGAGCCATACTATTTCTTTCATTGCTTCAGCTGCAGCCACATATTCTACTTCGTGATCTCCATGAGACAGTTGTTGATCCAAGAATCATAGTGTATCCAGAAGTTGATACTCCTGTCTCCTTATCGCCATCAAAATCTGAGTCTGAGTACCCAATAAGTTTGAAGTCATCCACCTTAGAGTACTTGAGTCCAACGTCTTGAGTCCCCTTCAAGTATCTTAGAACTATTTTTTGAGCTGAACAGTGTCCTTCACAAGGTTTATGCATGAACCTTGAAAGTATGCCAACAACATAAGAAATATCTGGTCTAGTTGTTGTAAGGTAGATAAGTCTTCCTACAAGTTGTTGATACTTGGTCGCATCTTCAAATTCTTTTCCTTCGCTTGATGTGAGCTTCAATTTATGTTCCATTGGAGTAGAGATAGGGTTGCATTCTGTCATGCAAAATTTGTCTAGTAGTTCTCCAACATATTTTTTCTGTGATAGGAATATGTACTTAGGA
>LPNX010099482.1:204894-244295 GCA_001517045.1 Pseudotsuga menziesii
TTATGCATAACTTCTTTCCACTCAACTCGAGTAGAAGCCTCTTCAAAGGAAGTTGGTTCAAAGTTAGTAGATAAATTAAATTCACAATCAAATGATACATCCATGTCATCACCTGAATTATTTGCTTCTCCTCCATCTTCATGTCTTTTTGAACTTCTCATTCCCATCTTTCCAACTTCATCTGGATGGACAATTGCAAGTGTCTTTGTGGCCCATTTAGGAATCTTCCGTGATGGTCCTGGTTGATTAGCTGGTGGTGCTTCATTTCCTTCAAGGTTGAGTCTTCCAAGTCTCTCAATCACATCATCCAGTTGAAACTCTTGTTTAGGTGAAGTAGCAGGAACTTCTTCATGTGGGGGAGTTGGTGCTTCATATGGAAATTCCAAAGGTTGATCCAGAATAGGAATCCCCCCTTCAAGGTTTGGAATTTCATATTCATTTTTAGAATATTTCTTTGGATGAGGATATTTTTCCAAATGATCAAGCTGTCTCTCAATGGACTAGTCATTTTTATTAGTCTCAAGAAAAATGACATCTCTGGAAATAACAAACTTCTTGTTTACCTCATCATACAGACGGTATGTCTTGGAGTTTTCTTTGTACCCCTAGAAAATGCATTTTCTACTTCGAGCACCAAGCTTGTTTCTTTGCTCCTTTGGAATCAAGGCATAACATGTGGAACCAAAAACTCTGATATGCCTGACTGAAGGGAGATGGCCAAACCACATTTCATGTGGAGTCTTGTTATCAAGAGAATTTGAGGGACTTCTGTTTCTCAAATAGGCTGCACATTTCATTGCATCACCCCAAAACATTAGTTTTACATTCTTAAAAAACATCATTGAGCATACCATATTCATTATGGTTCTGTTCATTCTTTCTGCTACACCGTTTTGTTGAGGATTGTAGGGAACTGTAGTCTGATGTGAAATTCCATGTTGGTGAAGATAATATTCAAAATCATTTGAAGTGTATTCTTTCCCATTGTCAGTACGAAGTGTATCAATTTTAGATTGTGCTTGTTTTTCTATCAATGCATGAAAGTACTTAAATGTTTGAAATGCTTTTGATTTTGCCTTTAATGAGTAAATCTAGCACATTCTTGAGTAGTCATCAACAAAGGTCATAAAATACTTATTCCCATTGGCAGAAGGGGTTGGCATTGGGACACATAAATTAGAATGCACTAATTCTAATTTCCTACTTGCTCTGAAATTAGATTCATGGAATGGCAGCTTACTGTGTTTCCCTAATATACATGCATCACATTTTCTCTTCTCTTTGGGAATGGTGGGCAAACCAAATACACCATTCTTTATCAACAAATGAATACTGTTATAATTTAGATGACCAAATCTTGCATGCCACAATAAACTTGATGACAAATTACCTTCTCCATGCTGAGAGAGGTAGGCATTGTTGTGAACCCTTGCAGATGAACCCTTTAGCTTCAGCAACTTCCCATCTTCGTATCGAGTCATGATGACTTGGTTGTCAGAGGAATTTATTATTTCTACGATTCCATCAAACATGTGGATGGAATGGCCTTGCTGTCGAATCTACACCAAGGACAACAAGATTCTCTGCAACTCTGGAAGATAAAGAACATTCTTCAACAAGAAATCAGGGAAGCCAAGCATCTTCAGCCGAATGGTGCCCATTCCCTTTGGTTTAAGACTTGAATTATCTACAAAGTAAACTATTCCATTTCTTGTTTCATTAATTTGTTCAAAACAATCTTTTCTAAAAGTCATGTGTGATGTTGCACCAGTATCAAGTAGCCAACAATCTGTGTAAGATGAAAGTGAAGTCATGTCATTAATACCAAGATTACAATGTGCAACAATACAATGAGAAGAATATGAAGATTTACTAGCATCTTGGTTCTTATTGTCATATTTATTCTGGTTATGTCTGTCTTTGATGGAGTCCCATGAAGCCCAACACTGATCTGTTGTGAGTCCAATCTTTCCACAACGCTTGCACTTAAAATTTGATCTTTTGCTGGAGTTGTTTCTGCCTCCTCTACCTCTGAAGTTTCTTCTTCCTCTGCCTCTCATGCTGCTTTCTCCTTTGGGATGATCATTGGAGTGGATGGGAAGATCATTGGATTTGATCTTCCTCCACCATTCTGGATAAGTGTCTTTGCTAGTGAGAGTGGCACCAACTACAGATGCTATAGATTGCATCTTTTGTGATTGAATCTTGCAACTAAAACAATAGGAGAAAAAAGAAGAAAGAGTAAAGGTGCAGGTCTAAGTCTCTGCCACCTTCCTCAAGATTTACAACAATTTCAATGTCTCTGCTATTGTCATACAAACTTTGAAATAAAAACTTAATACCAACTTTAAGTATGCTTTCAATGGCTTTCAAACTAGTAGAAAACAATCTCTCACCAACGCAAAGGAGCAGGTCGCAGGTCAAAGAAAAGCAGGCTTTCTTCAAGAGATTAGAAGGCAGCCTTCTTGTCAACGTAGTCTTCATGGTCTACAGAAATAAATTTCAATGTAGTCTTTACGGTCCTCAATGCAGCTATGCACTTAAATTCACAAACACTTCATTATAGGAAATTTCAACTCAAAATGGGCCTTTTAACTTCGATTCAAATTCCATTTCATCATGTGTTAGCCAATGAAACTTCTTTAAATTTGAAATACTGTATAGGTCTTAAACACTTTTTTAATATAAATTTGGGGATAGGTATCATAAAAAAAACTACTTTTTTTGTTTGTATTTTCGACATATCTCCCCGTGTTTTTACTCAAACTTCGATCTGGAGAGCTCGTTGGATGCGGAATTCAATTCCGCATCCAACCAGTACCCACTCGGCATAGTTTTGATGGACCCCACTATCCCAAAAACAAGAAATACCTGAAAAAAAACATGATGATGACATCATCATCACGTTTTTTTAGGTATTTCTTGTTTTTGGGGTAGCAGAGTCCATCAAAAGTATGCCGAGTGGGTACTCGTTGGATGCGGAATTGAATTCCGCATCCAATGAGCTCTCCTGATCAAAATTTGAGTAAAAACACGAGGAGATATGTCAAAAATACAAACAAAAAAGTAGTTTTTTTCTTTTCTTCCTCCAAAATTAATAAATATTATTTTATTATATTAACTATTATTTTATTAATTATTTTTAGGAGGCCCATTTTGAGTTGAAATTTCCTCTAATGAATATACTTCAAGAAATACACTTAATACACTTCAACAAAGAAAGCTCAGAAAATGAGGCGTAGGGTGCAATTAATCAACATCGATTGTGAGATTGAATCACTACAATGTGTAATCGAGGGAAACCACAAAATGCATAGAAACCACATGTAGGCATCAACAACCAACGCAGTAGTAGTCACCAAGCAGAGAAACACCATAGGAGAACACGTAGGCAAAACGGGACCAAACCAAAGTCACCAATGAGATTTACTGACAAGCTTAACCAACGAGCTTTCACAGTAGAGCATGATAACACATGCTCCATGTAGTCGGTCTTCACCAACGCACATCACCAATGAGATTTACAGACAAGCTTAACCAACGAGCTTCAACACAAAGCATTTGGATTCTTCATACAATAGTCATCAACGATAGCATGATAGCACATAATTGGGACAGTTCCAACACTAGTCGCAAGAAAAATCAGTCCAGACTTCAACAGGGCTCCACCACAGGAATGTTAGGATTTCTCCACATTACATCAATCTTCAGTGCAACTCTATCGTAATCTTTACATGGTACTCAATGATACTCCAATTGCACTAGTATTCAACGTATCTGAGTTTATGCACCGAAAAAAATAGTGAATGGTCTCACACACTCAACGCAACTCCAATTGCACCAAGGTTCAATGGATTAGGGTTGTGTAGTGGATCGCTGAGAGAAAACATACTACAAAGATCAATCAAAGAAATAATGGGCGTCTTCGAGGTCTGTTTACGTAGATGGCATATGCCAGAGCTGAGCCAACAAGATCGAATAGTAGAGGGCAGAGAATAATGGCTAGATCGAAGGATATGAAATGTTCTTACATAGAAAATAAGTGCCTTGTCGAAATGGCATAGAGGCATGCAGATATTCAGACTTGAGGAGAGTCTGCAAACTGCAACCAGGCAAGATGGCAAAAACTAAAACGATGACTATCAGAAGGATTATCACATCATGCAGAGAATGGATGGGGCTGAGTGGAGTAGAGAAAGAATTTTACTCAAGGAAATACTATCGCATCACTCATGAATGTTAGAACAGCTAGCGCATGCACCAATGCATGCAATCTGCAGACTAAGGAAAGCCCAGGGTGCAGATAGCAGCAGAATGCAGACTATACATACAGGAGTTATGAATCGCTCTGATACCATTGTCAAGTGAAATAACTCCCGAATTATTTTATTTCTCCATAGAATGCCTTTATTTATACATCTACAATGACTCTTGGGATCACACATCTGAGAGTCGCTTCATATTCCTAATATTTACAATAACGTATAATCCTGACGTATTATATTCCAACAAAGAGCAAGAGGAGCAAGAAGAGGATTGAAGGGCCGCTTGGATCAACCTTCGTTTGGCTAAGGTATGAACCATTCTAATCTCTGAAACTTGCTTATATATACTTGTAGAACCATTTGCATCCACCTTTCAACCCCAGTATGTTGATGGCCTCTTAAACCCTAGCCATAGGATACTTTCCTTTACAACAATTTAGACTTAGGTAAAAGGGGGGAACTTCATCCTCATCTCCATTTTCAATTTTTGTCCCAAAGACAATGGTAGGAGCACCATCATTCACTTCTAAGACAAGAGGTTGAAATTCTCCTTGATTCCTAACCATACATGTTATCTTGTCTATGTATTCTTTGTTCCTCATCAACTTATTGAAAGGGATGGATATTTTTACCTTTGAGAGTTAAATTTGTAGGTTGAAAGTTGAATAAATATTTTCCACATATATCAGTGCTGGTTGTTTAACTATTGTTGTCTTTCCTACTTTATCTACAAGCTCTTTATATACAATTGGTTATTTTGGTTTTTCTTTTTTCTTATCGATGTTATGTTGAATGCTAGAAGGATGATTTGGATTTAACCTTCCTTTATTGACAATGTTCCTATTACTCAATAAAATATTCCTTTGGACATCATCCATAGCATGTAGGTATCCCCTTTGGTACTGTTCTGATTCTACCTCAAAATCCTTATTATCATCCTATTGAGCATACATGTTATGCTCTATTTCTATGAGATATATATTAGAATCTAAATCACCGAAATGATGGATCTGATCTTCAATAGGCTTAGCTTCACTTTCATCATCAACATAGTTTTTAGGGAAAGGTGGTTGCATTTGATGGTCATTAGGATTTTGAGGATTCCTTATGTCCCTTTGTCTGATTTATGGGGGTTGAGGAGGATTGGTCCTTCTGATGTTTGGATTCCTGATCTGAGGCTCATTTTGTTCCATGTTTAGTGGCCTGTTATCTACAATCAGTTTATCCATAATTTTCTCCATTTCCTTCAATATCATCTCAAATTTTATATCACTAGAAGAGGCAATGGAAGAAGTAGAAGGTACAAGTTATTCCCTAATTTTCCTTTTATCAGCTTCTATTTTATGCTTCATATTTCCACTTGCCATCATGTTGGATTCTACTTCTAATGCATATTTAAACATGTCAGGAAGACTAGATGATTTCCTCTCTCTCAATAATAAAGCAAAATCACTTTCAAAATCATCAGCATAGTGGAGTTTTGTAGCGCCTACCATAAGTTTGATATCAGCATGGATGGAGTTATATACCCTCATGAAATGGATTGAAAATTCATAGATAGATTAAAAACCTCCTTTCTTGATATTTTTATATTGAGACAGTACCTGTAATGGGCTCTTCTTATCATCCCACCTTTCTAAGAATGCATTTTGGAATGCTTGGAATGTGGTAATGGATCTAGAGGGGAAGTCTCTAAACCATTTCTTAGCTTCCCCAGAGACGCTTTGTGCAAACAATCTCATCTTAACATCTTCATAATCAACATCCTATATATCCATGAAGTTAACAAACCTATCTACATGTTGTCTAGTTGTGAAATTACCCTCCCCATCATACACAGTAACTCTCTGGCATAATTCAGACGGAGGACATGTAATGCAGTAGGTAAAGCCAAAGGGCCGAATATGGCCACCATTTGTCTAGGTGGATTTGGAACTACAGGAGGTACTTGGAAGGCTAGATGGTTTTGAACAACTAGTGGGATACATGATGAAATTTTTGAACAATAGGGTTTTCTGCACTGGTTTTCCCATAGTTCTGAAGGTTATGCCCAAGAGAGTGAAGCAGATATGAATCTAACCTACTAGGATTTAATTATATGTTCTTCAAGTCAATTTTTGATTTAGACTTTATAGTGACCTTTTAAAATTGGTTTCCCACACAAAATCTTGAATTCTATGAAATTCTTGATTATATGAATTTCCAAATTGAGGAATATCTAGTTGGTCCTTTCCTTTATTTCTAACCAATTTATTTGGGTTGTCCACAGCTTGTAAAATTTTAGTGTTTGGATTAGCTCATGTATGTGGCTTCTTGGAAGCTAGGATGTCTTCTGCAATTTGCTCAAAAACAATGTGGAGTCACCTGGGAAAATACACAACCTTATTCAATGATAGGAATCTCTGTTTTCCCACATAAACCCTTTATTCTTGGAATCGTTGTTGTTTCTCCCATGGATTACTTGCACTTTTGTGTCCCCGACAATGATGTCAGTTTGTTAGCACTCAGAATTTCACCCAAGGTTGTGGAAGGTTAACCATGAGGTAACAACAGAACCACTTTAAGAAAGGGAGTTGGATTCTTTGTTTCTAGAGAGGGATCTCTCACAGATATATAACAAGGCTAGATATAAAAATGAAATGGAATTCATATGTTGTTGTGGTTGAAATAAAGTAAATATACAATGGGATATCGAGTCATAATAATCATGAAACAAAGAGCATTCTACATGGGAAATGTCTGCAAAGATAAGATAATACTTCGGTTACAGTCGATATGTTTTTGGTTTGGTGATAAGGAAGAAATGATGACAACCCATTAAAACAAAGCACTACTTAGAATGAATTCTGCATTAATTTTTGAAGAAACAATTTTTGGATATCTGAAATGATAGACAACACATAAACAAGTATGAATTCTGAAAACAATCACACACTTATCTCAGATATGAAGGAAAACATAATGGAAAGATTAACAAGAAAGACATGTACATAAAGAAGAGAAATCACAGACTATAACTAAGAGATATACATGAATCTCTGCAATCAAAGGACAACATTCGACTCTGAAACTTCTATTAAAGACAAATATCAAAATTGCATAACCAAAAAGTCTCATGGGTTTCAACCCTTTCTTCCTCTGCCGAGGGTATACTTATAGTGTCTGGACCCCCGAGACCAACCTCAAAACAGGGTCAAAATTAGTTACACTTTGAGAAACAAACTTCTAACAAACTCTAACGTGGTACATTTTCCACAATTTTCATCAAACAAAAAATATGAGGGTGATGTGTATGCTGGATCTAAAATAGTAATGCATCTTTAGGATCCTGGCTCGCTTGATCATTCTACAGCTATCTCTTTGATCCTTGTCATGCCTTCATGTATTTATTACTGCAACCTGTATTTAATTTTCCCATAAATAACTATCTTCCATTGATCAGCAGCTGACAGATCTAGATTGATAATCTCCTTAGCCAATACCCTGAGATCCATGTTTTCTAAATAAGAGAAAAATGACAATTTAAAACATGCAGCTTTAAAGTCGAACAACATTTCAAAGTCTCAAGAAAAATTTTCAATCACAATATTTCCTGACAAGGATTGTTTTTGCATATCATCAAACTTTCTATGATCTAACCTGCAACTGATTAAACTGTCATTAAACTCACTCTGAGACCACATTCCTTCTTTCTCTTCCTAAAATAAAGGAAGTCTTCTTTTGAAGAGAGGATTAAACAATTTAATAAATTCCTTAATTTGATTATGCATAACCTCAATTTTTGCTTGAACTATTTCTAAATGCCTATATTTATTCACCACTCTCCTTGCCCATGTGATAACAAAAACAATATCTTGGATATTGGCTTTCTTCATTTCCTCTTCTGTAAAAATTTTCAAATACTTGATTGCATTATTAGCTATGTCAATGGGCCTCTTATTTAACACATGTTTTACCATCAAGACATTTTTTCTAGAAGCTTGTGTAACAATCTTCTTATCAAGAATAAAATCTAAATAAGTCCTGAGTTGGCTACTTCTGCTATCAGTACATCCTAGATGAGATGTTTTGCTCCCTATAAGGATGACTCTCTTGTAACATGTGTTATAGTGGATTTCACCACTCTAGGTGAGTCACACTTTGTATGTCCTTCCCCTGTCCCGCTGCAGACTATTTAGACCCCATGGACCATATTTTATCCTTTTATGTTTCCTTGATCATCCCTAAAAACTATATAAAAGATGATATACGCGGCTTTTTCCCCGATAATCGCGTACATACGCGAGTTTGACCCCTATATCTGCGTGCATCGGGATGTGTGCATAGTCCAAATCCTTTTGGAGTTTTCCTTGACATGGTTCTGACTCATTTGACTCATGGCCTTCCATATGCCTTGAGATTGCTCGGAGTCGACCCTTCATTATCCCTTGTGAAGCTATATAAGGAACCCCTTGGTACATTGAAGGCATATAGAGAGATTGAAAGCAACGAAACTATAGTCCATTGTTGCTGGAATTTATGCTTGAGTCTGCATCCCTTTGTCCCTTTGGAGCACTATTGTGTTCTTCCCAAGCTTGCCTTTTGCTAGTGAGCTTGCTATCTAAGTGATGGAGGATTGAGGTGGTGGAGGCCCAAGTGGGGGATTCAGTTTCTCTGATTCGCAGACGTGCCTTCAGAGGTTGTATCTATCTTGTAATCTCTAATTTATATTAATAAGAACTATCTTTTCCTGTCCAATGATGTGTATTTGATTGAATATTGTATCCATTGGAATATGTCAAATGCTTTTTCATTATTGATTATATATGCTAGAATAGATCTAACACCATGATATATAGTATGCTTGTATTGTTTACTTGTTGTTGAGGAAGTATTATATCAATTCAAGCTGAAGATTGGAAAGCTCAACGAGGATCTACTTCAACCGTCCAGAATAAGGTACGAGGTCTGATCCTTTAGTGTTAGACATTTTATTTCTATTGCATATTGGGAAATATTGATTTCTGGAGTCAAAGCTGTCTATTGTGGTACCCCAAGCCATAGGAATTTCTCTCCGTAACAGAATTGGCGACTCCGCTGGGGATGTTCCTTGTTTTTATTTGGGGTTTGCGGGCACAATGGGCTTGATATTATTGACTTGCTCTTGATTTCTCTTTGTTTCTATGTCGCATTTTATAGTATGTTTTTCCATTGACACTCCCCTTTATTGGTTTGGCCTTGGCCTAATTTTTACCACTGTCTTCTCTGTATACGTGGATTTTTGGTTAAAAGTCACGTACATACGCGGATTTTTGGCTAAAAGTCGCATACATATGCAGCTATTCTTTATACAGTCGCGTACATCCTCCCTTTTGGTGAGTTTGATGTTGTGGGAAGTTGCTGGGTGGGTTGTGAGTGTGGTTGGGTCTTCCTTGGGTCTGATGTTGTCTGTTGGATGCTTCTTTTATGACCAAAGACCACTCTTTTATTGATTTTTCTTTGAAAGTAGTTTTAGTCATTTTTCCTTTTTGTTTTGCCTTTATTGCATTACTCTTTTTGTCTTGGTGTCTTGCTGGGATTGTATTTTATACTTGTTGTAGAGACTGAGAGTTTTAGATGACTTTTATTGCATTTTTCATTCTTTTATATTGAAAAATACAAAGTAGTTGCACTCTTAGTTGCATATTAGATATGGATTTGAGGAGGTACTTGCATTGGATTGCTTGGATGAGAGTTGTGTTTAGGCTTTCATATAGGAAGGATTGCATTGGCATTCGGAAATGAATATATATTTATGCATCTCATGTAGTGGAATACCCTATCTTTCATTTGACAAAGATTGCACTTAGCATTGTTTGTTATGGTGTGCATATTTACTTCACTACTGAGTCTTCATATCACTAGTTGCATGGCCATTTCCCTTTGAGTAATTATAGCCAACTAAAATCAACACTAATTAAAATGAATTACACTCTTTTCTTTTCTAGGGTGCACCAACAAGCTTAGGTTTTAGGATCTTGGAATAGTTCATTGTAAGTCAATTCTCCAAGATCACTAAACAACAACATCTAGGTGTCTGTCCAGGGAGTGTGTGAAATCCTTGGTATAACCATCGTTCTCAGGATCCTCCTCTCAAATGGGAGTTAAGCACGAGCCAGTGTGAGCGGTTATTGATTGGGATGACCCCTAGTCATAAATGAGTAGCACTGGCGATATTTCCAGGATTGTATTCGTATCTGGGGGATCTTTTGAGAGTTTCGGGCTTTGCTACCCTGGCCATACAGTTATTCCCACCTACGACTGTCCGCCTGAGCTTTGATTATATTGAGGTGACCTTAGTGACCTTACCTAGGATATCAAGGGGGTACTTGTAGAGGTTATTCTGCATGTGTCCCAGCCAGGTTGGGGTCGGACAGCATAGTCGCTTTATGCGTTGAAGCTGAGGGCCACTATAATTGGTTACATACCTCCGCTTGTAGTGTATGGAAGTTTCGATCCTCTCCTAGGTGATACATACCTACTGCATTCGGGAGCTCACATATCCTCCCCTTGGTTTTCTTGTATTTTGGCTATATATTTTCTTAGGAGTGTGCTCTTTGTGTGCTAGTTGGCCTTTGGGATCGCGGTTATTTGAGTATATTTATGCTCTCTTGAGTTTGGGTCCTTTTATTTTTGGCATGCCTGGTATCCTATCACCTATCCTTGGTCCTAGTATGGACCCTGGTGTTAGACTTGGGGGCATCACAACCCCTTGCCTTGCTTATAGATTTGGGAATGGTCATATTCCATCCTCTACTCCATTTGTGGAGGATTTTTATTCCCTTCTCTCGGTCTTTACACCGGTGGTCACCCTCATGGGGGTGGTAGTGGATGCGTGAACGTTGGGTCTGCGCCTTACTTTCCTTTTTATGTCCTATTGTTCACTGTATTGTTTCCTTTGGGAGCAGTTGTCATGATCATTCCTCCTTATATCCTATAGTTTGGATTCTTTATTGACTATTTTGGGTTGTCTTGGACTAATATGGTTGTCATGTAGGATCCAGTTTTGTACACTCTCTCTGAGGTTTCGACCCATTCGTGCATGTCATAGGTATTACATCTATACTGGCATATAGGTTAGGTTCACCACCGTTTGCATTTTGCATGACCTTATGACCATGTTACCATTACCTTAGGTACGAACCCACTCTATTATGTCATGGAACCTTCTTGCTGCTTTAGAAGTGGCATGATGTGAGCGGTAGAGCTTCACCTTACATGGGTACCCTAGTTAGCGCCTTATTTGCATTTGGTGCCCATGCCGATGTTTTCTCCTTTAGGGTGTGGGAGTCCGTTGTATAGTATTGCCATGACATTTAGCAAGAGCCTCATACTCCTCTTGATCTTATGCTGGCCTGTTTCCCTCCAAACTCCCCTTATGTCAAGTTGTGAATGCATCATCATGAGCTTTGCCTGCCTTATTGAGCTTTATGTCGGCTCCCCTAACATTGCGTTTCAGCCATATAGCCCGAGCTTGTCTCATGTCTAGCCATGTAGAGCCATTTTTATATCCTTCACAGCTTGATTCCCTTTTTACCAGGAGGGGATTTTCCCCCGAGTGTCGATATCCTACACATGTATCCTTGCATTGAGCATAGGTATGTTCCACTGCTTGGAACTAGTTTGTTTGCCCTTATGACACTCGTCTCCTCCTAGTTTGTAACTATAAAGCTAGTTTATTCTTTTTTCAAGATTTTCAAATAACTAAAAAAGTCCAAAAAAATCAAAAAACCAAAAAGACGGACAAGGAAAGATGTTATCTTTTGGCAATTGTTGAGTCGTGTCGCCTTCGAACAGAGCACTGTATATCACATCCATTGGTTGGGTTATAGTTTGACTTAGGAGCTGTACTCATTATCTGAGTTTATCTCTACCGACTGGTTAAGCTTCCAGTCCCTATGGAGCCTCTGTTGACGCCTCCTTTGTCACAGAGATGTCCCAGTTTGTATATCGAGTCTATGCTGCCTTCATTCAGTCACCATACGCTGTTATGCTCTTGTTTGAAGGAAGTTGAAACCTATGTCAACCATTCCTCAGTTATCTTGACTTTGCATGTCGGACATTCCCGGTACAGTTACTGGTTCGTGCACTTTATGATCGAGTCCTTCCACATTAGACAACTTTGCTGAGTACCTCGTGTTCGATGATGGGGGATGCCTTAATTCCCTCCTTCCACCATATTTCATCCCATAGACTTCAGATCATTTATTTTGGGATTGGAATCTAGAGTCCTTTTGAGTGCCTTGAGACTTGCAGTCATCAGTGGCAGGTTCTCTCGCCATCGACAGTTTCTTGGGAATACATCAATGTCCCCTGATCGATGGATTCTCTCAAGTGTTCGACCTCAACACATCTATTCACACTTGTTAGTTTTCACTCTAGTACCTTGATTCCCATTATCATTATCGATGGGTAATCTCGCGTCTGTTAACGGTATACATAAATGACCGGTAATCAGACGATGGACTACTATGTTCGACCTCGACACCTCTATTCACATAGTAGGACATGTAATCATAGCGGTTTGTGTAGAAGACCTTCGATACTGGTGGCATCTCTTATATTCTACCTCCTTGACGGTGCCAGTGTTCATGAGATTTCAGCTCTTTTGACTTGATTCCAGTGTATGTCAGACGTTTCCAGCCACTATGGAGATCTTGATCTATTGTATATCTTCAGCCATTTTGGAGGTCATGTTCCTTTGTATATCTTCATCATGGAGATTTTGCTCTATGTATATTGTACGTGGTGATGACCACATATGTGATATCATGTATTATTCCTATTCATGGCCATTGTACTCTTATGTATCCGGGACTGCTATATGTACTTGCAGTTATATGCAGAGTTGTATCATTGTACTATGCTGATGGGTGGCTAGTCTTCCATTTGGGATCCTTCATCACTCCACTTCTGGGATGGACTTATAATGTATTTCGGCCATCGTATGACCCCTCTTACCTCACACATTAGGGGGCATCTGTTATAGCGGATTTCACCACTCTAGGTGAATCACACTTTGTATGGCCTTCCCCTGTCCCGCTGTAGACTCTTTAGACCCCATGGACCATATTTTATCCTTTGATGTTTCCTTGATCATCCCTAAAAACTATATAAAAGATTATATACACGGATTTTTCCTCGATAACCGCGTACATACGCGAGTTTGACCCCTATATCCACGTACATCAGGATGTGTGCATAGTCCAAATCCTTTTGGAGTTTTCCTTGACATGGATCCGACTCATTTGACTCATGGCCTTCCATATGCCTTGAGATCACTCGGATTCGACCCTTCATTATCCCTTGTGAAGCTATATAAGGAACCCCTTGGTACATTGAAGGCATATAGAGAGATTGAAAGCAATGAAACTATAGTCCATTGTTGCCAGAATTTATGCTTGAGTCTGCATCCCTTTGTCCCTTTGGAGCACTGTTGTGTTCTTCCCAAGCTTTCCTTTTTCTAGTGAGCTTGCTATCTAAGTGATGGAGGATTGAGGTGGTGGAGGCCCAAGTGGGGGATTCAGTTTCTCCGATTCGCAGACGTGCCGTCAGAGGTTGTATCTATCTTGTAATCTCTGATTTATATTAGTAAGAACTATATTTTCCTGTCCAATGATGTGTATTTGATTGAATATTGTATCCATTGGAATATGTCAAATGCTTTTACATTATTGATTATATATGCTAGAATAGATCTAACACCATGATATATATTATGCTTGTATTGTTTACTTGTTGTTGAGGAAGTATTATATCAATTCAAGCTGAAGATTGGAAAGCTCAACGGGGATCTACTTCAACCGTTCGGAATAAGGTACGAGGTCTGATCCTTTAGTGTTAGACATTTTATTTCTATTGCGTATTGGGAAAGATTGATTTCTGGAGTCAAAGCTGTCTGTTGTGGTACCCCAAGCCATAGGAATTTCTCTCCGTAACAACATGTTTTGTCAATTGATTTTTCTTATCCACCAATTCCTTACATTTGTCTTCCAATTTATTCCTTTCTAGTTCTTTCTTTTCATCTATGCCCTCCAAATGTTATTTCCAACTCTTTAAGACTTACCTGTGACATAGCCTGGACTATGCCCTATTCACTAGATCCAGCCATAGGAGGAATGATCCTCAATTCTAGCTCCTTTTCTTTCTCTTGCAAGTTTCTTTCCATTTATTCAAACTTTTCCTTCATGGATTTCTCACTCTCTACTACCAATGCCACGTATTTTTTCCATTGCTTTTCCATATCAGCAAACTTCAATAATTTTTCTTTATAATCAGTGAGCTGATTATTCAGCTTCTCATTTTATTTTTCTAACTCGGCTACATCAGGGCCCTATATTAGCTGGGTGGAAGGTATGAGAATATTATTTTTCAATAACTGAATGTCTTTTTCTTTCTAATCCAGCAACCTTTGGATCCTATCTCCCTTATCATATTGGCCTCTAGCAACCAACATATCAATTTGCAACATCTTTATCTTTGTTTGGTGGGCCTTATTTTCCACCTTTTCTTGCCTTAATTGGTTCTCAATTTTACCTTTGAGGATATGTAACTTGGATAATCCCAAAGTTATCTTCAACAAGTGAGTAAAAAATATATTCCCTGTCTACTTGTGCAGATGAATCATGCCAGGTTTGGGGATATCATCCAGGTTCATTTTTACTTCTACAACTCTGTTCTTGGTTACCAAGGTCAAGTTCAGAGTGTTTTGGACATAATCCCTTACTGAAACCAAAGACACATCTTTATTATAATTCTTTGTTACTTCATAATATAATTTCAGAGTCTCTTATGAAGTTATGTCTTTGATGTCTTTGTATTTATCCACTAAATCTACTTTGTTCTTGGACTGGGAGGAGGAATTGACCGCAGTATATGCAAATGTATATTCTTTTACCTCAAATGCAGGGCCTGATATCTTCATTTTCCTTTTCCCTTTGTCTACAGCTATATCTAGGAAAAGTTGTCCTTTGGTTTCAACCTTATTCCTTTTGGGCGTTTCAGTAGTATCCTCCTCCTTGATATCCATTGCCTTGGGAAAATCTCTTTTATTCTTTCCTTCTGATTGGATGGCCAATGGAGTAATGCTCTCAGCTGCAACAACCAAATTAGAGATATCAAGTAATAAAGAGACAACCTCTCTTATAGGATAGCTTGAATATTCATCTAAGTCAACAATCTTTGGGGCCTCCTTTGGGTAATTAGACCAATTGGCAGCTTCCACCAATCCCACAACCTCTTTGTGTTTAAAATGATTTATCCTTTGAGCCTTTCTCCTATTTAAGATAACCTCTTGAGGATCATAGTTGATTCCAGGTTCTGTCTCAAATCCTAACTCTCTAATTAAGGCTTCCACCATTGGCAAAGAACCCTAGTTCTTGATGGTGAATGGACCTACAACCCAAGGGTATTTGATGTCAGTGGAATTCTTATATTTTAGGAAGTGTTCAATCTCTACGGTCAATTTTTGTGTGATGAACTCCATTGACAAGAATCTTGGAGTTAGGAAAGCTGGTAACATATAAGGTGTCTAGGTGAAACCATACATTCTAATCAATGTTCCATATTCAGACAGGAACCAATCTCCAGTTCTCTTTTTTGTAGAAGCTTGCAGTAGATCCCACATCTCTGGCAGCACCTAGGACAACCTCTTTCAGAAAATCGCAGCATAAATCTCTGTCATGAGGAAATTCATGAATTTGGTATAATCCCTATACATTTCATCTGTTAATACCATTTCTGGTAGCTGTATATTGTCCTTGTTGAAGGAAAGGAACATCTTTAATAGATATGACTGGAACCTGAAATTTTTTGTCTTGTGGAAATTCATTAGCTGGGAATGAATATTCTCAGCTACATGACAAGTGCTTAAGATGAAGAGAAGACCCATAAGGGTTTCAGGGATGTATTTATCTATGTCTAGACCCAAAAAATTGACATAACATGGTTACTACACACTTGGTTTTTTCGTTAAACAGGGCTGCATCGACTGGGAAAGATGGGCTGGACGAATCGTATTATGTATTGAAACATCTCTTAAAAAACTCTTTCTTTCTCTCAATGGTGGACTCCTTAAAACACTAGAGTATAGACTCTTCAGTGTAATATTTATCCTTTGAGGTAAACTCTTTAGGGAAAGACATGGTTTTCCTAATGATCGAGGAACTAACAGGACACATAATGGTGGAGCTATCAAAGTTCATTACGACCCTTTCTGATAGAGAATATTTTTCTATGCACCAATCCACAAATTTCAGGAAACCAGGAGTTTGTCCAGTAGGAAAAAGGTGAAAAAGGGCTGATAGATGTTATGAAGGTTCATCCCCTAGTCCCTTAGAAAAATTAAACTTCTGTTTGACAGCCTCGATGGGCTCATTTAATAGGATAGGGTCAAAAACATCATTCTTCCTATCTTCCAACAATTCTTCTACTTTTTGATACTTTAAGCCCTAAGCTTCTATATTTTCCATTTGATCCATTTATACAACTTTCAAGGGGGGAAAAATGGCCTCCTTTGACAAGTGGTTGATGGACGCCTTAGGAATTGGATCCTTCTATATTGTCTTTCATCTCCTTCTATCGATGCAAGAAAATAAAATAATATACTGATTTCCATGTGCATAGTCTTTTATGATTTTCCATATTCTTAACTCTCTCGCATCTTTAGTGACCAAAACTTTTCTCATCCTTCCATTTCTGCCTGATATGTTCTGCACCATTGATCTTCTTTGCTACTTTGATTTCATTATTCTGCCTTCATTTTTCCATTGCCTTTATATTCTATGCATCTTGCATTCTGAAATTATATCATAACCATCGATTTCGTCATGGATCCTTTTTAACTGTCGATTTCCTGTTTCCTTTATTGATTCCGCGATTTGAAATGTACCTTTAGAGTGGGAATATTTCATTGGTGAAAAGGTTCTAGGCTGTAGATCCTTACATGATTAGATATGTATCGTTCATTTAGTTATCCTTTTATCCTCCTTTCACAAGCTCCATATTATTTCACTCCCTCACATCTTTGCATCGCAAAAATCATTTCATCTATAGATCTGAATCTGCAACAAATTTCGGTCGTTCACTGGTGTGGCTCCAATCGAATTTAACGATTCGTCTCTTTTCTATCCTATATGCATGTTCCCATTGCAAAATCCTTCAATATATTAGGTCTTTGCCTCTTTTTAATCATCGTCGTTCAATGTGGGGGACCCTACATAATTTTGCAATGCCGAAGCAAATTATCCATCGTGCAAGTTCCAGCAGTAAAATGTTTTTTAACCGTAGATGTGCACCCACATTGCATCTCCACTGTTGTGATATGTGCCTCATACCATATTTCGCAAGGGAGAATATTTATATTTTCCCGTGCATCTTAGGGGCACGAAATCCCCCTCCATCATCGATCTTGGGTGGCTTTCAATCTTGGCCCTTGAAATCTGAATCCTGTAATGGATTTCACAAACCTTCCTCAATTTGTCCACCGTGCATGTCTTCATGGAGAAATATTTATCGGTCGTTGATTTTCTTGCTCTTGTTCACCCATCGGTCGATTCGACTTGTGGATTAACCTCCTTCTGCCTACGCAAAATTATTTAACTAATGTGCATCTACCTTTGGTGATATCAATCTATGCCTTAAATTTTCTTCCTTATGCATCTAAGCCATGTTTCCATTTTTTAAACAGGAGCAAATTTCTAATTCATATATACTTTGCAAAACCCAGAATCAGGGATATTTTCAATTATACGCAACTCCTAGTCTAGAAATGACCCCTCAACATATCTACAGAACTTCATTGACACTCTTCAAGGTCCTTTGTCAAGAAATTTTTAGACCTTATTTCCCCTTACACTATTTTATACCCCTCCAACTACTTAGCACAAAGACAGTGCTAATGGTAATTTTCCATGGTTTTTTACCGTTTCTCATTTTAGGGTTTTTTGGTCCTTTTTGGAGAGACTAGGGTTACACTACAATAAATGCTCAACTTCTTTGTATTTATGGGGGAAGGAATAATAATGTTTTGGACCAATTTTGGTGGAATTTAATGGTGAAGGTCAAGATGAACGAAATAATGGTGGGATTATGATGTATACTTATGGTTTGGACTATGGAGAGCTAGGGGAACAATGTTTGGTGTTAACAGATTTCCCCCTGATGTGTGAGGGAAGGAGCTCATCATATGGCCAATAGACATCACAAGATCAAGGGCGAAATGGTGACAATGGTGGAGAGACCATAGAGGACCGTGGAGGAGTGGAGTCTCCTCATTCAAACTGCAGTGGATTTTGGTTTGTATTTCTTCTAAAAATGGATGAGGTACATATACTCTTAGAAATGTATATGGACAAGATGAGAATACCCATGCTCATAAAAAAATCTCAATATAAAAATGGGGATCAAGGTTCGAACAATGGGAGCCGATCGATACATATTTATAACTGGTAGTACATGATGGTGGCCTGAATGGGACTTGAATACATATACTCATATGAAGAACTGATACATAAGAACAATGGCAATATCATGGAATGCAATATTACAACAGCTGATGCTCTATTGAACCTGTAGGTGTATACAACTGAATGGCCTCAATGATTGAGAGTCAGAATATTTGAGGTACAATAAACAACATCAAGCACTGTAGATACATGAAAGCATGACACTGAGGGGATTATGAACACTGTCGCCAACGCATATCAGAAATAAAAAGGGACATGAAACTGTAAGGGTCCCAAAATAGACTCACCAATGTGCAAGATTCATGTGACCATTGGGGTACTCGAACAAATAATGAAGGAACCAATACCATGTACGAATCTCAATGGTATGATGATGGAGTTGAATTTTAGCATGTGAGACATAACCAACCCAAAAGGAACAAAGTACTCCTCTAAAGTGGTCCAAGGAAATCATCAATGAGGTGGATGAAACCAGGATATAGGGACCTATGGGTCTATATTCTAGATTAGATGTGTTGATGTCGATAGAGGGATATCTACAACTACCAAGGCAATGAGGTTTCCTAATAGAAGCTCGAGGGGGACAACCATAGATATGGAACAATAAGGGGACTAATACACTAAATGTGGGGATGGGGAAGGGGAGTATGGAGGACTCAAACTTCCTTTGTTCCAAGTATGATGATAGGTATGATTGGGTATCAAATGAAATGAAATCATGGGGAGGGAATCATAGCTAGGGAATCAGAGAGATGACTTCAATGGGGATATACTTGGGTAAGTAATTAGACAACTGATATCTAGGGGATCCAAGGGAGACTCATCACAAAGTACTCTGAACAAAGGAGACCCAATAGGGGGAAGATTCCATAAATATGCAATATATGTGGGTTCCAAAAGGCACCATTTGGGACTTCTTTGTAGTTTAAGGAGCTCAAAGAAGGGATAGAAGTATGTTCAATATGATACTATCTCGTGGATTTTTTTCGAGCCCAAGATGGTAAATTCTCAATGGTATTTTCATGTTTTGAGAGTCTCGAAATAGGAACAAGACTCCAGTGGGTCTCTTTTTCATATAGTAGTCTCCTAAGTCCGAAAAAGGATAAAAGTGTACAAAGGAGAGCTCTCCCAACCAAAAGGGGCAGACAGACTTCTTTTCCATAGGTATTCCAACCAAGACGAAAATAATTAAAACTATACTAATTGGATGATCATTCAAATAGTTTTACGAGTATGAACTAAACCAATTTTGCTTGGTGATCTTTTCTTTATGAGGGTTGGAAAAGAGCTTAAATACAACCCATGAGTGATCTTTTTCTTAATTTACAGTCCCAATGTACAATAAAGCATAAAAGGATACAAAGGTAAACGTTCCTAGATGGAAGGCACTAGGGTGTTCCTTTTCTTTAAATAGTATGTGTAGTCCAAAAAAGGAGATAAAAAGAGCCACATAGACGCTCTTTCAAATATTTTAAAGAGCATGAAAGGAAGAAAGCATGCTCAAAAATATTTTCATTCTTTTAGGAGTCAAAAAAGAGCTTAATGGAAACTCTGTAATGGTCCATCAAGTAAGGAGAAACTGTTCGATGTACCAAAAAGGGATGATGTTGTGAATATGGCTGATATGGTTAAAAAATAATAGTGGAACACTAGTGGGGCCTCCTTGTGGGATGTTGAATGTTGAATGGCAGTAAAATAAGGACAAGTTTGCAGTATGGATAAAGCGAAGGGCTTGTGAACATGGAAATACATACATGATGTGATTTGCATGGTGTCACACAAATCAAGGTGAATCCGAGAAATGGCCCAAAACATCATAGGGAGAACACGAGAGGTGGGTCTCAGGAATGGAGAGAGGATGAAAAACGGAACCTGACAGTACGAACGACATGCAAACAGACATTGGATAACTCTGTGGTGCACAAAAGAAAGAGTTGACCAAATGGAGGCCTATAAATAAGGGGGACCACTTGCCACATGTCATTTTCACTGTGCAGTGTTGAGTTGGAGTGGAGGGGCCCAGAGTACAACTATTGATTTCTTCCAATTGGACCAACAATTTTCCAATCTCTAAGTTGCAGGTAAGAGCTCTCACTAAGCCCATAAATTTTAGTGGTGTAGTTCTTTTTTTCTCATTATAGGGGCCTTGACCGAGCCCAAAGGGTTCAAAAGGATGGGTCACACTTTTCAAGGGAAAATGTGTAACCCAAGTCGCACCTATTGGGAAGATAGGCATGACTCAGTTGCACCTATCGGGGAGACATGCACAACCTGGTTCACACCTTTTTAGGAGACAGGCACAAACCAGGTTGCTCCTGTCAAGTGTTTTTGTGCGACTTGGATCCCATAAAAAAGCCGGATAAGTGTGACCTAGCACATAATGGAAAATTTTGTGCAACTAGGTTTGAAATTGAATTTTCGGATGTGCATGATTCCTCGAGTCTGATGGAGAGAGAAAGACATCAAGTACCTCAGGGGTGAGGTAGATGATGATTGAGTAGTTCTAGATATGCTTTCCTGATGTGGGTTACTGAAGTTCTTCCACCTTCCCCTGATGTGATCAACAAAGATGTTGTTGAACAAGCTCGTGAGTTTTTGGGATAGAGACTCTGAGTGCTTCATCATACAGGGTGAGCGACTGGAGATCACCCTTCAAGACATGTAATTTATGATTGGCCTGCCAATGCTGGTTGTGATCGGTGATATATCATCGAAGCTACTGAGGAGGTTATTGATGGATGAGCATTGCGCTAGACATTGTTATTCCTCAGCTTATATGCATGTGTTGTACATATTGGTGTGCGACATCAAGATTCTAGAGACTCGGGTTGTGGCAATGATGGTGCTACAGATACTAGGATCGTAAGGTCCCCACAATATATTGGGTGACCAGCTATTGATGGTCAAGAATGCACTGAGGGGAACCTACTATGGGTAGGCCCAGATGTACTTGACAAGGGTTCAACATGGGATGAACCAGGATATTTTAGCAGATGAGGATTTTATTTTCCCCTCCTTTTTTTGCTCATTCTTATTTGAGAAACTACTGACACTGTGACCACATTTGGTGGTGCAAGACGAGGGATCTCTCGATCCTCACATGAGGCACTGGTGAGAGATGATGATCAGGGAGGGAGGTGTGCTTTTGGTTCATTTCTTCACCCAAGATATTTTTTCATAGTGGAAGGAACTTCCGATACTCATAGAGGACTATCCGTATGCATGGATGGACTACCAGGGAGATCTGGAGATTCCTTGACCTGCAGGACAAGTCTGGGGACCTGATAGTATGTATACATGAATCTATTTGGTTTATGTCATATATAGTTTACTAGCATAGTGGTATATATATCATGATAGATACTGATGACATACTATGTGCATGTGCAAATGTGGGACCACACCCTCTAGTGGGGTACCAGCGGCATAGGGGCAAGGTGGAGGCGTTAGTTCCTCCTGTTCAAAGTAAAAGGAGGAGGCATAATGCTAAATTGGAATAACTACAACTGGATTTGGAGTGGTTATTAGGGGGGGTCACAAAAAATGGGTGGAATTACCTAGACGACGATCTGATCGACCAATGATACAAAGCTCCTCCGGAGTGGATCTCTCTGATGAGGAGGATCACAGTTGTTGCTGAGTATGTCAGGCCGACAACAAAGTGTGATGTGGTGATGGAGGAGGAGATATCAGATGAGGAGGAGGACACTAAGAAGGACATAGATTCAGAGGAGGATGAATCAAACTAGTATCTTGTGATGCTACGTCGAATGCATTTAAGCATGGGTATATTTGTATGGTATGTATGATCAGACAAGAAATCCTGTGGAGCTTCTCATTTTTTATTGAACATGATTATAATATTTTTGCATGTGGATGCACCTTTTTGTATTTTTATGGATTTGTATCAGTATTCTATTTATGATTATGAGTATGCCTATATGATGTATATGACATATGTATGCATGACTATATGATTATGCATGACGCAGTTTCTTTCCTATATGTGATGATTGATGTGCTACTCTAGAACATGATTAGCCATTTGGTATGATACACTATTGAGACTTCTTGGAACATGCATTAATGAAATGGATTTGAAATGTATAACCAAGTGTCTATTATGTAGGAACTTTCTAAAGAGGAAGGGATGTGTACTTGGTAGAATTTATTCAACTGGGAGACAAGAAGCTAGGAGTCTAAGAAGAAATCAAGGTGACGAATACCCAAGTGAAGGGCATTGGTCAAGAGACCAGTGACACTATCATACTCATCATGGTTGTTCATGGAAAAAACAACACACAATTCATCGATATGGATCAACTCATGTGATAGGGAATAAATGAACCATGCATCCGAGGCAAGACTAGGAGACCATCTACTTGCACCATCAGCAAAACCAACATAAAAAGGAAAGGTAGGATCCATTTGGATAAACTAAGGAAACAAACTATGAGACTCACAATAAAAACGATGTAAAACAAGAAAGAAAAACTATGATATAGGGGATATGCATGGTGGGTGACTTCAGGCATAGAACCTTTTGAGGTAGATCTCATTGCGGGGATTCTTCAAGAGGCGATCGCTAGAGTTAGCAAGGAGGTATTCCCCCCTTATAGATACATCAATGGATGACATAAGGTCCATACCACATGGATTCTAACTTCTCTTTTCAAGTCTTATCATGGAATTGGTCATAGACAAGGACAAGGTCCCCCTCGCTAAAGGTGTGTGGGTGGACGTGGGAGTCATAATCAAACTTCGATCGGGTATTAACTGCTTTGATCATTTGGAAATCAATGCGATGATCCTCATCAATTTGTTCAAGCATAAGTAGGAATTTTTCTAATGGTGAAGTATTAGGTAGAAGTTTGACGACAACGCAGAGTGACAAAATTTGGCATTCAATGGGAAGAACTGATTCCACACCATGGACTAAGTGAAATGGGGCAAAATCGGTGGCAGTTTCTAGGATCTCTTTTTCTTTACGAAAGTGGCATCAGGATAGACTAGGGGGGTATTCTATGATCGATGAGGAGGAAGGACTACTGGAAGTAGATATCATGTAAATGGTGTTATTGGTGTCTGAGGAAGAGGCCATAGGGTGGATCTCCTCAAGGAAAGTGATTTTGGACTCATGGGAGTTCTTGCGAAGGTCACTAAGGAGCGACCGATACTCGGTCAAGTTTGGGAAATGGTGAGAATAATGACCATATAGGCCACAAACTGCACATGGGTGGTTGGTTTAGAGCAATTTATTTTTAACCATAGGTATGTTTGGTACGTTTACAACTGGAGCATCATCAATCTCGACTACTATGGACATATGGGTTTGAAGGATTGGAAAATAGGAACAATTTTGTGGTCCATGGCCTTAGACATCTCACAAAGCACATGTAGGAAGAGGATGTGGTTCTATCAGGAATATAGGTGCCTTGCACCTACTCTCCATGAGAGTGGGGGGAGTAGAAGTAGAGGGAGGAGAAACCAATGACGTACCAAGAGGGGGGTGCGACACCATATCAATAGGTTGGACCAGTGTCAACATGATCTATGGTGTTAGGGGAGGGGTGGGTGGATTGAGGCTCTTTCTGCACACATCTCTAGGTCACACCACTCCAAGAATCCTTGCAAGTCATCTAATAAAGAGTGCTCATCTTAGGAGATGACAAGTGGCATGTTGGTGAATATGTCAAGCACATTTGAACTCTTCATGGCTAACATCCTAAGGTTTTGGCCTCATTTTATTAATTTCTATTTTGGTGGTAGTTGGAAGGAAACCTACAAAAGAATAGAAGATCCTCATTTGCAATCTGTTTCTTCCATTATGGAGAAATGTCCTAGCCCATTGGTTTGAATGCTGAAGATATATTTGTAGATTTGGAACTAGATTTTGGGATATTCAAGGCTATGATTTTGCATTATAAGGCTATTGTCATGTACTATTTTTTATTTTCCTACCTGAAAAATACTTATGCTAATATAGTGTTTATTAGCCATAATAGTAGGGGTGTGAAGAGTGATTTGTTTGTCCTCTTAAGACTTGATAATATTAGGTCTGAATTGTGCAATGTATGGACTGATTATTCAATGAAATCATGTCTCTTTATTGGATATACTACACTTTAATTTTATAAAAATTGTTTTCTACCGAATTCCTACTATCCATGTGATGTTTGATGAGGTTGGAACCACTATCAAAACCCTAGGTCCTTCTCATATGCACTCAAACCCTAGCACTTCAATTATCCTCTAGGTTTTGTCTTTCGCAAACCCTAACACCTTCATTCCTCGCATAAATACAAGTATAAAGACTCCATGCAAGGTTTTATTGAATCCATGCAAGGCTTTATTCAAGTTAAAATTCATCCAATCAACTCTCACATGATTCTACACAAATACTAGAACTAAAGACACTCTCCTTAGGGCTCAAGTCCCAACATATTATAGATCTGAAATTTACTTATAAACAGCAGAATTGTTACAGCCACAAATATTCCCTCTTAGCTTCTATAAACTTGTCAAATCAATAAAGAAAATTAGCTATCTATTTATGATAAACCACCATACCAAAAAACCCTAGAAACTACTCATTCACCATGAGAATATACTTTGAAAACCACCTCTTCAAGTACATAGTCTGGACAAGAATGTACACTTGACATATACATAAAAATGAATTTACACATACATACCAAAAACTTATCACAAGTTGGTACAAAAAATTCCTTGAAGATTATCCACAAGCTAAGAGTCTCCAATGCATCCAAACCCTAGATAGGGTGTTGTTGCAGTTGCAACAATTTCCCAAAATTCAAAAACATTTCAGGACCCTCCTTTTAATTCGTTTTTACTCAGCTCTTTGGTTTTGCTTGATGTTTGTTCAAGGAATGTTTTTTTTATGCCAGCGTTGTTTTACGGCTTGCATTAATTTTTTGCCCTGCTATCAGAAGCGTTTGAGACTATGACTCGGAAATGCAGTTAATTGCATGCTCACCATTGCGGAGAAGCAACAAGACATCATGTTCGATCCAAGGGTTACTGACCTTTGATGCACTTTATTTGTTTTTCTTAATCGGTGGCTTTTCTGGAATACCGTCGGAACGTGTTTTCTTTACGGTTTCCACCACTGCGGATGATGTATTGCGAAGTCGTCCGATGGTTGTATTAACCTCTTCTGATCCCCACTGTTTTGATTCACAAATCCTTAGTGTTTTCATCTTTCGTCGTTGCGGCTGTAGAAAGTGCTATTCTTCCAATATAGTTTGATTTATGTTTTCCGATTGGCCGATTCTTTTCTCTTAAGTCATGTTTATTTTACCTTTGATTTTGATTGGTTTGCGTAACTCGGTGTCTTTATGGTTTCTGCTATTGTGGCTCTCCAACCAACTATTGGTTCGAGGCCTTAGTCTGGTGAACTTCGATCCGAATTTTTTTTTTTCTCTTGCCAATGCCACTACGGATCTCATAGTTGTTTCATCATCCGTCATTGCGGAGATGCTGCTGACAAGATCGCCGATCCCGTAGTCATTTTTCCGCCCAATGGTCTTATTTTTCCCACTGATTATTTGTTAACTGACCAAGATGTATATATTTGGGGATTGGGGTTTTATTTTTCTATTATTATTCCTGCAAACTTGTGTCCCGCGCTGTCATTATCATTTCGAGTAGAACATCGTACTCGCTGTCGGTACCTCATTCCTAGGTGGCTCTACCATGGAGGTTTGCGTATTTTTCTCGACCAGTCGCACAGCACATTGCCAAGTAGGCCTTTATTCCCATTCTACCTTTTCCATTCAAATGGTTGAGCTGAGTTTGTCACCCTTGGTTAGTTCCCACCTTTGCAGTTAGTGGATACCTAGTTTTACATTTTCAGCGCTTATACATAGTCTATGTAGATGGTATGGATGTCCGGTGCGAGGTTTTGTTTGTTTGATGATTAAATTCACAACCGTTATGAGTTTGCGACCCGCACCCGACTGCTTGGGAAATCGGTGAAGACGGGCGTTATGCTGTCTGCACCAGTTTCCCCCATTCTGTGTATGGCCGTCCGTGGAGGGTAGTTCCCTATTAGTTGCAAGAGGAGGGCGTTTTCTTATTTATATTGAAGATTATGAGGTTTTGGTTTCCCAGTCTTTGGGTCGCTTGCATTTCATGTGGGCTAGGGTCACAGTTTTTAGGTTACACCCTGCTTAGGATGAGATTGGGAATGGGAGTATTTAGTTCATAGTGCCGAGGGGGTGATTTGAGACTATTTTTCCTTGACGGGGGGAGGGGGATTTTCTTCATTTTAGAAAGGCCATGATATTATGAGTTGATTATGAAAATTTTAGTCATGGGCCGGTTTTACCTCTTTTGGCAGATTGGTTTTGTGTAGGAACACTTGGTATTTGAATATTGTTTGTTTATTTTTCATAGCTGCAATCATGATTAGCCTAAACGAGGTAAATGCTCATGCAGTTTGTCTCCATTCTTTGAATATTATTTAGGAATGGCTCAACAGAACTTACAGGATTTTGTGTATGACAAGGAAATCCTTTTGAATTCAAAATGTCTAAATGGCAGAAGAGGAAGGATCCTATAGTAGAGGAGGAACCCGATGTTTAAATTGTCACCAAGGTTGAATACACTTACCAAGATACCAGATGCATAGTGGGTGTGGAACCTGAATATAAATGGGGGGAAGTCTAAAGACTAATAACACATCGGGAGGTACCTGACACAGGTTTTGAGGAGGAAACTATATATGCAAATATAGAGAGATCTGCTTTGATGAGAGTTGCTACCAGACCTGAGATTTTTTTGTGCTAAGAGGTGATTGGATGGATTCTTCCCTGGGCAAATGTAACTACCATGATTTTGGCCAACGTTGAAAAATAAGGTTATGCTTCTTATAACCCTGGGTAGGTATCACTAGCCTACCACTTACTGGAGGCCCAAGTATACTTGACTGAAGACTGGTTAAAGACAATCAATCTGGACCTAGTCGAGACACTGAAAAGAATGCTAGTACCTGGAAAGATTTTCAAAACTAGGCCATCAGGGGAATATGATACTGCCACCTTAAGGACCCCCTATAGATTCATTTCCTTAATGCTGAACAGGATTTTCGGGAGAGCCCACAGTAAACTTTTTAAGTTGGGGTGGGTGCCTACTATCTTCTATGTTGCAACCCAAGGTACCATTTTCAACTGGGCAAACATTGTATCAAACAGCCTCTCGGCCTGCATTGCTTCAACATTAGGAGTGGTGTCCCAGAAAAAATCAAAGTTCTACATGAGATATATACTAATTGATTGCATACTATGCAACCGACCCTTCCCAAACTGGAGGTGCATTTGGGACTGAGAGAGAACACCAGTCTACTCAGCCTACAAGCCACTGTGGGCACATAAGTACCACAGTCACTATAGAGAAGTGTGTGAACACTTCATTATGCCATTATATACATTGATTTTCTTAAAAGAGTGCAACTACATGTCGGAGGAAGAATTGTAGGTTATTGAAGAATATGTGGATTACTACTTAATGGAGGATGGACTATATATCAAAATGTATGGATGCTCCAGAGCACCTTCACTACTGCCAAAATATGCCACTGATTATGTGGTACACAAGGAGGCAGTCTGGCAGGTCTTCTTGGATGGCATAGGGAGTTTTTTATTTGAACATAAGAAAGCAAATTATCCTCCCTTACCATTCAGGTTGGGAAGCTATAAGTTCATAGGAGTTAAGAAAGTCGATGAATTTGTAGAAGAATTGGGGAAATTCCATTTTGGGGAAATAAATTTCCACAGGAACGATTCCTGGAATAAAGTGGCAGAGCACTGCAAGGAGGCAAATGTACATTTTGAGTACACAAGCCACTGGGATAAAGATAAATCCATTTACCGAAGTGTAGAAAGCATAACTGCATTGAGAAGAGGATTTAAAAACAAAATCACTACCAAAGGCGGGAAAGGACAAGATGAACAGAAAAGGGCAGAGGAAGAAGAGGCTAGGAAAAGGGATGAAGATGCTAGGAGACTAGCACAGGAAGCCGAAAGCTGGCTCAAAGGTAAGGAGGAATAAAAGAGGAAAGCTGAACAAGAAGTAACTAGAAAGGTGGAAGAAGGTGTCAGGAGTGAAGAAGAAGAAAGGAAAAGGAAAATGGATGAGGAACTGAGGAAGCAGGAAGCAGAAAGATTAAAACCGACAGGGTCCTTGACAGAGCAATTAGCTTTCGATCCTATAGAGATTGAGGCTTGGGATCTGGGTAATCCTGATCCTCAAGAACCTAAGGCAGCTGCTAGTAGCACATTGGGACAGGCTGTTGTTCCTACCCTAAGACTGATCCCTTTTGAACAGAAGAAAGGGGAAGAGGTGCTGGACTTCAACACTATTTTTTACGACAAGGAATTGAAAAGGATCATGAAGAGGACTGAGAGGAAAGTCGTGACAGGGTGGCAGTTAGGGAAAATGATCAATCATACAAACATGGTGTATGGGACAGATAAGGACCCCAAATTTACTATTTGAGTAGGAGCAGCGTTGATCCATGCTTCTGAGGACAATGGGATCAGATAATGACTGACCTGAAACAGTCAAGGAAATATGCTGCCCAGCTAAAAGATACGCTAAGAAAGGAGAGAGAATAAAGTAATAAATTAAAAAGGAAGTTTGAAGACACACAACATGAAATAAATTCTTCAAAGGTAGAGGTCCAGTTCCTCCAAGTAAAGAAGAGATATCTGGAGGTTTCCCAAGGAAGTCTGGAGAAATTGCAGCAGGAATGTCAAGGGTTAAGGACAGAAAAGGATGAGTTGAAGATGGTATGTGAAAGTATTCACACAGAAAAGGATCAGCTACTAGGTAAGATAGGGGAGTTGGAGTTACAGAAATCTACCTTGCAGGATTCTGAGAGGCAATCTCAGGGGTAGACTGCAGAGCTTAAAGAATAGGTTACTTCATTAACAGCAGCTCTAGAAGAGGCCATGGAATAGCAAGTCAACCTTGAGCATTTCAAGGAGTGTGTTCTAGCACAAAGGAGCAAGATGCACTAGCTGCAAGTAGCCATAGAAGAAGAGAGGTGCAAGATATTGCAGGTAGACAATAGACTGGAAGAAATTTTGGAAACCTCTTCAGATTTTGTAGACAGATCGCAGGACATCTTAGAAGTCCTAACAGGAGGAATGGAAAGATTAGAGGCCAATGAGGAAATCCCTACTGACCTGCCACCAAAAGATCAACAAGGCCTGAGACAAGACTATGATTTATTGGAGTTTTCCATAAACACAGCCGAAGAATTTAATAAGGCTGTAAAGAAGACAAAGGGAGCTTGTGTAGAGTTTTGTAGGAGACTTTTGATTACTTATAATTGTTGCTAGGTTGCTGTTGAATAGAGAATGGACACCTTTCCAGACCACAACCTATTTTTGGAGATGTTGCAAAGTAGATATCAGGAAGATGAACAAAGGATTCAGCACATCGAAACCCTAGATGAGTAGACCCTGAGAAATGAGGTGGCCCATTCACGAGTTAGTCTACAGTTGCTTGAGGATCAACTACGCCTGAGCTCGGCCAGGATTGAAGTAATAAGAAATCAAGCCACTAAATTTGAAATAAATATTCATTTTTTAGAACCTTCTGAGTTCAAAAACATTTCCTCAGAAGCTTCAGCATGGAAGAAGTTCTTGAATAGTCAAGCAGGGCCCTCCTCATAAGTGCTTTATTTGTTTTTTTTATTGTAATATATTGTAAATTCTATGAGCACTTAATGTAAGACAAGTGTGGGAGGTGAAGCGTTGGGGAAGCCCAAGAGTCATTTGTGGGCAGCCCAATAATTTTACTTTTTGTATAAATATAGAAGAATTAGAGAGGAGAGGGTTTTTTTCCCAGAGAAACTTGTGAACTACTTGTTGTAAGAGGAACTACTTTGTTTTGCAATAATAAAAAATTACAATTTTTCCTGTTGGAGAAAGTGCTGTGTGGAATGTTCAAATGTGATGAAATGAACGATGTTGAAGGGGAACTATTTCATTTTTAGTTGTGTTTCATTAATTGTGAGAGCATTCTAACTTTCTAAACCTATGTTATTATTTGAATGTTCTCTGGTTCATTCTGTGATAATTTCCACTATGAGTAGTGAATGTTTTAACAGATGACGAGCTATCTTGTCGTGCATATATTTATTTATGTTTATGTGTTTTGATTCTAAGAACAACTATCTGTGATTGATCTTAACATATGAACAATGTTACATTACTCATGAATTAATAATCTTGCTCCCTAGGGACTGCTTAGTTAATATCATTTTTGCAGTTGTGTGTGATTTAGATGCGATAGAGTCTAAGACAAGAGGTAAGAACCTGTGCATCACATTGTGACCACTCCTTGCATTATTCATCAATCTCCATCTTAGATAGGCACTTGCATACCATACTTAAAGTCAAAAATACAAAAATATATACGATGGACCGATCCACAACTGGTAAAACCCTTTTTCTTTGTTACTTGACCTACGGTAGCCAGACTGCAAACTGAACGGATTCCCCATACCAAATAGTCATGGGCTAGTTGGGAACGTTGACTGGGGAGAATCCCTTGCTATTGTAGCTTGCAAATTTTGAAGCCTCAATAGTTTCTGGTACTAGAAGGAGGGCCACCAGTGCATGTCTGGCTGGAGAAATACATTTCCTCGAAATTACTCCACTAGTGATAGTTTTGAAAGTAGTTTATTTCTTGACCCAAATACTGAAGAAAATAGAGAACATTTGTTTGTTGTGGAAAACCAAGTAGTAAATGATCTGAGAAGACACACATGGGCTTATGTAAAGAGTACTGGAGGGTTACCCACTATCCTTGATTTACCCCGAAGAGAATACAAGAAGAAGGATAGTCCCATCTTGGAAGATTTAGTGTTGGTTGCAGATTTTGAAGAGTTAGTAGAAGTAGCATTACATGAAGTTGTTCAACCTTTGAATCAAGTAGGCCCAAACACACTTTACGGTTCTCCTGTGCATACTCATGTTCCTTCACCTCCCCACTCTCCACCCAGACTCATGGCAAGTGTAAATGTGAATCAGCCACTTAACCCACTAAATCCACCACCGGCTTGAAAAGCCAGATCACCCTTGAACTTAACTCCTCCGTTGCATGACTTACCTCAAGCTTTTGAGAAGATGCTACCGAATTTTGATCCAAATGAGAAGGTTGTAGTAGATGACCATTTGCAAAGTTTCTATTTGTAAATAGAAGGATTAAGGGCTGGGGAACATGAGGATGTAGTTTGCAGAATTTTTCCACACACCCTTAAAGGAACAGCAGCATCATGGTATTTTGGTTTTCCTGCAAAATCTATCCCAGAATGGGATACCTTTGAAAGGATTTTCAGAAGTAAGTATGCAGCCCAAAATATGCATGCAGCACTAACGAAAGGTTTAGGCACTTTAAAAAAATAAAGGAAAGAAAAGGTACACAATTTTACTCAAAGATTTTGTTCTTACCTCAAGAACTTCTCTGCAACTGATAAGCCCTCTGATAAAGTTCTGATTGAGTATTATACCTCAGCTTTAGGCCCTAACTTGTCTATGTTCACAAAAGCTCAAGTTAAGCCTATGTTAGCAGAGACTTATGAATAAGCAGAACAAGTAGAGGCTGAAAAGGAAAGTGTAGAAGATTATCCTGAGCAATCTGGAGAAAAAACTTCCGGGAAGAGAGCCTTATTGCTGTCTAAACCTACAAAGGAGCAATCACATGATTTTGAGGGGATGTTAAGGATGATGCAAAATATTTCCAACAGAATAATAGATTTGGAGAAAGAAAAAGAAGCTCAGAAAGAATATAGGCCATATTACAAGAAAAGAGAAGATAACAACCAACCCAAGACCCCTCCGCACGGTTCGGCATCGATGAATTTGACAGAGGTGGGGATGGATAATTTTTGCACTTTTCACCAACAACCCCATTCCGAAAAGAATTTCCCTCAATGGATAAATTCAATGACATTGGTGATGAATCAACTTTTGGATTCTAAATTAACCGAGGACAGTGATGAAGAGGAAAAGGGTAGTAAAACCTCGGAAAAGCAAGAGAATGATACCATGTTTTTATGGGATTGTGTCTCGCTTTTTGATAAAGAAAGAAGTACTCTGAAACCTAAGGGTATACCAAAAATTCAAATGACAACAAAAGGCCTAGATTTGGTAAATAAAGACAATTCAATGATCTCAAAAATTAAGAAGTTGCAAGAGAATGTCAGGAAACAACCAAAGAACAATGTTGGTGGCAAAGTACCTGAAATCACCATTATCAGCCAAGATCCGAAGCAAATCAACAAGCATGTTAAGCCTATGGAAGACCGAATAGGTGTTGACAAAGAAGATACTAAAATGCCTGAAGAACTAGAGGAAGAGATACCCACCGAAAACCAACCTGTGGAGGAAGATGTCGAATCAATTGGGGAAGGGAAAGCTAGGTTTAAAACCCCACCTTTCCTTTTGACTTTGGAAATTCTGAACCATAAGGTGCATAATTGTTTGGTAGATTCTAGATCATCAGTGAATTTTATGCCACTTGCAGTCTGCAAAAAAATTAATGGGCAGCCAAAACCTACTACTTGAGAAGTTACTCAATTAGGCCGAACTAGTGTCAAAGTAGTTGGGGAAATGGAAAATGTTCTCATTCGTTTATCTGCAAATGAAAATATATGTCAATTTATTGATATTGTAGTGGCATACATACCGGATGGGTATGGACTTATTTTGAACCAAGATTGGTTCACAAGGTTAAAGGGGTATTTTGCTTCAGATTGGTCACATTTATGGCTGCCTCAGAAAGGGGTCTCAAAACGGATCAAAATCTTAAGGGAACCTTACATGAAGCACACTATCACTAAGTTGGAATAAGGAAATGAATCAGCAAATTATGTTTTGGGGAATTATCTAATGGAGATTGAACTAATATATCATGCATTAGAAGAATCCATCAATATAATAAACACTCAATCCAATCTCCTTCAATGTTCACGGGCTGATGGGATTGATTGTAAATTGGTAGACGTAGTTTCAGTTTCAAAAATAGCAGAATTAGATAATGGTTAGGTATTTCACATCTTCAATCGATCCTAGCCCCTTGATTTGTAAGCTGGTAGATCTATATGGGTGGGCAGAGAACTGGTTAGGTAGTGGTTGGTTCTCAAATTTGTATTTTGAAGTTTGTTTTTGATAACCGTGTACATGAATAGTTTGATGCAGTTTTTCACTTTCTTTTGCCGCTGTTGTTTCTAGTTACTTTTGGTTTGTTATGAATAAAAGAGGCAAACTTTTGGTTGCGTGGAAAGCGTTAGGGTTCTTGATTAACTGAAATCTTTGGGATAAGACTGTGCATTCTTGGTTGAACTGATAGAATTTCTTCTAGCAGGTAGTTTTCCTAAATGGCTATATGCTCATTGAAGTCTTGCTTAACCCCGAAAATAACTCAAAATCAGAAGGTCTGGAATACTATTTCGAGGCTCCATCCATTTCACATCTAAGATGTCCTAAGGGGTGATAGTAAAGGACCAATGGAAAGGAAGAAAGGTAAATAGTTTATTATATATAAATGATCCCATGCCATGATTTTTAAAAGCCTAGAGGCTGTTAAGAGTAAAAAATCCTAAAGAAGCAGTACATATCAAATCAAAGTATAAAAACGTGAATACCAATTTGCCAAAAGTTCTTCTCCATCTGTGAGATGAAAAGTAAATACATCTGTCACACAAAAGGACACTATGGATAGAAGAGCCTGAATAAAATTCAGAAAGAAAGGCATATGGAGGACTCCAAAGAACAAAATGTTTAGAAGGCACAAAAGTGCAATTGGCATGGGAATGAGGAACAAATGAATAGTTATGTTTACCATATGTTATGATCCTATGGTGTCCAAGCTAAAAACTACCCAAAGAAAAAGGTAAAATAAAACTCACCTACTAAGCCCCAAAAGAGTTATCCAGACTTTGAGTATTTTGGTGTTCCCATTTCCAAAGAATGGACTGTCTTCAATGATTTAAATGCATGTGTTTGCCATTTTAGGAATACAAGCATCTAGAAGAATTCAACTTATGAGTTAAATGGTTAAACAATCTTTTACTGGGAGAAAAGTTGATTTAGAAATCTGGGGTTCACCAGGTAGTCATCAATTGTTGCAGCTGCAACAATTTCTCAAAATTCAAAAAAATTTCGAGACCCTCCTTTTAATTCGTTTTTGCTCAGCTCTTTGTTTTTGCTTGATGTTTGTTCAAGGAATGTTTTTTTTATGCCAGTGCTATTTTATAGCTTGCATTAAGTTTTTTCCCTACCGTCGGAAGCGTTTGATACTATGAATCGGAAATGTAGTTAACTGCACGCCCACCATTGCGGAGAAGCAACAAGACATCAAGTCTGATCCAAGGGTTACTGGCCTCCGGTGCACTTTATTTGTTTTTCTTAATTAGTGGATTTATTGGAATATCATCGAAACGTGTTGTCTCTATGGTTTCCGCCACTGCGGATGATGTATTGTGAAGTCCCCCGATGGTTGTATTAACCTCTTTCGATACCCGACATTTTGATTCGCAAATCCTTAGTCTTTTCAGCTTTCATCATTGCGGCTCTAGAAAGCGATATTCTTCCAATAAAGTTTGATTTATGTTTTCTGCTTGGCCTATTTTTTTCGCTTAAGTCATGTTTATTTTACCTCCGATTTTGATTGGTCTATGGAAGTCAGTGTCTTTATGGTTTCCACTGTTGCGGCTCTCCAACCAACTATTGGTCCAAGGCCATAGTCTGGTGAACTCCGATGTGAAGTTTTAATTTTTTTTCTCTTACCGATGCCACTACGGATCTCATAGTCATTTCATCATCCATCATTGCAGAGATGCTGCTGACAAGATCGTAGATCCCGTATTTGTTTTGTCGCCTGATGGTATTATTTTTCCCGCCAATTATTTGTTAACTAGGATGTATATATTTGGGGATTGGGGTTTTATTTTTCTATTACTATTCCTGCAAACTTGTGGCCCGTGCTATCATTATCGTTTCGAGCAAAACATCGTACTCGTTGTCGGTACCTCATTCCTAGGTGGATCCATCGTGGAGGTTTGCGTATTTTTCTCGACCAGTCGCACAGTGCATTGCCAGGTAGGCCTTTATTCCCGTTCTACCTTTTCCATTCAAATGGTTGAGCTGAGTTTGTTTCCCTTGGTTAGTTCCCACCCTTGCGGTTAGTGGATACCTATTTTTATGTTTTGGGTGCTTATATATAGTCTATGTAGATGGTATGGCTGTCCAGTGGGGGGTTTTGTTTGTTTGATGATTAAATTCGTAGCCGTTATGAGTTTGCGACCCACACCCGACTTCTTGGGAAACTCGTGCAGATGGGTGTTACGCTGTTTGCACCATTTTTCCCTAGTCTATGTATGGCCATCCGGGGAGGGTAGTTCCCTGTTAGTTGTAGGAGGAGGGCATTTTCTTGTTTATTTCGAAGATTCTGAAGTTTTGGTTTCCCAGTCTTTGGTTTGCTTGCATTTCTTATGGACCAGGGTCATGGTTTTGAGGTTACACCCCACTTAGGATGAGATTGGGAATGGGACGATTTAGTTCATAGCACCGAGGGGGTGATTTGAGACTATTTTTCCTTGACGGGGGGAGGGGGGTTTTCTTCATTTTAGAAAGGCCATGATATTATGAGTCGATTATGCAAATTTAGTCATGGGATGGTTTTAGCTCTTTTGGCAGATTGGTTTTGTGCAGGAACACTTGGTATTTGAATATTGTTTGTTTATTTTTCATAGCTGCAACCATGATTAGCCTAAACGAGGTAAATGCTCATATAGTTTCTCTCCATTCTTTGAATATTATTTAGGAATGGCTCAACAAAACTTAAAGGATTTTATGTATGACAGGGAAATCCTTCTGAATTCGAGATGTCTAAGTGGCAGAAGGTGAAGGCTCCTATAGTAGAGGAGGAACCCGATGTTGAAATTGTCACCAAGGTTGAATACACTTACGAAGACACCAGATGCATAGTGGGTGTGGAACTTGAATATAAATGGGGGGAAGTCTATAGAATAATAACACACCGGGAGGTACCTGACATAGGTTTTGAGGAGGAAACTATATATGCAAATATAGAGATATTTGCTTTGATGAGAGTTGCTACCAGACCTGGGATTTTTTCGTGCTCAGAGGTGATTGGATGGATTGTTCCCTCAGAAGATGTAACCACCATGATTTTGGCCAATGTTGACAAACAGGGTTATGTTGCTTATAGCCCTGGGTATGTATCACTGGCCTACCACTTACCGGAGGCCTAGGTATACTTGATTGAAGACTGGCTAAAGACAATCAATATGGACCTAGTCGAGACACTGAAAAGAATGCTAGTACCTGAAAAGAGTTTGAGAAGTAGACCATCAGGGGAATATGATACTACCACCTTAAGGACCCCCTATAGATTCATTGCCTTAATGCTGAACAGGATTTTTGGGAGATCCCACGGTAAATTTTTTAAGTTGGGGTGGGTGCCTATCATCTTCTATGTTGCAACCCAAGGTACCGTTTTCAACTAGGCAAACATTGTATCAAACAGCCTCTCGGCCTACATTGCTTCAGCATTAGGAGGGGTGTCCCAGAAAAAATCAGAGTTCTATATGAGCTCTATACTGATTGATTGCATACTATGCAACCAACCCTTCCCAAACCTGAGGTGCGTTTGGGACCAAGAGAGAACACCAGTCTACTCAGCTTACAAGCCATTGTGGGCACATAAGTACCACAGTCACTATATAGAAGTGTGTGAACACTTCATTATGCCATTATATACATTGATTTTCTTAAAAGAGTGCAACTGCATGTCGGAGGAAGCATTGCAGGTTATTGAAGAATATGCGGATTACTACTTAATGGAGGATGAACTGTAGATCAGAATGTATGGATGCTCCAGAGCACCTTCACTACTGCCAAAATATGCCACTGATTATGTGTTACACAAGGAGGAAATCCAGCAGGTCTTCTTGGATGGCATAGGGATTTTTTTATTTGAACATAAGAAAGCAACTTATCCTCCCTTACCATTCAGATTGAGAAGCTATAAGTTCACAGGAGTTAAGAAATCCGGTGAATTTGTAGAAGAATTGGGGAAATAAATTTCCACAAGAATGATTCCCGAAATAAAGCGTAGAGCACTGCAAGGAGGCAAATGTACATTTTGAGTACACAAGCCACTGGGATAAAGATGAATCCATTTTCTGAAGTGCAGAAAACATAACTGCATTGAGAAGAAGATTTAAAAATAAAATCACTACCAAAGGTGGGAAAGGACAAGATGAACAGAAAAAGGTAGAGGAAGAAGAGGATATGAAAAGGGATGAAGATTCTAGGAGACTAGCATAGGAAGCCGAAAGATGGCTCAAAGGTGAGGAGGAAGAAAAGAGAAAAGCTGAACAAGAAGCAACTAGAAAGGCAAAAGAAGCTTCCAGGAGTGAAGAAGAAGAAAGGAAAAGGAAAATGGATGAGGAACTGAGGAAGCAGGAAGAACCACTTATACTATGAAATGAGAACTTTATACTAAGAACGAGAACTCTCAGGATAAAAACGACGATTTTCATGAAAAAGACACCAAAAACACCCCCAAATAGAAAAGTGTTGATACCAGTATACATGCTTTTTTTTCTCGGGGTTAAAAATAGATCCATGGCCTAAACATCCCATAATGTTGTTTACAAACACTTTAAAATCAACCCCTAAATTGTACAAAGTTTTTTTGTCCAAAAGATAAATTACAACTTCTTTGAAACTTGCATATTAAACAAACAAAAATATTTCATAAATAATTTCACCACTCTAACCATAAAAAATCAAAGAAATTATGACGTGTTTCATAATGAAATTATATATTATACCATACAATAACAAATGATTCATATAAATGTTCAAAATCTCCTTCAGAGTTTCAATTGCAAATGGCTCCTTTGTCGTCACCTTCAGAGTTTCATATAAATATTCAAAATATTCGTCTCCCTTCCCCTCCACCTCCCTCTTCCACCTCCTTCGTCATCGCATTAAGGGGAGCGCTACTCCCTTGGGTGCCAAAGAGCTGCTCCTCACTGTCGATGCGCTTATCAAAATCACGTTGCCAATGAGGGACGACCCTTTGGCTCCCAAGGGAGCTACCCTCCCCTTAATGCGACGAGAGAGAAGGTGGACGGGGGAGGCAGAGGGGGAGGAGGGTGGAGGGGAACGGAGCGAGAGAAGGGGGATGAAGGGAGGATGGAGGAGGTGGAGGGAGCATGGGGAGTCTCCTAGGAAAACCCACGATGACTCATTAAATAAAAATAATTTATATTATATTGTTTTATCTACTAGTACAATCACAAGTATAAAATATATAAATTTATATCTATTATTCATAGCATACTATTAGAGTTAATATAAACACAAAACAAATACTATTTAATCATAAATAAATAAATAAAACTAAGAATTCTTGTTGTACAAATAATAATATTATTTTATTTTCTAAATATTTAACCAGATTTAGTTATATTTATAAACTATTTTTTTTTTAGTTTTTTAGTTTTTGGAGAGGGTGAACTTTGAAACTTCCCAAATTCAAATTTTAATTGTAGGTAATATGGATGCTGGTAACTGTATATTAC
>LPNX010099482.1:252753-287610 GCA_001517045.1 Pseudotsuga menziesii
CATACTAGTGTAGCATTTTGTTCAATTTTGTAAGCACTGAGGACAGTGCTATTGAAGGGGGAGGGGAATGTAACACCCCGGTTTTGACCCCATTGCATTAGATGTATATGATGTATATATTGTGAACGATCATGGTGTGGAGCTCAAGGCCAAGGCCCCCACCATTGATTAGTTGTGCTATGTTTTGGATTTAAATTGTCACCGATGGTGTATCGGGGCATGTGGCATAGATATTAAGTTTTGTCATCATGTACATATGCATATTTAATTGAATGAACCCGACCAGCTATGATCGCGACAACTAAATTGAGAAGGGGCATGATTTTCATAGGGATAAGGGTGTGGGGGAAATTGTCAAACCTTAGCCAATGAAGGAAAAACCCATGTGCCATCTCCCTTTGTTTTATCCAACAACCACAATTGAAAATTGCTACTGGTGGTTGAGGCAGTTATTGTTTTTGGGAGTGAGGTGGCAGGACTGTCAATCCATGCCTACACACACACTCCACCAGCAATGAGCCTCATGATGGGAGAAGAATGACTATGCCCTTCATTTATTCTCTCCACTGCGTGTTATCTCAAGGGTCTGTTTTTGTTCCTCAGGAATTGTTGTTCATCCTCACACAAGAGAAGAAGTTGCTCACGCTCACGCATAGGATCTTCCCATATTTACTCACATAGTTCTTCCTCCACAAATTTGCGAATGGTGTGGCCGTATCATTTCCCCATGGACTGATTTGCTTCTCTTCTGTTTAGGGCTCACACAACGAGCTGGGAGCTGCGTTCTCTCATCCATGATTTGCTGTGAAGGGACCATCCACGTTTATAGTTGTATGATATCCTCACAGACTGGTATGGTCATGTCATTTTTCCTGTCATTTCAATGTTGAGAATGGGGCTGTTGTTCTTCCCGTGAGTTATGGTTGCCGCCATTCTCCTCAAAGATTTGTTGTGTTGCTGTGTTCTCCTTTACATCGTGATTGTTGTGGTCTCCTTTATGTTTTGGGGATGGGAGTCTGTTCATTTCACGCACAGTGTATGCTGATACGTTTTGGGACTGTTCATTTCCCCCATGTTGTAAATTGTGTGCACTAACATGTTAAGTGGCTTATTGAAACTCGCTTGGGAGTCATTTCCCCTGTTAAGCTGTTAGGCTGTTCAGTTGTAACCACTGATTGATTGCCTACGTGAAATGGTTGGTCTTCAGACTGTGTAGGGAGTAGGGATGGGGGCTTGGTTGCTTGATAAACCTGGTGGCTGGAAACCACACAGACAGAGCTAAAGGGATGGCTTTCTTTTCCACAACCCCTGAATAGCACTGGAAGGGAATGCAGGGCCTGAGGGACTGTGTAGCAGAGAAGGGACTGATTCCTTGTGTTGGGTGTGTGTGGGTGTCTTAGAAGTCAGGCTAGTTCTGGTGTAGGTGTTTCTAGCTCTGCAATGAGCTCACCAGCTTAGCATTTAGCCTTTCCCAACTCCTGGATGGCCTGATAAACCCAACTGTGTTGGCTTGGATATGTTTTGTGTATCCTTGGCTATGTGTAAGCCTGCTTGTTCCCTTATTCCTTGGAGAATAATGCCCAGCTCGAGGGTGGCAGCGTTGCTGAGAGATTAAGGAGCATGCTGGCCTATGGTTGTGTGGAACGTTGCAGCGACGTAGATGGTTGTGGAGCAAGTTCTTGATAAGATAAGTAATCTTATTACTTCACTTCTGCAATCATATTTCTGTTAATGATTATGATGAACATGTTGAATGAATGTTGTATGAATGTGTGTTGTTTCTGTTGCGTATGATAAACAATTGCATCTGTGCATGTTCATTTTATTTCAATGTATCCTATTTTTAGCATTTAGCATTCATTATTTTATTCCTTCACATGTTCATGGGGCTGGTTTCCCGGATGGTTAACGCCATGGTCGCGTCCTCTTTGCCAGTCGGAGGGATGGGGATGTGACACCTCTAGAATTTATCCATTCGCTTCTATAAATATAACTCGTTCTCGGTCAACACAAGAAAACCTATGTAATCCGCTATCTAACCCGTCCCTCTTCCTGACCTAATAATTAGTAAGTAGTATCGCACGCCCCTCCTGAGTCCTCTTGCCCTTCCTAATTTTAGTTTTTTACTGTTCTCATATAGTCAGTCACTCAGTCACCATGTGTGGAATCCTAGCAGTGTGTGGTTGCTTGGAAACATCGCAAGCCAAGTGCTTTTGGGTGTTGGAGCTTTCGGGGAGGTATGTCCAATATATATCAGATATATTAATGTAACATGTTTTCAATTTTTTCAATACTTTCCATCATGATTTACAAATATTAAAGATCGTACATAGTAAGCGTCATGATGTGTAGTTTTAATTTAACATTGAAGTGGTAGAAACTTGATTCCCTCAAACGAAGAAAGTATTTTCAAATCTTACCCATTAAGCTCATCCTTAAAATTATGTTTACAAATTGTATAAAAACTAAGTTTCCAAAATACAGCAACAAAAATAGAATATGGATAAAATCCTTTTTCGTTGTAGTCTTTGATCAAATATTTGATTTTGTAGCATTTCACTTTTATGATTTAATAGTGTTTGCCTATTTGTCTTCCTTTCATTGGTGGGAAGGCTACGACATAGAGGCCCCAACTGGAGCGGACTGTATCAGAGCAGGAATTCATTTCTTGCTCACCAGAGGTTGGCCATCGTAGATCCTGCCTCTGGGGATTAACACTTGTACAATGAATATAAACAAATTGTTGTTACTATAAGTCGGCCATTATATAAACAAATAGTTGCAATTACTTCATATATACATTTTGTTTTCATTGTTCAGTTGCAAAATTTGCTGAATTTATATACACTTGAAGTTCTGGCATTGCAGGTGAATGGAGAAATATATAACCACTAGAAACTGAGAGAGCAGCTCAAATCTCACCAGTTTCAGATCGATAGAGATTGTGAAATTGTAGCTCATCTCGTGAGTACCCAGCGGTGTACTCTTCCTTCCTTGCATATTTCTCAATTGTTACCCTTCTTTCAACTTTTTCAATTTTGTGTTCAAGAATGGCCATGAATATGGTTCTGGGGTTTAAGTGTTTAACATCCTTTTGGCTTTTTAAGAGTGTGATGAGAATATCAACCTTTGGGTTTTTAAGAGAACGATTGTGAATTGTTGATCTGTCTATGTTCTGTAAGTACGAGGAATATGGAGAGGAGTTTGTGAACATGTTGGATGGAATGTTCTCTTTCATTTTGCTTGACACATGTGACCAGAGTTTCATAGCTGCTCGAGATTCCTTTGGAATCACTCCCCTCTACATTGGATGGGGGCTTGATGGTCTATTCAGCTTGCACAGTATGCCTGTTTTCTTCTGTCATTGCAAAATATGAAAGTAACACCAGTTGATATCATTTAGCTCCTGTGTTACTCCTGTGTTACAATCTAACACAGGATATCATTTAAATTGTAACACAGGATAAAGATAGTGAAGCTTCACTCCACCCTCTGCCTCCCCCTTCCACCTCCTCCGTGGTTTCAATAAGGGAGCGTCGCTCCTTGGGAGCCAACGAGCCACCATTTACTGGCGGCGCGATTCTCAGAATCACGCCGCCAGTAAAGGTAGGGTCGTTGGATCCCAAGGAGCGACGCTCCCTTATTGAAACCGCGGAGGAGGTGGAAGGGGGAGGTGGCAGTGCGATTCTCAGAATCACGCCGCCAATAAAGGGAGGCTTGTTGGCTCCCAAGGAGAGGCACTCCCTTATTGCAACCGCGGAGGAGGTGGAAGGGGGAGGCGGAGGGTGGAGTGGAGCTTCACTATCATTATCCTTTGTTACAATCTAACACGTTGACATGTTATCCTTTATTACAATCTAACATGTTGACATGTTTTCTGAATAGATGAAGTTTATAATAGAATCTAGGGTTGCTCCCATTTTTTCAATTTTTGGAAGTTATTTCTCTGCCATTACAAACCAAAGGACTGTAGCATTGTGGGTCTTGAAGCCTCATACTCACCTCCTCTACTATTGCAATAAGGGAGCGCCGCACCTTGGGAGCCAACGAGCCGCCCTTTACTGGCGGCGCGATTCTGAGAGATTGTAACATAGGAGGTAAAGTTTAGTGTTGTTTGTACATGCCAATAGTGCTGAACAAATGCTTGATCTGCTCACTCATCTCAGTGGAGTAGTTGTAGTAGTTGTGCTATAAATTTGATCTATTTTCAAAATAAACCACCAACAAATTTTCCGATTTCATATTTTGTATATGATGGTTGTCCAACTCTCAATATTCCTTACTGATTACAATGGTTTGAAGGGAATTTTATTTTCCTTCTTTATGTTTGTTCTAATGCTTCGTAGTCCAGTAATTTCCCTAAAGGTTTTGGCTTCAGCAGACAAAAACCATGCTATACCTTCTTTACCTCGCGTTCCAGTGATGAAATATTACTTCAAGAATCTGAAGTTTTCAGAAATCTATGCTAATCTGTGGGATGGAAAACACCAAAATGTTTCCAAAGATGAGTCTACAGTTACACTCACATTAGACAATTCCTATAGTAACACACTTATTTTTTCTTATGATCAATGTTTAGTTATTAATAATTATAGTCATTAGTTATTAATAATTATATGGTAACACGCTTCTCTTTTCCTATGATTCGATGTTAGTTATTAATAATTATATGGTAACACACTTCTCTTTTCTTATGGTCGATGTTTAGTTATTAATAATTATAGTCATTAGTTATTAATAATTATATTCTCTCTTGTTTGTTGCATTAACTATTGTATTATATTCTCTCTTGTTTGGTATTTAAATTGTAAATTGCAGACAATATTTTTCAATAAAAAAGGCAATTCATTTTTGTTTTTATTCGGGACCAATCCATTAAAAGGGTGAAGCAATGTGACTCCTGCTATGTGCTATACCACTCTTAATTTTAGATTGAATTCCCAAAATATACATCCTCAAGGCTAAACGGAGCCATAATTAGCAATTGATTTCCATCTGTTCATCATTCCTGGATTAAAAGCATAATATTTATGATTTGGAAACATCCTGTTCAATCTCTAGCTAAGTCTGCGAGTCATAAAGAGCCAGGACCAACTAGTGGTTTGTTTACTTTCCTGTTCCATCCATTCGTATAGGGTTTCTCTGGTTCAAAAGTAAAAAGAAAACGGAGAAGAAAGAGATTATTAAATTATGTTATGCCAAATTTATTTTGACTCTTTACACTTATAGCCTTTATATTACTACACATATAGGAACACTACAACCTACTACACACTTACAAGATAACGGCTACATTCCAACAGGAAACACACCACCATCACTATAAAAATGAGTACCACCATAGGAACCACCCATAGGTCCATGACATTAACCAGGTAAACACATCGCCGGTTACCCCTCATCATGGCAGTTACCCCATTAATCCACAATCTTGCTTTTCACAAAGCAGTACTCAAACCCAATGTGTGCCCTCATCACCCTACTTAAACCTATGTATCCTCGGCTTAGCATGTCCACTCTCACCATTGGGAATTGATATTGTGAACTAAGGGCATTTTTAATTATATTTTCTTTTTTTTGGGATTAATTGTTGCAGTTTTAGCAATTGATATTGTGGACTCACCGCATCTATGGAAACCTACTAACCATTATCTAAGGGCTACAACCACTCAAGATTATATATTTGGTTTGGAAATAATTAGCTTTATAGTTTGAGTGGGCCAAATTGTTTAGCAGGGTATACGATATAAGAGCTGGATCTCAGAACCCACAACTATAATTTTATAATTGGATTATAATTAGCATATATTCATTTTAAAAAGGGATCCATTTTAAAAATTATGGGGTGTAGTGTTTAAATATTCATGATGTTATATATGGGTCAAAGTTTTATCTATCCATTGTGTTTATTAAATGGATTGTGCAAAGTTCAAATAGTTTTTGTGGAAGGATAATGAAATATATAGAATGACTATATATACATGATATTTACACCAAAGCCAATGATTCTGAGAATCACACCACTAGTGAGGGGCGGCCCTTTGGCACCCAAGGGAGCGACATTCCTCTTGATGTGATGACAGAGGAGGTGGAAGGGGGAGGTGGAGGGGGAGGAAGGTGGAGGGCGAGGGAGGCAGAGGTTGAGGAGGATTTAAGGGGGGGATTAAGGTGGTTTTAGTTTTTAAAAGAAAATGTTAAATTCGACAACTTTTTGATAAGATATATTAGTATTGTTTTGACTTTTAGACTTTATATTAGAAATAAAATTTCTATATATATATTGTTTTTAATATGTTATTTACAAATATATGGTATATTTTTTCGTGAATTTATGTGAACCATAACATTTTGTAATATAGTATGAAATAGTATCATTTTTATACAAAAATTCTATGAAAATCCGTTGAAAATGGTTGTAAATGTCTTTATTATCTAGAATTTCTTAGAATTTTGTCAATAAAAAAGTCTTATTTTTCCTATAATAATGTCTTATTTTAAAGAAAAATTTGCAAAATGTATATGTTTTTCAATATAATTTGCTTCTAAATGTATGTTATTTTGTTAAATGTCTAAAAAACACACTTGAAAATAGAAAGTAATAATATTTTACGACAAAGATGATTCAAATGCCCCAAAAAATGCCTTATAATGAAAATGGGTGATACTGGTATCAACCCTTTTTTAAATGAAGGTAAAAATAGCTACTAAAATTAGGAGAGAGAAAAATGAGAACTGTGTCAAGTTCTCATTTCATAGTATAAGTGGTTGAAGAAGAAAGATTAAAACTGACAGGGTCCATGACATAGCAATCAACTTCTGATCCTGTAGACATTCAGGCTCAAGACCTGGGTAATCCTGATCCTCAAGAACCTGAGGCAGCTGCTAGTAGCACATTGGGACAGGCTGTTGTTCCTACCCTAAGACTGATCCCTTTTGAACAAGAGAAAGGGGAAGAGTTATCGGACTTCAACACTATTTTTTATGACAAGGAAACGAAAAGGATCATGAAGAGGATCGAGAGGAAAGACGTAAGGGGGGGCAGTGGAAAATGATCAATGATACAACCATGGTGTATGGGATAGACAAGGACCCCATATTTACTATTTGAGCAGGAGCAGTGTTGAGCCATGCTTCTGAGGACAATGTGGATTGGATAAGGACTGACCTGGAACAGTCAAGGAAATATTTTTCCCAGCTAAAAGATACGCTAAGAAAGGAGAGAGAAGAAAGTAATAAATTAAAAAGGAAGTTTGAAGACACACAACGTGAAATAAAGTCTTCAAAGGCAAAGCTCTAGTTCCTCCAAGTAGAGAAGAGATATCTGGAGGTTGCCTAAGGAAGTCTGGAGAAATTGCAGCAAGAATGTCAAGTGTTAAGGACAGAAAAAGATGAGTTGAAGATGGTATGTGAAAGTATTCACACAGAAAAGGATCAGCTGCTAGGTAAGATAGGGGAGTTGGAGTTACAGAAAGCTACCTTGGAGGAGTCTGAGAGGCAATCTCAGGGGAAGACCGTAGAGCTTAAAGAACAGGTTACTTCATTAATAGTAGCTCTAGAAGAGGCCATGGAATAGCAAGTCAACCTTCAGCCTTTCAAAGAGCATGTTCTAGCACAAAGGAGCAAGATTCACCAGCTGCAAGTAGCCATAGAAGAAGAGAGGTGCAAGATCTTGCAGGTAGACAATAGACTGGAAGAAATTTTGGAAACATCTTCATATTTTGTAGACAGATCGTAGGACATCTTAGAAGTCCTTATGGGAATAATGGCAAGATTAGAGGCCAATGAGAAAATCCCTACTGACCTGTCAGCAAAAGATCAAAAAGGCCTAAGACAAGATTATGATTTATTGGAGTTTTCCATAAACACAGCCGAAGAATTTAAGAAGGCTGTAAAGAAGACAAAGGGAGCTTGTACAGAGTTCTGCAGGAGACTTTTGATTACTTATAATCATTTCCAGGTTACTGCTAAATAGAGAATGGACACCTTTCCAAACCACAACTTGTTTTTGGAGATGTTGCAAAGTAGATATCATGAAGGTGAACAAAGGATTCAGCACACCAAAGCCCTAGATGAGCAGACCTTGAGAAATGAGGTGGCTCATTCACCGGTCAGTGTACTGTTCCTTGAGGATCAACTATGCCTGAGCTCGGACAGGATCGAAGTAATAAGAAATCAAGCTGCTAAATTTGAAATAAATATTCATTTTTTAGAACCTTCTGAGTTCGAAAACATTACCTCAGAAGCTTCAGCATGGAAGAAGTTCTTGAACAGTCAAGCATGGCCCTCCTCATAAGTGATCTATTTGTTTGTTTTTATTGTAATATATTGTAAATTCTATGAGCACTTAATGTAAGACAAGTGTGGGAGGTGAAGCATTGGGGAAGCCCAAGAGTCATTTGTGGGTAGCCCAACAATTTTACTTTTTGTATAAATATAGAAGAATTAGAGAGGAGAGGGGATTTTTCCCAGAGAAAATTGTGAACTACTTGTTGTAAGAGGAACTACTTCATTTTGCAATAATAAAAAATTACAATTTTTCTTGTTCGAGAAAGCGCTGCATGGAATGTTCAAATGTGATGAAATGAACGATGTTGAAGGGGAACTATTTTGTTTTCAGCTGTGTTTCATTAACTGTGAGAGCGTTCTAACTTTTTGAACCTATGTGCTTATTTGAATGTTCTCTGGTTTATTCTGTGATAATTTCCACTATGAGTAACGAATTTTTTAATAGATGACGAGCTATCTTGTCATGCATATATTTATATATGTTTATGTATTTTGATTCTAAGAACAACTATCTGTGATTGATCTTAACATATGAACAATGTTACATTACTCATGAATTAATAATATTGCTCCCTAGGGACTGCTTAGTTAATATCATTTTTTCAGTTGTGTGTGATTTAGATGCGAGAGAGTCTAAGACGAGAGGTAAGAACCTGCACATCACATTGTGACCACTCCTTGCATTCTTTATCAAACTGCATCTTATATAGGAACTTGCATATCATACTTAAAGTAAAAAAATACAAAAATATATATGGTGGACCGGGCCACAACCGGTAAAACCCTTTGTTTTTGTTACTTGACCTACTGTAGCCGGACCACAAACCGGACGGATTCCCCATACCAAACAGTCACAGGCTATTTGGGAACGTTGACTGGAGAGAATCCCTTTCTATTGTTGCTTGCGAATTTCTAGGCCTCAACAGGTGTCTACCATCAATATAAAACACTAATGAGCAATACAAAGGCCTAGAAATGTATCCCACCAAGCTATCTAGCCACACCAAAATCCTTACAACAAGTTAGCACCAACACCAACAAGTCCATTCTTGATCTTTGACCAAGATTGCATCATACAAACTCTCCAAGAAAAGTGCTCCAAGACTCCTCTAGGGTTTCTTTGTCACAAACCATAGGTCATTCTAACATGGAATCAAACCCTAGCACTTCACGTATCCTCTAGGTTTTATCTTTCACAAACCCCAACCCTTCAAGAATATTCTAGATTTTGTCTTTAAAAAAAACTAGCACCTTCCTTCATTGCATAGAGGGATTGCAAAACCATGGACTAGTGTGACCTTTCCTTTCCATTTTATGAGTTGGAAGTTTATCTAAGTTATATGTAAGCCTATGGGTGTAGAGTAAGGAGAGAGGATTGACCAAGAAGATCAATAATCGGGAAAATGTAGAGTGGAGAAGTGACCTAGAAGTTGTGTGATCAGGTCGGTATAGTGATAGAATCTCTCAGAATGTGAACTCATCTATAGAGGTTGTAGAAAGTAATGCATTTCGTTAGATATCCGACATATATGCTATACTATCAACATCTTCAATTTGTTTGTTATATGAATTTAGCCATGTCTATAGGGAGCACACTATGAGTGCATAACATTTATCTAAGGAAGCATTGAATATTAAGACTGGCATCCTCTCCTTCTCATAGCTTTTAGAAGGATAAATCATTGAGGAAGGCATGATATAGTTAATTTAAGATATTTTTTTATTTATGTGGCATAGTATTTTTTGGTTCTTTCTACTATGGGATACATCAGCATCTTTATTATTCTAGTTGGGATATAGAGTTTTTTTTCATCCCCTCCAGGGTGTGTTTTCTCCACCCTCTATGCCTCCTTGGATAAGCTCTTTGGGCCCCTTATGTTCTCCGTGTGGTATTTCTACTTCAGTCATCTTGGGATTCTAGGTTCCATACCTCCCCTTGGGAAATTTTTTGATACTTATGATCTCCACTCATTAATGAACTAACTTATTGTCAGGGCTATGTAAAAGCTACCTTTTATTCACTATTGAATATCAAGGAACACGTCTTTTTCTTTTGGAAAAAATTTATAGAATATTTGCAAATGATTATATCACATATATTGAGATCTATAAACTGGGTCTTTAATATTTTTGGGCAAGGAAAAAAACTAAATTAAAATAGGTACACCTAAGAATATTGTAAAAAAAATAGTTTGTAATTTGAGATAAATTGGATGAAGAATTTGCTATGGAACGACTTGTTATCTACATCGTGTTAAAGGACTATGTGATGAACTATTATACTAGGGAATTATTGATATTATTCAGGATAATGATATCACCATTATGTCACGCTTATAAGTCTTTCCAAGTTTTTTGCTGGTTTTTTTCTATTATTTGCCAAAAAAAATTTCGGACATGGTGCAAGTAGAACCAAACAGGTATTTGTCAGACCTGTCTTCCTCCACCAAGGGGATTTTGGGAAGGCTAGAGGAAAGTGAGACATCTGGTAGGTCTACAAGGGCTAGATCAACTAGATATCATAAGAATAGAAGAAAATTCAATAAACACATGGAATTTTTTCTTAGAGGAGGGGGGTCATGTTCCTATGATGACTGAGATAGTAGGAGACATCGAGGTTCCCTTAAGGTACAAAAACCTAGTGAAAAAATGGGTACCTAGGGATCTCCCTCAAGTAAACAATGATTTTTGTGTGAATGAGAGGATATATAGAATTGCACCATTGTCATTACATGGATTGGAGTTGTTTTGCATGGATGGCATAAAGGTTGGATACGAAAGATGTACAGAATTGATGGAATATGTTGGACCCTCTTACAACTATAATGATTGGATGCACATGGTCCAATATACATGAAGTATGCGTAGATATGGGTTATTAGAAAATTATATACAACTGAAAGACAAATATCAAAATAAAGGAGCAACATCGTACATTGACGGAAGGCCAAAAATAACTAGGAATATTGCAGGGTTTATAAACAATACACAACCAGGATTTACACTTAAGCAAGCCAACTGCATATTTGAGGGCACATGAAGGAAACCATGTCTTTGTATATGCCATTAAATCAATAGCTACTAGGGAAGAACTACTTATTAATTACAATTTGAATCGAGTAAATACAAACACGGTTAGTATGGATGGGGTACATCCAACAATTTATCCAACCTTTTATTAATTATTTTAACATCTTTAAGATTTTTTCTTAGCATATAATTATAATTTTTTTATTAAATTTCCTATGTTGAATTTGTAGGGAGGTGATGGGGGGCACATCACCCTAGCAGAAGGTTAGAGGAGTACACGATCTGTGAGGCAACAGGCATACATCAAAATGTTATGTTTTAAAATTGTTTTAATGAGTATTTTGGTTTCATTAGATAATTTATAGTATTTTTTGATGCAGGGTTCTTTTAGCCGAGGCACATCCCTCACAGTTGATGTTATTAGACCTGCCTCAAGGAGGCAGGTATACATTGAAATTTCCATTGTAAAAATATAGGAAGGACAAACATATCTATCGTTATGTATTTTCAATAGTATATTTGGTTTATTTATATAATCTTATCTATTTTCCATGTAGAGTGTTGATCAGGTAAGCCAACTAACAATTGATCATATGACTGCAGCATCGGGGTAATAGGTAAACATGAATGTAATTCTACATTTTAAATACTATAAAATTGTACACATGTATAACGTGTCTACTTTTTTTGCAGGTTGATGATTGGGGAAAGTCCCCAGCTGTTGATCAGATGATTGGAGCCTCGACGCAACAGGTAAACCTAAATCTAATTCTTCATTCTAAATACTTCAAAATTGTACACATATAAAACATGTAGCATAATGTTTATTTTGTTATGTATTTTGGAGTTTTTACATATTGCGTTCATTATGATAATGTTCTATACCTTTTTTTGCAGGTGGATGATGGGGGAAAGTCCCCAGTTGTTGATCAGACCACACCCTTGTCTAGGAATCAGGTAAACGTAGATGTAATTCTAGAAATCTATCATGATAGACAATTTTTGTTTATACAATTTTTTGCGCAGACTATTGCTTCAAAAATAAGCAATGTTTTATATATTTATGTTGCAGATAGGGGATTCAGTTTATGAAACACCAAATTAGTAGTCTTTACAGTTTAATGCCTACCAGTTGATGAAATATAATGAAATTAGTATGTCTAGAGACCCGTTGAAGGTGCTACAAAAGACCATGGAAAAACAAAATGAGGAACTAGTTCTTCTGTCATTGACAGTTCCACAAACAGAAGAGATCAAATCAAAGATTCAATTGTTGATCTAGAGATGTCAACAATTGAAAGTAAGTTCTTGAATAATAATGTAAATTCATTTACAACTTTATAATTTTTAATTTTATTTGATATTGAACTTATAATACAATGGTTTGTATTTATAGGAAATTATGCAGTTTAACACTGGTGGTGAAGGTGTTGTTGTTCCCAGTGACCAAACCACTCCATGTGCACCACATACTGCTCCCTTTTTTTCCACTTAACAGTCAGCAACATGCTCTGCGACACCCTCGAGGCTAGCAGAGAGTGTAACCGATGCTGACTGAACGACAACAGATGTTGCAGAAGAAGGGGTGGATGCAGGGTTTGATACTAATGATGATGATGAAGCAACATTTCCTGGATCTTCTCATGTCACTAGCACTGGTTCAATAGTGACAACATTTTTGGTGAATGATGAACTCATTCCAATAAAGATAGAGAAGACTCCACGTAATTATAGATTGTTCATTTTAGTTTTTATACTTTGTTTATAATATACTGATAATTTTTTTTAATGCTGACTAATGATGGCATGATTGGTTTGCAAGAAATGATGTATTTTATAAAAATTCAAATGATTTTTCCTTGGAGATATTTGGGACCACCATCCATACATGGTGGGACAAACAACCAAAAGCTTTGGAGGATGAGCTGACTAATTGGCTGGTCAGTCTGTTCGAAAAAGATACCTTTGATACATCAAAGATCCTACAGAAGGTTGGAAAACATCTGAAGATTGTCTAAGACCAATATAGGGTTCGCCTAGAAAAGAACCCTAGGTATGAGTGCCCTCAAATGATTCCATCAAGCGACTGTAAAGCCTTAGTGGAAGATGGAAAAGAGAAGGGCCTGAGAAAAGTAAGAAAGATACCACCAGGAACAGGGAGGTATGCAATACATTCCATAATGTAATGGTAATCCTTATTATTTTTAATCTTTATATCGAATTTGGAACATCGACTAACGTAATTCAACACTTGATTAGGTTGTCGAACACATCAAAGGCCACCAAGGCAAGACTGGAAAAAATTGGTCAACACAAGCTTGGGCCTAGTGGTTATTCTAATTTGGTGGCCCGAGTTGAAGTATCGAAAACCCGATATTGCATCCAAATAATATATAGAAAATTATTTTCATTTTATTCTGAAAAAAAATGTAAAATTAATGACGTCATGCAAATATGCAGGCCGACCGATTCAAAGATTTTACCATCAAGGAAGACATGAAGCTTGGATTCAAACATGGATTTGAATCTATTGTTGAACACCGAAGAATATTGTCTAGACATACTGCACAATCTTCTGTGGATCCATCTAGTGCATAGGTACATAAAAACTATATAGTTTAACGAAAATTTATTAATTCTTATGCAATTTATTCATTATAAAAAATGAACATATATTATTTATTCGGTTTTGATTAGGAAAGTAATGATGTCGTTAATGTCGAGGATGTACACTACCCAGTCGAAGATCATGCTTCAACTCCTGGTAATGAATTTATTAATATTCTACTGTTTTGTATAGATAATTGTAGATGATGAACAATAATTCTAATTATCCACAATTCAACCGCAGAGCATGTAGATGCAGGTAACACTGAACAGGTTGAGCCTGTGCAGGATAATGATGAACATGCTGATGTTCCCATGCCAGGTAAAAAACACCTTTGTAATGTTTTTTTAAATGAATTACTTGTATTTTTAAAAACACAAAAAAAATTAATGAAACAATTTGGCAATATTGCAGCAATTTCGAGCCCCTCGCCACAAGTTCAACCTTGCGAGCAGTCTACTCAGGATACCAATGAGAAGATTCTGGAAGATGTGCTTCTCGCTAAATATGTAAAGAGAAGAAAAGTAGAAAGGAAGTGATTGAAGAAATTTTGAGTAATTCTTATTTATAATAAAAAAACATTACATGGTTTTTTCCTCTATTTCATGAATGAATGGCTAAATGAATGCTTTAATGAATGGTATGCTAAATGTTTTTATCGGATATTGACTAAATGAATGGTTTAATGAAAGTTTCATTTCATCTATTGAGTGAATTAATTTGCAGTAAACTTTTATTTGCAAGTAGATGGATTGGGTTTGGGGAATTGAGAGTGATGTAGCGGGGGAGGGGCCATAAGAGCTTCCACCTTCATGTGGTTGGTCCTATTTAGTATTTTTGAAACATAGAAGAGCTCAATGAATGGTAAGGAAGTATACATTAAAAACAGTTATGTGTATAATTGTAGTGTTTAAATTTTACTATTGCTATTTGACTCATCCATTGGAACTTGTTACAGATAGTGTTGGGAAACATTTTCATAGTTCAGAGGAAAAAAATGGTATTTTTGATGTGATCAATGACCTTATATACATAGTGTTGTGGTTATCCATGTTTCCTTAGGTGATCTCTTATTACCAATTACTTTATTTGAATAGTTGAATAATATTGTAATTTACATTGTAATAGTATTGCACTTATTTAGATTGGTTTTGTTATTTTCATAAATAGGAAATTTTTTATTTGATGGTTCCTAACATGAAATTATTGCAACAAGAAAAAAATTGAAGTATGTTGAATGATGTATTGAAAGGTAAAGAAGAATAAGATAGTTCGAAGCTCCACAAATAAAGTTATAATTATCTTTTGCTTTATTTGATTGAACTGTGTATTGAGTATTTATGCATGTGCACACATGCACATTTAGTTGATGATGATTATTACCATACATTCAAGCTAACTTTGTTCTATCTGATTGATCAAGTTGTTTCTATGATTGAATCACTTGGAAAAGAAAATTCCAATTTTTATGAGTTATTCAGATGTAGAATCCAGTCTTTTCACAAACATTTTTAAAAATAGATATAATGTATTTGTAGGCCAAGAAGTCCAAAAGAGTACTTTTATAATGTAAATAAATAGACTTTCCTTTATGTCATTCTAGTAGTAGCATTAGAGTTAATTTGTGTATATTCATTAATTCTAGAATGTTAAAAGAGGAAGTGTGGGTCTTATTCCATAAATGAAATTTAGGTATCAAAGGCTAAGAAAAAATTAAGACTTTGTGTTTTGTCATAAGCGTTTTGTCTAGCATCATGATGAAGCCTGAAATTATACTACAATTATTTATATTGACTAATGGAACAAAATAAAATTGATTAGGATGGGACTATAGTCTCATAGAAATGTGTCTTTACTGTTCAAAATATGTTTTCTTATTGTATTTGGTTAGTTGACGTATTTTTTAGGATTTTATCCAAAGTGCACCCTATAAGTCCCAAATTACATATTCACTATTCTAGAGAAACGATAAATCAATATGGTAACTAAGTAGATCCATTTTGGATGTAGTACAAAACTTCTTTAACATGGGGTAAGATACTTGAACCCTACACATTTCCTAAATAGAATTTCCTTTACCAATTTACAGTGGGAAATCCCCATCCCATCCCAATGAGAGAGAGTGTTTCCTCTAAATATTCCTTTCTTTGTTCTTGTATTCACTTTTCACCACTCAGTCCCATTGACCTACTTTTGTGGTCATTTGTCAGAAATTAATATTATTATCTTATCTTATATTTATCTACAGGTTTCCACAAAAGAACTCAAACTTCAAGATACCAATACTAATAAATCATTGCAATTTTAATCTTCTAGATCCTACATGAAATAATATATGAAAAATACCATCAAAGTATATATTTAATTTTTAATACATTGCTATAGGATTGTTTTAAGGATTCTACATTTCTAAGTTTCCACAATTTTGATACTACCATGAACTTCAAAACTGCCCAGATTTCTTAACAAGGTTTATTTTCAGAGCTAGAGTCCCTAAACATCCAAGAATAGATGATTTGATGCTACTATGACCTCAAAATTGTTCATATTTTTTGTTTTGAACCTCCAGAGGCTGCTGTTGAAGTTTCAAGCCATGGTTTATACACAAATACAACCAAACCTACCTAAAAACCCTCCTTTTTGTCTAAATAATGGATGATATTTGGCCCTTTGAAGTGTAATAAGTATTTGAGTAAGCCATAGGAGGTGAGCTCATCATGTGTAATGTAGTTCTTTTGTTCCTCCTCCAAAATATTGAGACAATATCACTCATGCCAATAGATCAACATTACTATCGTAGAAATAGGCTTGCCACACAAACAAAAATACTAAAAAAAGAAGCAGGGTGTGTGGGCATAAAGCAAATTATCATGTAGCTTGTGCATTATTTCAAAAAATAATCATGCAAGTTACTTGCATGTTGTACATACTACCATAGTTGTGTGGCTAAAATGAATTCAATCCATGTGCTAAATAGTTTCCCATCACATAGGCCCACACATCAAAGTTTCATGACCAAAGCATAGGCAAGCCATGCATTACACAACTACCCACTAAACAGTCATGCTACATAGTTGCACAACCAATTGATAAGAAATATTTCACACTTTGTGGATTCTATCTCACTAGACATATTTGCAATAATGTTACATGATCATACTTTTTGTATCCTATGAGTTGTACAAATGTGGGTTGAATAGCCACAAATATTTGTGCAACTATTCGGTTGACAATCTTGTAATTCAATGGAAAACCTATTGGGTATCATAAGGGTTGTATAGCCCCCTCATATATAAATGAAATAGATAAAATGAAAATAAATTCAATACCTTTTCCCTCATGATCTTGGAATATAATTTGAGTTGTCAATTTGACCACAATAAGCTCCAAAACAATTACTTCAAAAAGGATGGTCAGAAAAATAGAACGTGAATATGAATTTCGAAATGATGGCCCACCTCATTTATAAAGTACCATGTCAAGATTCGAATGGAATATTATGGATATCAGCTGATTCCTTATTTCTCATCATTAACACAAAAATCCTACTCTCATCTACTTCCATTTGGCTCACTCCATTTATCACCATCCTCAACTTCTTTTGGATCTATGCATTGGTTTTATGCTGTAATAGATAGGTTCTCACAAAATGGGTATGAGTTCCTTCTCCAAGTATTCCCACATCTATTACAACTCCACAAGAGGGTCATTTCAGGACACTTGCAAAATACTTTATCTCTAGAAACCTTCAAATGACGCCAAATTGTTGCTACGAAAGGTTTTCTATTGGGGAATATATTGTTGTTATGAATATACAACTAGGACTGTTGATGTATCCAGTCACTTATTCTTAGATTCAGATTCTCAAGGAATCATGGAAATTTCAAAACCCAACAATCCTCGAAAGGTGACCAATACTCAATCTAACAAATATTACATATGTTTTTCAATATCTTTCTAATATTAGGAATATTTTATCAAATATTGGCCAATAAAATTCTCTGTTATAGTAAGACAATAAAGGACTCTAATTTCCTTCTAGATGCTCTCAAAGCTTTTTGTATAAATCAGCAGATGATTTCAACATGTAAAAACTTATAGACTCTACTTGGTAGATGATTTTGTTAATTCAATCTTACCATTTTTGTGAGAAAAAAAATCTATCATCCTTCCATTATTAACTATGATCTCATTTTTTTCAAATTGTAGTCCACCTAATATGTTGATTGGGAAATGTTGGATTTCTAATAATACTAATTAAAATGCATTTATATTTTGATGAAAGATATTGATCCCCTTTATTAATTTGAATCATCCAATTATACCTCCCCTTTGTCCTTTCTGTTAATAAGTTAGCATGGACACTCATAGTAGCATATTAGACTCTTTAGGCATCTGTATCATTGTCCACAATTCCCACCTTAAGGGTTGGGGTGGAGTCATTTACTAAATATCCAAGGGTATATTCTTTCTACCATGTGGGTTACTATTTGACCACTTTTGACTTGGGAGACTTTTGGCTTTGAACATGGAATCTCCATGAGCTCACACTCAAAGCAAATTTTGCAAAAAAGCACTATGGTTTTACAGTCCAAAAGTTATGTCAAACTATTATTTTGCACTCCAACACAATTCTTCGAAGGATACCTTCACATAAATGTAAGTAAATGAAAATTCAATCCACAGATGTAGTATACTTCCTTATTGTTTCTAGGTCCATAATAATAAAATTTCCTAGATTGTTACCAATTGTGGTAAGGGTATCCCATTCCAATATTCAAACAAAAGATTGGAATCCCTACCTAAATGAAATATTTGTTAATGAATCTGTAGGTTGACTAAATCCAAGTTGCTATGGCTTCATAACGAGGCAAGCTTCGTCCATAAACTAGGGCACTTACCAACAATGTGCACTATGTCATGCTCAGACAAAAAATAGAATAAAAACCCCTTTGCATCAGGTTGGATCGACACCATATTCACCAAGAAAGAAACCTATAAGTCTTCTAGAGTTATTTTAGTGATGACCATAAGCTACGAAACCCTTGTATCATGATATGTAATAGTCCTTGTCCTCCTCCTTTAAGGGTTGTAACTGCTGAACATTACCACTGTGTAGGGATGAGATTATAACCATATGTGTCTTTTCTAGGTTTGTTTATGCCCAAAGGACTTCCCAGAACTTACAATTCAATGCCCAAATGGATTCAAAATTGTCCAAACATGACTTAGGACTGTCCAAAATTCACGTTTTAGAGTTGTTATTATGTCGATAAATTTTTTTTGAGATATGAATTTCAAGAATCCACCTAATGCTGCATAATATAAGTCTGAGACTGACCCTTAGTAAATGCCAAAAAATTGCCCAATGTTTATGATAACAAGGCTGCCATATATCCAAGTTATTATTGTGATGAAATAGAGATTCCTAGGCTTCCATATATCCTAGTTATTGTTGTGATGCATGTACAATTCAGACACCCCTCTCCTACATGCTAATTTAAAAAATTATTACACCTATGAAAGTTCGCTTCTACTTCATTTTCCCAACAACAAGCACAAAACTCTATCAAAATTTATACAAGAATTTCCAACTACAACTAATTTTCTAAGAAGAGTAAACTCTGTGAAGGAAATACTTTCTTCTTACCATTATTTAACAATGAAATTCCTTTGAGATGGAGTTTGTACATGTAAACATGACATGACAGGAAGTGGATATCCATTTTAAAATAGATGAGTGCATGCTTAAGAAATGTGGTTACACCATCTCTTCATCACGGTGATATTGAATTCCATGGAATTAAAAAATATGTGATCCTAATTTAAACCAAATTTGAAGAAAGTTTAGAACTGATCTTTAGCCATTATTGTGTTTACTTCAATGCTTAATTTCAACTTTTGAGGTACCTTTCTTCATGACGAACTTTTCCTAAGTATTAAAAGGATGAAAGTTTACGATGCACTTTAGTATTTTGACATAGTGTATAATGGTAATGTTGATTGATATATATTATGTATGTTGCACTTTACCTTTTAGTGTTTGTGACCATTGGACTAGGGACAATATGAATAGTTTCTAAGGAAGTTGATGCTTATGAGAATGATGGGTGTGGTCATGAAGATCCTTAACAATCATGAGTATATAATATAATTCTTGCAGACAAAAGAAGAGAGGATATTTAATCATGACAAATTACACCCCCATCTTGAATTCATAGATAAGAAATGAGTTGAAGCTTCCAAGGTATGCACATTACTTCTGTTCTTTCACTTCATGGGAATTGGTAGTGTTTTTTTAATGAATGATAAGATTTTTTCCCTTGGATTAGTCCTCAAATGGATAAAGTGCTTTTAAGTTTGTCGTTTTCCCATTGTTGTCTGATTTTTCAGTAATGTTTATTTATTATTTCTTCCATTGTCCATGATACCCTCTTCTAGGATGGCATACTTTTTGGTTTGTCTGTGGATTTCTAAATGGTTTAATATGAATTGGGACCTCTGTTAAACAAGACCCTAAGGTTCATATGTTTTCCTTTATAATGGGTATTATTGGTAATCTACCCAATGTTATAGATAGGATATTGTTCCTGAGTTGTGAATATTAGATAGGGAAGCAGTCAAGGGGAGGGTCAAGGCTTAGTTTATGGATGAGTTTAATTCCAACTAAAAACACCCCTCATTTGTTCAAAATGACTTATACTGCCCCAAGTGTAGTAATTTATCTCTATGAACCAACACGATGATAAAAAAAAATTAATGTTTTTATTAAAATATTTTTTTCTTTGGTTTCAAGTATTTTAGCATTTTTCATGCTTCAAGCGAACTCAGTGAATCAAATACAGATCTAGTCAAGAACATGCTTTGGATAGTAGAATAATTAGTACCCATAAATACAATAACAATTTTAGTTGAAGGACTCTATCCTAGTTAATCCCACCAAGCATGCATGATAATCATATCATCAATAGGAATTATAAGACTCAAGAAATTGAAAACATAAAGAAAATTTGAATGGTACATACATATTTGATCAATATTGCAACTAACAAAAGGAGACAACATCAAATTTCAACTACCTGGAATGGAAGTGTACCCTTCCATCATCACCAGAAACTAGCAAATTTGTTTTGAATAAAGGGTCATAATAAAACCACAATCTCAAAAGCATGCATAAGTAACCAACATAATAATCCAAAATAACAAATTACAACATTATCCCCACAATTTCTACCCAAAACATATTTTATTGAACTAGATGCAAATTTAAAATATATGAATGAAACCTTTAAACTAAACTATAATAATTACAACTATATGGAAATATTTGAATTACAACAAAAAAATCAAAGGTTGCACCATCCCTTAAGATAGTAAATCTAGGTCACATTAGACCAATGGTGTAATATCTATCTTTGAAGAACATCATCAATGCTTGATGTAACTATCATGATCCTGACAAAGCTTCATGTAGGTATTTGAAAATTACAATAAATCAAATACTTTAAGCCTCAGAGATCTACAAAAATAACCATATTCAGAAAATGGATACAAACAACAAAATTTTGTGCAAATTACTTGGTTGTCATTACTAGGCCATGAATTGTATTATGGATTCATTCATATGTTAGAATCAAAGGGAAAGATATAGAATTCCATAGGATATGGATCATGTATTCCAATCCATGATATCCCATTCCTTCAACAATGGATTTCACACATGAATTGCTCACAAAAACCCTTACTATTGGCAATCCATTAAAATATACCTATTCATTTCCTCATATAAAGAAACATTCATATTGTCATGTTTTCTTTGGGATCAAACTAACTCCATCAATTAGGGTAAGCAACAATATTTCCATTGGATAATAACTTACTGTCATAATCAATGTTTTACCTTTCCAACTCCGGTTCAATACCTAAACAAAAGGAATGTCAAAGGATTTAACCTACACTCCCTATTAGTTTTGTACAAAATCATGTGTTTGGGCATGAAAACTCATAGTCCTATTAATATTCCTTATGGATATATCCATATAAAAAAGTATACCTTATTCTAAAGCTACATTTGAAAGTTTGATCAACTGTCAGTCTCATGCCTTATCCATCCCATGACCTCATGCCTCAGCAAACTACTAAGTAGCTTCTAGGAAAATATTTGTTGCAGGTAAAAGTATCAAATAACAAGTAATATATTTATAGGTATTTAGAAGGATATGGAGTGGGAGTAGTTGGATCTTGAAAAAAAAGCCATGAGAGGAAGAAGACAATGGCTAAGTATTTGTTGTAGACTCATATGGAATCCTATTGGCATTGAATTTTTGTACAGGAGAAACCAAACAAGGAGGAGGAGAGGTTGTAGACAATCGGTTTTTTTTTTTTAAATATACAGAAGACCGTTGGTTATCTGACATGATGTGGACCACATCCAGCGAAGTGTCCATAACTCCAAAAAGAGTGATCCATCGTAAATCCGACAATTCTCCATTGGAAATCCGACTCAATATTCATCACAACTTCGACTTCTCACATTGGAGAACACCTTCGGTTATCTTCCATCATGTGGCCCTCATCCAACGAAGTCGACATAACTCTGACAAGAGTGTCGTCGCAATTCCAACAGGTCGTCGTTTCGAATTCGACTCCTCACAGTCAAAAATTTGACAATATGGCTTTGGAAGAAATGGAAAGGAGAGGTCGTACATCTGACAACTGGTAGTCACAAATTCGAAAATTATGAGTAAAAAATTCGATAACCCTTTGTCTCAAAATCGACGGCATAAACTTGAATTTTTACAAAGGAAGTAGCCCACCTTCAACAAGGAGAAGTCGGATGTTCGACAACCTGTGAGTCGCAAATTCGATGACTTAGTGGTGAAAGACTTCAGCATATTAGCTTCATGTGCTTTCAAAACGTCGACGGGATTTGACATGTGGTCAACTATCCGACAATATGCCACCGACGACAAAAAAGAATGATGTTGTCAAATAACATATAGGTATCTGTCGAATTTTAGACATGGAATCCGTCGGATTTTGGGCTCAAATTATGTTGTGTCGTATGAGTTTAGTTTAAATTTATGTTCCAGCTGAATGCATCCATGATTTTGATTTATTGATTTGTGAGATATATACGATCGTTAAGAGAACAATAATGGAATTATTGCATAACTACACCAATATACAAAGTAGGTCTTTGGTTTGTAGTTATGTATTTATTAAATACTTTGAAGGGATTTTATCTCGTGACCTCTATAGTGCCATTCAATGTATGAAAAAATGGATTAGTTTGATTTGTGGTTTCTTTTACTGTAAATTCAATAGATATGGAGGTTATCTTAATGCTTGAAGTATTTTCTTTCCTTTGTACATGATTTAATAATCGTATATCTATACTATGCTAAGTTGATTATGGGATCTGTATAGTTTAATTAAGGTATTCTCTATGTAAGTAATTACGATATAGTATCATTCCTATATGGATCATATTTGATTCTAATACATCAAATTAATCCTTATGAGTTATATTAATTTTATTATGATTTAATGAATTATGTCTATAATTATACTAAATACTACCTATCTATATATTAATAGATTATAATATGATCCTATAAATTCATGTATTATATTTGTATGAATACTATGTACATGGATTTCATTCGCTTACTTGAAAAAATGCAGATTTATACTATAACTAGAAATCATAGAGTTAGTCAACACTTTAATTCCATAAATGTCGATTAAAGAAATATTTAGGAAAATAATGTAAATAGGAAATATACAGTTGAATATAATATTATACTGTATAGATTATAAATAAATGATCTCTTTCCGTTAGGTACATGATACAAGTATAACAATAGTAATCTAATTGAAAACAATTAGAATTTACATTAACCTACTTAAGATCTAGGATTTAATCATATTCTATGGCATTTAAAAATATAAAGTATAAACTTGGAACCAACGCTAGGAAAATTAAGTGGAGAAGTTGTTCCTCCCAACCAACTTCTAGAGCAGCCAAGCTACCTGCTCCAGAACCCTCGATCATGTTTGTTGGACCACAAGAGAAAATCTTTCAATGCGCCATCTCTTGCATGTCACAGATGTTAATTCTCATCCAATTCTAGCCTCCTGCTACTTATGGACATACTAATTTATAGTATTTTTCCTATGACTTGTTCATTTATGATCCTCCTGCTCTTTAGCACTCAACTAGGAGTTGTGACCTGATTTTTGGGGATGATGGCTCCTACATCCTTAGTTCTCACTTAGTGCTTTTTTTCACTTATCTTTTTCCTCTTTTGGGTCAACAAACACTCTTCAACAACTATATCCACTTTTTTCCCCCTTAAACATATTTTATTAAATAATTTTATTTTATTTCAAATTTTTTTATTCTTGATTTTTTTGTCAATATATATATATATAATAAATAAAGTATTTTTCTACCAGAATTAATAATTATTATTAATACACATGGTATTACATTAAGTGCAAACCCTAATGATGGCTCTCAATTTAAATAATTGATTGCTAAGAAGGATAATGAAATAACTAATATAAAAGGTCAGCTAAAGATACCAAATGTACACCCAGTGAAAATAATAGAAATCCATCAAGTGGAGAAGGAAAAACAAGAATTGTTAGCTACTGTGGTGAAATATATAGCTTGGGTGGAAGAAAAGGATAAAGGAATCAATGATCTAACCTCTCAAATAATTACTTTGGAATTTCAAAAAAATAAAAGAGAACAAAGTGTACCACCATCCACAATAGTTTCAAAGGTTACAACTTAAGAAATCACATGCTCACACATCAACAGAGAAGAATGTCCAAGATCTTGCAGCTAAGCCACCAACAAATGTGATAGTTGATGTGGATGCTATGGATGAAGATCAAACTCTAGCTGAGCGAGCCAAAGGTGAAGAGGACCAAAATAAAGGGTCTAGAAGATGATGTCACCCAAAACATGTTATACAACTTGACGAGAACTTTATACTCAAAACAATAACTCTAGCCATTAAAACTCCTATTTTTGTGAAAAAAACCACCAAAAAACACCCCCGAATCAAAAAGTGGTGCTACAAGTAGCACCACTTTTTTTTTGGTGCTAAAAAAGTGGACATGGACGAAAACAATCCTTATTGTTATTTACAATAACCTTAAAATCAAGCCCCAAACTGAAATTTGATGCTACGGGTAGCACACTATTTCAAAAAAAGACATAATTATATCATTTTATCATAATTTAAAATTATATTTATTAAACCTCTTAGTAACACTGTACTAAAATTGCACTAAATTAAAAAAACTTATTCAAGAAATTATTAGACCACTCTTTCCATAAAAGATAAAGGATGATAAGAGGAGCACATTGTTGAAGCCAAAACTCCAAAAAATAAAATAAAACATGCAAAAATTAAAAGAAAAGGACATTAAACACATTAAAAATAATTAAATAACCAAAAAAATTATAAAAAACATCAAAATACAACTAAATTGAAAATATAAAATATTCTTAAATAAATTTAAAAAATTTACAGTCACTTTAAAACTATAACAAAACATTTAAAAATAATAATTTAAAAAAAAATACCCTAACAAACACAAAACAATATTAAAAAAATGATGAAAAATAACAAAATATTTTAAAATTTTAATATATATATATATATATATATTATAAAATATAAAACTTAAACTATAAAACAACATAAAATATTAAAAATATTAAAAATCCAAATTATATGTTAGTATAATTAAACATATAATTAGAAGGAACTAGCATGAACTCCATAGTGAAATAGGGTGTTGGTCTATTCTTAAAACTCCATGGGTCTCTCTGATTTTATGAGTGTTGATGGTGAAAATCACTTTCTCTTACAGTGCCTTGCTTACACCCACATTAGATCCGAGTTTCATAGTATTTTATGCTATACAAACCTTTATAACCTCCTAACTTGTTAAAACTATATAGTGAACTTGGAAAACTTTCTCTCAAGCTTTTTGAGCACATGAACAAGATTTTAAAGTAAACATTTTCCTTCTTAAGATCCTATAGACCAAAGTTGGTCGACTTTAATCATCATCATCAATAAAAATTTTAAAAACCAAAAAAAAAACTTAAAAGGTTTTGTAGCTTTTGTATAACCAATATATATAAGGGGTGAGGAAGCTTTTAAGGGAAGTTATTCCCCTAATCGAGCCATCCCTTTATACATTTGAATTATTTTGTTAATATGCATTTGTTTAAAACTTATATATATATATATATATTTCACATGATTTTGTTTAAAAGTTATATAATTTTTCATATGTTTTTTTAACTTATGTTTTTATCATTATTATATATTTTCTTTACCTTTTTTTTATAATGTTTAAATGTTGTCATAGGGTTTTTTCAACTTATTGTAAATTAAAAAACAAAATGTAAATATATATAGATTGTTAAAAATGAATTTTTGATATTTTTGATCTTCTTATTTAGTTTTATGTTGTTGAAGAAAATTTCAAATTTCACAATTTTTGATACTATATTTTTTGTAATATTTAAATATATTTTTAAAATATTACCAATATAAATTATACAATATAAAACTTAAACTATAAAACAACATTAAATATGAAACACTATTGAAAATATCAAATAATATGTTAGTACAACAAAATAGTTTAAAAACCAAATAAAAAAATCAAAATAAAAAACAAAATATTAAAATGTTTTGTGGCATTTGTATAAGCAATATATATAAGGTGTAGTTCTAGGAATTGGGCCACCCTTTTCTACTATTTAAACTTTTTTTATTATTTTGTTAATATATATTTGATTGAAACGTTTATATATTTTTTAGATGGTTTTTTTTATATATAGATATATAATTTAGGTTTTTAGTATTTTATATATTTGTTTTATTCTTTTTATGATGTTTAAATGTTTCCTCATAGTTTATTCAACTTAGTGTAAATTTAAAAACAAAATGTAATTATATCAATTGCTAAAAATGAGTTTTTGATTTTCTTCATTAGTTTTATGTTGTTGAGAAAATCCCAAATTTCATAATTTTTGTAATATATATATATATATATATAACAACATAAAATATGAAACAATATTAAAAATACTAAATAACAATGCTTTAGTATAACAAAATATTTAGTATGTTAGCATAACAAAATATTTTAAAAATAGAGAAAAAACAAAAAACAAAATCTTAACTAGTTTTGTGGCTTTTGTATAAGCAATATATATAAGGAGTGATGAAGTTCTTGAGGGGGCCGATTCTCATAATTGTGTCACCCTTTTATTTTAATTAAACTTTCTTTATTATTGTGTTAATATGTATTTTATAAAGCTTATACATATTTTTCACATGGTTTTGTTTAAAAGTTATATATTTTTTCATATGTTTTTATTTAATTTATTTTTAATTATTATTATATATTTGTTTTATTTTTTTATGATGTTTAAATGTTTTCAGGTGGTTTTGGTTTTTTCAACTTATTGTAAATTAAAACACACAAAATATAATTATATGGATGATTGAAAAAGAGTTTTTGATATTCTTGATTAGTTTTATAGGTGCTCCATTTTCCACATCTAGGCTGAACTTCAACCTGTCCCCGAGAGATAGCCATCCATACACTGATAATGGATGTATGGATTCCTGAGAAGAGAGGATCCATGGTGGATAGCCACTGGCCCCCAAATCGCCGAGATCCACAAATGAATAGAAAGTTGGATGTGCATTTGATCTCATCTGAATCGCCCCATCTATCCTCTTGAGGATAAGTTCAGTTCCAATCCCTGGTTAGAACAAACAGGAAGAGTACGTCAATTTTTTACAATTTTTTGATACCATAAAATAATATAAATTATAATATATAAAACTTAAACTATAAAAGAACATAAAATATGAAAAATATTAAAAATATAAAATATGTTAATATAACAAAATATTTAAAAAAACAAAGAAAAAAATAAAAATAAAATAAAAACCTTTTAAGGTTTTGTTGTTTTTTAGAAAGCAATATATAAAAGAGATGATGAAGTTAAGGGGGTGATTCTAGGAATCCGGCTAGCCCTTTATACTATTTAAACTTTCTTTATTATTACGTGATTTTGCTTAAAAGTTATATATTTTTCATATATATATATATATATATATATATATATATAATTTAACTTATGTTCTTATTATTATTATATATTTGTTTTAATATTTTTATGATGTTTAGATGTGTTTACATGGTTTTTTCTGTTAGATTTTTATCATTCTAAGATAGCATTATGATCTTCGGGTCTTTAACTGAGAGGATAAAATGCACAGCAATAAAACACAAGAGACAAGAGACACAAAGAATTTTCCTCGGGGAAACCATAAAGGAGAAAACCCCACAACTTCATCAAAGATAGAATGAGCACTAATGGCAGCAGTAAAGCCTGGAAACATAAAGATGATCTCCACAGCTTCTCTCTCTCTCTCTCTCTCACTGAGAGAGCTTCTCCTCTCTCACTCATGCGCCCCAATGAGTGAGTGTGTGTGTGTGTTGAATAGAGAGACTCACTCTCTATTTATATTCTTTCATTCACTTGAAACCCACTCCAACATGTCTTCATCACTTAACAATTACTTACTTGAGCCGACATCTCTAGGAGTGTCTAATAACTCTAGTGCCCCATAACTTGTGGGGACTTTGCCTCCTCCAACCAACAAGGAGGTTTATCCTTAACACAATGGTGGGGACTATTGCCCCGACTTACAATGACTCACCTAGGGTCGACTTCTTTAGGATAGTCTAATAACCCTAGGGCCCCACAACTGCGGGGAATTTAACCCTTGAAAAATAGGAGGGTTACCCAAAATGACTTTACATGACTTGTTTACATTATAGAAACTTCTCGGAATAAACATCGGGGTATGTCATGACTCAAATACATCCTGGAATAAACATTAGAGGAAATTTCAACTCAAAATGGGCCTTTTAACTTTAACTCAAATTCCATGTCATCATGTGCTAGCCAATGAAATTGCTTTGAATTTGAAATACCGTATAGGTCTTAAGCACTTTTTTAATATAAATTTGGGGATAGGTATCATAAAAAAAACTACTTTTTTGTTTGTATTTTCGACATATCTCCCCGTTTTTTTACTCAAATTTTGATCAGGAGAGCTCGTTGGATGCGGAATTAAATTCTGCATCCAACGAGTACCCACTTGGCATACTTTTGACGGACCCCGCTACCCAAAAAACAAGAAATACCTAAAAAACGTAATGATGACATCATCATCACATTTTTTTCCAGGTATTTCTTGGTTTTGGGGTAGCAGGGTCCATCAAAAGTATGTCAAGTGGGTACTCGTTGGAAGCGAAATTTAATTCTACATCCAACAAGCTCTCCTGATCGAAATTTGAGTAAAAACGCGAGGAGATATGTCGAAAATACAAACAAAAAAATAGTTTTTTCTTTTCTTCCTCCAAAATTAAAAAATATTATTTTATTATTTTAACTATTACTTTATTAATTTTTTTTAGGAGGCCCATTTTGAGGTTAAATTTTCTCTAATGCATCGGGTTATAATACATAAGAAATACAGATGAATACATTCCAAAGTTACAAATACATCAACACTCCCTCTTAACAAGGAAGGTATTCTCTCAATACAATTTATTAGCACAAGTCTTCTTCTATGTATCATCTGGATCATCATCGAGTTCTCATCATCTTCAAGTGATCTTTATCTTCAGGTCATCTTCAGCTTCAGGTCATCTTCATCTTCAAGTCATATTCATCTGTATCTGGATCATCACTCGATCTGGATCATCATCACTGGATCTAGATCATCACTGCTGGATCATCATCAAGTCTGGATCATCCCTTGATCTTGATCATCACTGTTGGATCATCATCAAGTCTAGATCATCACTTGATCTAGATCGTCACTATTGGATCATCATCAAGTCTAGATCATCACTTGATATGGATCGTCACTACTGGATCATCATCAAGTCTAGATCATCACTTGATCGGGATCGTCACTACTCGATCATCATCAATTCTAGATCATCACTTGATCAGGATCATCATAAATTCTAGATCATCACTTGATCTAGATCATCATCAAATCCGGATCATCATTGAATCATCATCATCATTACTGCTTCTGCTATCTCAATCAAATGGTGTTATCTTCTTTATTCTTCTCATCATAGGAAGTTCTACAGAGTCAGTCCTGTAGGCCTACCCTTCATGTAGGTCTTCATCAGCGCTTATATCTAACACTTAAGTCAAAATGGCCGCCCAGCTCTTACATCTGACCTCATCTTGTCAGAAAGGCATGCCCAACACTCACATCTGACCTCATCTTGTCAGAAAGGCCCAGCACTCACATCTGACCTCATCTTGTCAGAAAGGCCCAGCACTCACATCTGACCATGTGTAAACACATCGCGCCAGAATGGCTCAGCACTTTTATCCTACCATGTGCAAGCACACCACATCAGAAAGGCTCTCCACTTACATCTGACCATGTCCGAATACACCGCATTAGAAAGGCTCAGCACTTATGTTCAACCATGCTCGAAAGCACCGCATCGAAAAGGATCAACACTTACAATCAACCATGCTCGAAAGCACCGCATCGAAAGTGCTTTGCACTTACATCCGACCATGCTCGAAAGCATCGCATTGGAAGGGATTGCACTCACATTTGATCATGTAGAAACTAATCCTATAGTCCTATCAGAATGGCCGCTAGTCCTAGACTAAGATACCTAGTAATTAGCCAGGAGCCTCCATTCTCCCAGAGAATGGCATTTGCTCTTACATCTGAACTACTCGTCAGAATGGCCAACACTCACATATGACATGGGAGGAACCTAATCCTTCAACCATGACATAATGGTTCATCCCTTACATCTGATCAAGTGGGAACACATCCCTCTATCAAATCAGAATGGTTGTTAATCCTAGACTGAGTTTTCTTGGTAACTGACCAGGCACCTCCATTCCTAGAATGGCATTTATCCCTTACATCTAATCATGTAGGGACCAATCCTATAGTCACATCAGAATGGCTTAGCACTCATATCTGACATGGAAGGAACCAACTCCTCTCACCATGACAGAATGGCTCAGCCCTTACATCTAAACATGAAAGAAACCAATCCTCTCACCATGTCAGAATGGCTCTCGGTATTCATCATCTTCTCTTGGAGGAAACCTCGATCACGAGAACACCAAGCTTCTCCTTGATGTACTCAAAATTCACTTTGGCCATTTCTATCATAGAGTCACATCAGGGCAGATTACATCCAAGGATGACCTGCGAGCTTCACCAGGACCAATTACATCCGAGGGCAACCTGTCTCATCACCTATGCTAGAAATCCTTCTTTCAAGAGATCTTGATTTGGATCACTGCTCCTCTCTGCATCATACAACAAATGCAAGTCATATCAACCAAATCAAATAGTAGTTTTCAAAAGAAACATACTACCTCCCAAATAGCAAATGGCAACATCTTTTGCCTCAACTGTACTTAGTGCCATGTAGGACTCCATCCTTCCAAACCAAGAGATCACACTTGATTCCATACTCAACTATACCCTTCAGGTACCTCTCTGCATGCTTTGCAACCATCAGGTGAACATGTCTCAATGTGTTCACAACAAATAAAATATCTGGTCTCGTATTTGTCAGGTACATCATCTGACGATACATCATGGCATCAACTGAATTTGATGAAGAAACACTCAATAGCTTCATGTTCGATGCCATAGGTGTGGTCATGCATTCCATCATCCTGAACCTATTCAGGATATCTACTGCATACTTCCCTTATCCACACCTCCATGCCTAGAAACTAGTACATCGACACATAACATGAGCATCACTGGTCTTCTGCCTTCAATCTTGAAGCAAAGGTTGGAATCCTCTTTACTCTTAGTAAATCCTAGAGTCATCAGTAATCTATCCATACTATCATACCATGTCGAACCTCAGGATATTCTGTAGTCACTCCCTCTGAAGCTGAGCATCACACTCCCTCTATCTTTCGTATTCTATACACTAAAACATTCTGTACCAGAGTGACGAGTAGCTTCCTCTACTATTAATATTCTATGTATCCATCTAGGATCACTGGATACCAAGATCCTTTATCTTGAACTTTTTCAAAAGTTCTTCTCACACCCATCTGTGAGCTTGCCATCCTCTATCAACCTTATAGTAAAGGTTAAGATCTTCATCAAGATCATCATGTATGTGTTATCCCATGGGTGTCTTCTGAACTCGTACAAGGACTTCTTTCATTTGAACACATGATTTTTTCTTGTCATGTGTATCTCTAGTGGCTGCAAATGTTTCTTCATAGTCTATGCCTCGTGCTACGAATCTTGCCTTGTATCCCATGATGTTTCCATCCACTGCATGATGGAACTACGAACTTCTCTTCATGTATCGATACTGCATCCTAGACATCATTCTTCTTGAACCTTTCTTCCTGGAAGGTTCTGCATCAATGATGTCGTTGCACTCATCATATTATTCTTCATCTTAAACTATCGTCACTTATTCTTCGAAACAAGTCTCATCCTTCTTTGCTTGAAGGTGATTGTACGCGATCTTTACTACAAGTCAAATGCATTTGTATGGTTAGAAACATTTCATAAGGCATATTCATAATGGCAAATTCTAATTCATAAATATATGATCATGCAACTACTTTAGACAATACAACATCCATCCATATCTCACAAAAACTTTCTAGATGCCTTCCATCTCTACCATGACAACATTGAGATTGTGCACTAATCCAATATGCCAGCAAAGAGGTTTCATTCTAGATAAGTAGAAATGGAGAGTTGTATAGCACCATGAGCTACTTACCCATCACATGCATATTAGTACTATACTATCATTAATGAAAACATTCTATCATGCGTAATATATCAACTAAATATAAACAAATGCATAACAAAACAATATCATGAAATGACAATTGAATACTTATCTTTATTTGTTTCGTGGGTAGACTCCTTCTTGATCCTTTAGCTTCATCGTATTTTTTATTCATCATTTATTATCCAAATGCTAAGCTGGATAAGAGTTTCTTCAAGAGTTGAGTCCTTCATATTCCTCATCGCTTGAAGGATCTTCTTTGGATGGTGAGAGCTTGATCTTCAGTTGCTCCCATATTCTCTTCTCTTCTTATGAGTCAAGCTTCTTCTTCTTCATAGAGTCTATTGAAAGTAATCACTTCCTTCATGGCACACATTCCTCTCATGAATGAATTCATGATCATGGGAGGCTATTCAAGATGGCTATCATTACTTCTGCATCCTCCATTTCTTCTTCTACCACTTCAAGTTGTTCTGCATCCTGGATCTTCACATTCTTCAACTATTTTGTCAAAGTCATCTTCTCATTTTTGTTCTTCCCTTAAAATAGCTTGGTCAAGGAATCAAACATCTTTGGTGTCTTTAGGGAATACACATGTAGTGCAAGTTGATCCATGGTTGAATCAATAATTATCTTCTTCACCTTGACCAAGTTCTTCTTGTGTAAGGCTTCTAGCCTCATCTCCCTCTGGAACTGGAACCTCTCTACTTGTGTAGGTATCCAATTCATTTTCTTCAGGGAGATCATATGATTCCATGCTTGGAAGTTGTCAACTTCACCAAGCTTATCATCAAGCTGATGTGATAGATCACTTTGAAATGAGAACCTCGAATGAAAATAGCAAAAGATTAGATCTTACCGATTTGAGGTGTCCGTCCTCGTTCCAGAGCTCGTTGATCTAAAGTTTGTCAGAAAAACCCTAATTTTCAAAATGTGGAATCTTTTAGATCTAATTGGATAGAAAGATAGATCTCTTCAAGTTGAGCTATCCAATGTACTCATTTTCTGAAAATAGTGGAGGGAAGCTCCCGGAACAAGAAGCCCTAGTTTTGCAATTTCTTCTGCAGAAATGTCTATTACTATTTCTATGGTATCTCCGAAATTGTTGCTCCTCTGTGTCTAAAATTTCTCACTAAGGTAACCGTGCATGTCCCTAATCCAACACCATAGGTTTCAGTGGAATTGGTTTCACCAATTGGAATTTATGATCATTTTCCCAAGGTGACCTATTATAGGACTATTCAGAATAGCTAAGTTGTATGGAATTCCACATGTCACTGGTTCATCTCCTGAATCTGAAACTCGGACCACACAAATTAAAGTCTGTTCCCTTTTTGTAACATCTTTAGGAATTTCATTTGGACCTCTATATCCCAAGATATAGCAATTCTCCCCAGGTGTCTTGTTTAGGGGTGAATTCTGGAAGAGGCTGGAACCCTAACTTGGAGGGATCATATATTCCAGAATATAGTGAATCTGAGGTTGAAGTTTTGACACAGTGTACATTAGGATTTTATATTCGGCCTTTGCAAGTTTCAGCTCCTGATCCTTCACCAATCTGGATATAGTGAATGTACCAAAACTTAGCAGTTTTAGTATTTTAGGGTTTTTCCAACTTGGGGTCAAACTAGGGTTTGAATTTCCCGTAGTTTCACCCAACCAAAAATATTGATCCAGGTCTCTAAAATTCGATTTTGATGAGGAGAAAAATCCTATGCCGGGCTCACTAAAAAATTCCTCTTCTGCAAGAAGCACTAATTTCCCACACCAAAACTGAAAATGCTCAAAATTGAATTCCGCTTCGACAAAAAGATGCGCCCTTCAATGGAGAGTCACCCTAGAATAATTTTGTTGATGGATTGTGGAGAGAGACCCCAAAAGTAAGAAGCCCTTGCTTCTGTAGCTGCACAATTTCTTCTTCTCAAGTTAGCTCTGATACCATGTTATATTTTTATCATTCTAAGCTAGCATTATGATCTTAGGATCTTTAACTGAGAGAATAACATGCACAACAATAAAACACA
>LPNX010099482.1:287639-319745 GCA_001517045.1 Pseudotsuga menziesii
GACAAAATCCCCGCAACTTCCTCCAAGATAGAATGAGCACCAATGGCAGCACTGAAACCCGAAAACATAAAGATAATCTCCACAGTTTCTGTCTCTCTCTCTCTCACTCACTGAGAGAGATTCTCGTCTCTCTCTCTCATGCACCCCAATGAGTGAGTGTGTGTGTGTTAAATAGAGAGACTCACTCTCTATTTATATTCTTTCGTTCACTTGAAACCCACTCCAACATGTCGTCCTCACTTAACAATTACTTACTAGAGATGACATCTCTAGGAGTGTCTAATAACCCTAGTGCCCCACAACTTATGGGGATTTTGCCTCCTCCAACCAACAAGGAGGTTTATCCTTAACACAATGGTGGGGACTATTTCTCCGACTTGCAATGACTCACCTAGGGTCGACTTCTTTAGGATATTCTAATAACCCTAGGGCCCCACAACTACGGGGACTTTAACCCTTGACAAATAGGAGGGTAACCCACAATGACTTGACATGACTTGTTTACATTATAGAAACTTCCCGGAATAAAAATCGGGGTATGAGAGGACTCAAATACATCCCGGAATAAACATCGGGTTACAATACATAAGAAATATGGATGAATACATTCCAAAGTTGCAAATACATCAACATTTTCAACCTAATGTAACTTAAAAAAGTTTTTGATTAGTTTTATGTTCTTGAGGAAAATGTCAAATTTCACAATTTTTTGATACCATATTACTTTTGTAATATTTTGACTTTAATATTTTATTTTGAGATTAAATATTATGTTTTTGATATGTTAATTATAAATGTATAGTATACTTTGTTAAGTTTATAACAATCATCACTTTATGGAAAATAATGTTAAGTAATATAATTTTTATAAAAAAACTTAAAATACTTAAAAATAGTGAAAATACCTTTAAAATGATTTGAATTGGCTTTATTTTCTCATCTTGTTTACCAATTATCCCGAAAATGATTTATTTAAAAGAAAAAAATTTAAAAAAACTTTCAAAATGTATTTATTTTTTATCCTATCTAGGTTCTAAATGTTAAAACTATTCAAAAATGTATATATTTTTTATTACAACTAGTTATTAAATGTATTAACTTTTCTAAATTTTCAAAAAACCCATTTGTAAATAAAAATTAACTAAATGTATTATTTTTTGTAAATTTTCAAAAAACTCATTTGTAAATAAAAATTATTCTTTTTTATGATTAAGAATTCTCAAAATCTCAAAAAAATGGCTCAAATCCAAAAAATGTGTGAATTGGAGTAAGATGTCATGTTAACTCTAAAAGAGAAGTTGATGACTTAAAATGTCAAGTGACATCATTAAAAATAGATTCCCAAGGGGAGGAATTGTTGAGAAGAACTACACAAGAAATATGTGACTTAAAATCTCAAGCGACATCATTAAAAATAGATTCCCAAGGGGAAGAATTGTTGAGAAAAACTACACAAGAAATATGGGACAAGATCTAGCCAATATATTAAATGAAAAGTGGGATTTTTAAGAAGAACTACACAAGAAATATGGGACAAGATAGCCCATATATTCAATGAAAAGTGGGATTTTATGGATCTAATGACTGCTGAGATGGATATATACAGGTGAGCCATGAATAAAATGAAGCTGGTAGTTGCTACAAAGGTAGTTGCTACTTTGTGAGACAAGCCTAACCAAGAAAGAGAGACCTTACTTAAATAACAGAACGCAAAAAATTAGAGGAGCTACAATTAAATAACGGAACATAGGTAATCAAAATTGTTAAAAAGATGATCTTTAAGCAAACACTGTATATAGTAACGCATAACAATACAAACATCCTAGCAGATCACATAAAATTAATCAAGACCATGTTCAATAGAGTGACTAAGCTTGGATTACCTCTATTATGAGATGGAAACTCGTAATTCTATTTTAAAGAAGAATACACATGAATAAGCTAAAAGAAGAAAGAAATGCACAACACCAGGGGAAATTCGAAAGAGTAATAAGTGGTGATCAAGCATTTCAAACAATGAGGCCCCTTTTCCAAATTTGACAAGGCTGAAAACCATTTTCAGGGAGATGGGACCATTGACTTATATGAAAGACACTCTGAAGTTGAGTTAGCTCTAAAGAACCTCAAAGCTAACAACATACCAATGGGAAAGGATTGGATTGGAAACTTGTTTAGAGGTATCATAAGATAGCCTGAACACCTCAACAAGAACAGTCTGCTCAACAAACACCTGGGTCATATTCACAGCAACAAACTCTCCATCCAGCTACGTGGCTTTAAATCACCCCAACTCAGCAAATTATGCATGGTGAATAGTCACTCGGTGTATACTCTTGCTATCTAAAGATTTTTGACTAGATATTAATAAATTGAAGTATTGCATATTGTTTACTTCTTTGTTCTGATATGCTCATCTCTTTGTGACGATTCATGAGAAGAAATAACATAATCAATATAATATTTGTTATGAATTGATAATAGTAAATACTTTGTTTATAATCGAATTATGGAAGTCTTTATAGAAAATCAATGTTCTTTTGGTTCTGTTTTGACATATCTTTCTCTATAACTATTTTTGATAAAATGCTTTACTTCTAAAGAAATAAGTAAATTACATGTTAGTCCTTGCAAATTTATAAAGAATTACTAAATTCTGTCAAATAAAACTTAGTAAGCTTAAAAACTATCCTCCTTAAAGAAATTCAATACTGTTGCTACGTTTGATTAGGTCCCTTCGTGGGAGCGGTGAAGTGTGAAGAACTATTGCATAACTGTTGAGTGATGATTGAATGCTTATTGCATGGCGGTTGAGTACTCCATTATACTCTCTCTTTTTTTCCAATGAAAGGGGAGTATAACTGCGATATTTCTGGTTTGTGATCTGCTTATTATTTAGTCTGAAACCCTAATCTCTGAGTGGCCTTCTATGCTTGTGCATTGCCTTTGATGGAATTGCTATCATGTGATAGAGGAGTGTATTACTTGGTTCCTCTTATTGGTGTTTACTAAACACTATTTATTTGAGGTTCGCTCAGCACTCTACTCATTTGTTTCATAAATACGGTGTTGCTCTTACAACATTGTTGGATTAATAAAGTGCAAAATATATCAATATTGCCACCTCCGTCTTGGGATCAAAACGCACTTCTGGTTACTGCATAAAGACTGGTACGGCCGAGCTCTTGGCCTTTCAGATTACAATTTCTTGTGTTCTCTCTCTACCAGTTCAAAACATGGCATTGATGACGTGGTGCCAGTTCAAAACCCTAATTTAGAGAATTTGGTCATGTGAAGGAGTTGCAGCCAATTGGAGCCTGTGGTTAGCCTGTCTCTCGAGATGCATTTATTGTTAGCAAAAACCGAGACGGACTTACTTCAACTTCGAAAGGTTTACTTAGACAACTTGTCCATTTTACAGATTCCACAAGTTTACTTCTACAACTTATAGATTTTACAACTTCGACAAGTTTACTTTTACGGATTAACCTACCACAGGTTTAAGTGTACAGTTTTACTTAGACCCACTTGCTCTACTAGTTTGATTTTAGTCCAAATTTACAAAGGATATTTTTTAGTCTAAAAGACTTAAGAAATTACAAATGTTTTTCACCCACAAGTATGAAGTAAAAATAGACACAATCAACAATGCCACAAAATTACAAAAACATATAATTATTGATTATTTGATCTTTCACTCAAACAGTAAATGTAAACAACATTTACTCCATTAATTCTAACTTGGAATTTTTAATGAGTGAAATATTCATGGATTATTTGATGTTTCACTCAAACCATAAATGTAAACAACATTTAATGAAGTAATTCTCGAGAGAATGTGAGGCTAAATAAACATGCATTCAACCATAAACTATTTAATTTATATAACTTGTCACGACATAACAAAGAACTATATTGGGTAAATGCAAACTTGAAATTTGCACAGATATTTAACTTGTTACAGAGTTTTGGCTCTCGACATCTTTAAACAAGAGAAGCTTGACCTTCAACACATTTCTCTCTTCACTCTTTGCTACCCTCTGAGCTCTCTCTCTCGCTCTCTCTGTTTTGTCTATTGTGTCTAACTTAATTTACAATCTTCTTCTTCTATTTATACAAAAACTAGAATTTGTTTCTCCATGAATCTATTGACTTTCCATTAAAGACTGTAATAACTATCTACCTAACAACTAAGCTTCAGAAATTTAATTCGATTGGTTTACATTGCAGAGTCATCAACTCTTCACTTTTGTCAGACTTTCCAACAAGATATGAACTGATACAGACTCTGACAGAGTCAACTGAGATCTGGTACGGCTCTACGAGCAATTAATATTTCCAACACTCCCCCTTAATTATGAGCAGATGGGGATCTTAAAACAAAATTTTGCAAAATGTTTCAGAGCTTAGACTTGCTTTGTGCATGACAGAGTTCATTGTGCAGAACTTGTCATTCCAAGATCACTACATAGATATTGAAACATATCCCTTGCCAATGGTTTTGTAAAGATGTCTACAAGTTGATCTTCAGACCTACAAAATTCTAAAAAAAATCTTTGTTGTTCACCAATTCTCTTATGAAATGAAACCTTGTGTCAATGTGCTTGGTTCTCTTGCGAAACACATGGTTCTTTGACAATGTTATGGCTGAATTGTTGTCGCAGAAAATTGTTGCTGGTTCTTGTTGGTTATGTGACAAGTGTTTTAACACTCTCTGCATCCAGACAGCTTGACATGCATAACTTGTAGTTGCAACATACTCTGATTCTATTGAAGACATAGTTACTATGGGATGTTTCTTTGAAGCCCATGAAACAACACCTGTACCAAAATGAAATGTGTACCTAGATGTGTTTTTCCTGTCATTTATGCTACCTCCATTTTCACTGTCAGTGTAGCTAATGAGTTCAAAATTTTCTGAGGTTGTATACATAATGCCAAGGTCTTTTGTGCCACTTGGCATACCTCAGAATTCTTTTACCTGCTTGCCAATGAGAGTCTTTTGGTGACTCCATGAATATTGAGATCAGAATTACTCCATACATGATGTATGGTCTTGTCGCTGTTAAAAACATAAGGATACCAACAAGCCTTTTAAACAATGTAGGATCTATAGTTAATCCATCATTATCCTTGCTCAATTTTAAACCTTTTATTATTGGTGTTGAGGTTGTCTTACAATTAGACATGTTAAATCTTTTTAAAACTTCACTTGCATATTTAGACCGTGAAATAAATATACCACTTTCAAACTGCTGAACATCAATGCCCAGAAAAAAAATCATAAGCCCCAAATTAGTCATTTCAAATTCACTTTCCATGACTGCTTTAAATTCTTCTATGTCAAAGTCACCTATAAATATTAAATCATCTACATACAGGCAAACAATTAACATCTAGGCCTTTTTCATTAACTTTGGTGTACAATGTTGGTTCACTTTCACTTCTGTGAAATCCATTTTCAATGAGATAGGAATCAATCCTACTGTACCAAGCTCTAGGAGCTTGCTTCAAACCATAGAGTGCATTTTTCAGCTTGTACACTTTATGCTCTTAACTTGGAACTTCATAGCCTTGTGGTTGTTCCACATATACTTGGTCTTCTAGATAGTCATTCAAAAATGCCGACTTAACATCCACTTGATAAACAAGCCACTTGTTTTGTGCAGTAATGGCCAAGACTTTTCTTACTATATCCATGCGTGCGACAGGTGCAAAAGTTTCATTGAAGTCTTTGTCAGGTTGGTGTGTGAACCCTCTTACTACCATTCTTTCCTTGTGATTCTGCACATTCCCATCAGCATCTTGCTTGGTTTTGTAAATCCATTTGACGTCGATTACAACTTTATCTTTTAGTACATCTACCAGCTCCCATGTTTGATTCTTCTCAATGCATTCTATTTCTTCATCCATGGCTTGTGCCCATACTTCTTCTTCGATAGCTTCTTCAAATGTTAGTGGATCATATATAGGAGAAAATAATGCAAGAAGAGGGAATGAGTTTGGTGTACCAGCTTTATATATTTCACGTAGACTTCTTGTCTTCATTGGTTCTGTCGATGTCGACCTCGATGAAATGCTTGATGGAGTCTGTTGTCCTCTTGGTGTACTTGTCAGCGTATCTTGAGCTGTAACTTGTGTCAATGTTCCTTGTGTTGAACCATGTCACCGTTTCATGGGAGTCAACGGTGCTACAACAGGTTGACTTACATGTGGTGTTTGAACCATTTCCTCCACCATGTCATCATGGTCTACATTCGACAAAATCTTGACATTCATGTCGACTGATCCATCCCGTGATTCATTCTCGACAAATTGAACATCTCGACTGATAATCACTTTCCTTGCGATGTGATCATACAACTTGTATGCTTTTGTGTCTTTAGAGTAGCAAAAAAAAAACAGTTTTGTTCCTTGTTGTCTAGCTTCTTTTTCATCTCATCTCGAACATGAGAACATGCAACACAACCAAAAAAAATTTAATGTGAAACACTATGATTCATACATTTCCATGCTTCTTGAGGAACTTTGTTCTTCACACTCTTTTTTGGACACCTTTTCATGATATATACAGCAGTTGCAACTGCTTTAACCCAATATTCATTTGACAAATGCTTGGCTTCCATCATATTGCATGCCATCTCCATAATGGTTATGTTCTTTCTTTTGGCAACACCGTTCTGCTGAGGTATATACCGTGTAGTGAATTTCTTTTCTATGCCATGGGCCCTGCAAAAATTTAGAAATTTATTTGAAACATATTCACATCCTCTTTCAGTCCTTGAGATTTTGATGTGATGTCCACTCTGGTTCTCCACGAGTCCCTTGAACTGCTGAAAATAACTAAATGTGTCAGATTTATGTTTCAGAAAATATACCCATGTTTTTCTTGAGTAGTCATCAATAAAAGTAATAAAATAATTACATCAACCAATGGATGATGTCTGCATTGAACCACAAATATCAGAGTGCAAAATCACAAGTGATTTGCGTGCTCTATATGACTTTTCGACTAGAAAAGTCTCTCTATGTTGCTTGCTAAAAATGCAACCTTCACAAAATCTTTTTGGTTTGTTGATCAATGGAAATCCTTTCACCATATTCTTTGTGTGTAGTAGCTTCATCGCACCAAAATTTAGATGTCCAAATCTTAAATTCCACAACCAGGATTCATCTCAAACTTCTGTTTGAAATGCATCCTGAGAGTCAATGCTGTCATTTTATTTCTTATTGAAGTGCTCAACTACTTCTTTACTTTCTACCTTGAATGGAACCCTTCTACTTGTCTTTCCTTTCATGTTTGGAATTATCCTCAAAGGAAACAAGTGATTGCTTGTCATTGGCACTTTCGCTATCAGCTGGTTTCTTGGATGCTTCTCTTTAATCACACAATGATTATCTTCTATATAGACTCTATAGCCTTTTTGTATCAACTTTCCAATAATCAACAAGTTGTGTTTCAGACCTTCAACATGATAGACATCAGGAATAAACTTACTCTCCCTCTATTTGGTTAGAATACCAACAGTACCTTTTCCCAAAATAGTGATTTGGACATTATTTCCAAGTGTAACATCAGTTTGAACTTAATTGTCTAGATTGGAAAAAAAAATTAAGTTACCAGTCATATGATTGTTGTAGCCTAAATCTAAGTACCATATGTCATGTGGACTTTCTTGGACAACATTGCATTCAATTGGAGATGCATATTCCATTAATATTGCAATTATTAGAGTGTCGGTGTTGGTCATTTGATTTGGGATTTGCCTTCCTTGGTCATATTGTTTCTTCCTGCATTCATATGCATAATGACCAAATTTCTTATAATAATGGCATTGAATTTTTTATTTATCAAACCTATGACCACTTGGATGACTTGGATTTTGATTCTCTCCTCTACCAGCGACGTTTGCAGGACTTCTACCACGTCCTCCTCGAGAAGAACTTCTTCCTCTGCCTCTGGAGTTGTTTCTCCCCTTGCCTCTACCACGACTTATGAATGATTGTGCTATGAATGCACCTTCCAATGATGCATTTGTTTTGCTAATAATGTTTTCATGATTGATGAATGAAGCTTGCAACTCATCAATGGTAAACACCGACATGTCTATGTGTTCTTCCAAGGTCACAACCAAGGATTCAAATCTTGGGGGAAGAATTCTAAGAACTTTTTCAACCACCCTTTGGTCTGTTATGGTTTCTCCATGAGCTTTCAGTTGATTTATCAAACCAACAAATCTGGTGTAGAATGAGTCTACCAACTCTGATTCTTTCATGGACAGAGATTTAAAATATCTTATCAGAATATCCAACTTGGAAGTCTTTACCTTGTCCAAGCCTTGATATGCGGTCTCTAAAGTGTCCCATGCTTTCTTAGTGGTAATTGTTGTTGCTACACTTGGTAGTATGCTTTCATGCATGGCTTGGTGTATGTAGAACAAAGATTTTCCATCTTTCTTCCTTTGTTCTCTCAGGCCATCTTTCTCATCTTGTGTGAGATTATTATATGTTGTCTAATCTACTAGTTCTAAATAACCATTCTAGTCAATTTCCCAAATATCTTGACCTCTGAACAAATCCTTCATTGTTAGAGACCAATATTCATAATTATTTCCTATAAAAATTAGGGTTTGCAAACTTGACATTTTTGAACTGGAAGTAGAAGCCATTTTTAATTTTTTAAATTTTTTTAGAAAATTGTTTTTTCACTTTTAAGACAAGATTTCTTTCCTAAGCCTTGTTGTGATACCAATTAAACTGAGACGGCTAAACTTGAGTTACCGCTCAGTTATAAAAATTTCACCTCGACCTCCTTTTTTGTTTTACTTGTCTAACTCCAAGTAGAAAAGTCTACCAATATGGTCGGGATTTTCAACCCAACTCTTTTACCTTGACAAGTTCTTACTTGTTGGTTTTACCAACTTACTTCAACTTCGACAGGTTTACTTCGACAACTTGTCAATTTTACAGCTTCAACAAGTTTACTTCGACAACTTGTCAGTTTTACAACTTCGACAAGTTTACTTCGACAGATTAAATTCTACAGGTTTAACTTGATAGTTTTACTTTGATAGATTAAATTCTACAGGTTTAACTCAATAGTTTTACTTCGACTCACTTGCTCGATTGGTTTGATTTTAGTTGAAATTTACAAAGGATATTTCTTAGTCTAAAAGACTTAGAAATTACAAATTTTTTTCACCTACCAGTAATATGAAGTAAAAATCCACACAATCAACAATTCGACAGAATTATAAAAACATATAACCAAACATTAAGAAGACTTGTGTTGACCACTCTATTTGGAACTTTTACTGAGTGAAATAATTATTGATTATTTGATCTTTTACTCAAAAAATAAAATGTAAAAATCATTTACTCAAGTAATTTAGGAGAGAATATGCGGCTAAAAAACCATGTATTCAACCATAAACTACATAATCTTGAGTTTCGACACAATTTTCTCTTGATCTCTCTATTTTGTCTATTGTGTCTAACTTAATTTACAATCTTCTTCTTCTATTTATAGGAAAACTAGAATTTGCTTCTTTGTGAATTTACTAACTTTCCATTAAGGACTGTAATAACTATCTACATAACAGCGTAGATTCATAAATTTAATTCGACTGGTTTACATTGCAGATTCGTTAACTGTTCACTCTTGTCATACTGTCCATCAAGATATAAAATGATACAAACTCTGATAGAGTGACCTAATATTTGGTACGGATCTACGAGTAATTAATATTTCCAACATTTATTATTTCTACCTCTCATTTGAAGTCTACTAGTTGAGAAGTGATATTCCTCTGTGTTTTAACAGTATTATGAATCTTCTTTATGATCTTGGAAAAGGTGAAAGATGGAGCTACAAATATTTGCTACATTTATTTGAATTCCTTCTAGAATCTTTCCTTCCTTTATCCGGGTTACCACATAGAAAAAGTACCCATTACCACAGCTACCACTGCTCTCCACGCTCCCCTGGACATGTCGTTGAAGCTCACCCACGACTAACAGTCTTTGTTGAAGAGGGAATTACCATCGTCAAGTGGGGTTGGGATGAGATTGGTCTTCACTTTTGACACCGTGGAGGAGCATTTTTGAATTATTGTTGCATGAAGAATACCTTATTCATTGATCATTTTTTGAATACTGTCATCTCCTACATTGCACCATTGTGAATACAGTGTTTCATTGCTGCATGAAGTTTCTACAATGTGGAATTTCTGGGAGCTAATTGAAGGCTTTGACTATGGATTAACTACGCCAAGACTATCACCATTTGATGCACATCAAAGAAAGTATACACTCGTGTTGACAGTGTTTATTTCTTCTGCATTCAAGTTCGGTATAAAAGTGTATTGCCTAGGTTGAAGAGTTATATTGTTATTGTTTCCTATGCTTTGTTTGGAGTATTACCTACACATGGTCTCATAGTAGTAGGAAACAATTCCAAGTAGGAGTTTTTACCGGTCTTTACATTACCTAATAAATAATTATTGTCTTAATGAGACAATACACTCACAAATACTATGGTATATAAAACATTGGTTAGAGAAGGCTTGGGAATTGTGTTGGCCTACTACCTCCATAAACAAGAACAAAAGTGCGATTAATTATTTTTGCTTTAAATTCTACAGAGACACAACTTATTAACATCTGGATTCAATTGGTGTGTAGCTCTGATTGAACTTGAAAGTTAAACAACTATCACCTTGTTTCCAATCCTCTCGAAGTGATTGTAGATTGGTGCTTGCATATTGAAAATATTGTGAGGGAGGTTGTATTGTAGAAACATTTAATGAAAAATAATGAAAATTGTTGTTGGACGGTTTGAAGCAACAAATATCAGAAAGCTTAGAGGTTGGAGTTGCAAGAAGCCCTTCATTGCTTGAGTGATTCATCAGCTTCATTTTATCAATGGTGAGATTAAATGGCCTTGTACTTAGGTCCATAAAGTCTAACATCAAAGAAAATGTTCTTCCTAATGGAACAATCTATGCCTCCAATGCCTTAGGGACACGATCACTTGTTCCATATCAACCATAAAACAAATCCTTCTATTTTAAGACCTTCAATTCTTCATGCTTCCAACTTATATATATATATATATATATTAAATTAAAAATATACATTTAAAATTGAAGCAAATTTTATTTAATATTTTTATAAAGATATTAGATATTATTTTATTTAATAATGAATAAAAATAAAATTTTATTTTTATTTCAATTTACTAAAACATCTTATAAGTACTATAATCTCATATAAATAATGAACAATAATTTATACCATCACATATAGTTTTGTATAAAATAGACTCCACAATTTTTGCGTCGAGAGGCGCTCTATAGCCCAGTATGGGGGAGATCTTGTCACGTAACATTCTGTAACATTCCTCATGTAAATGTGAGCTATTCCTCATGTAAAAGTTAAAGGTCAGCTATAAATATTACTTTTTACTTCTATTTACTTATAATGTAGAAAAGAGAGATTGAGTTGATGAATATTGGAGAGTTGTCCCAGTTCTGGAGGAATGGTCCACTACAGGAATGGTGTCGCTTAGTCTATTCATAGACTGGTCAATGGAACTCAAGTTTCTACACTTCCCTAAGCTTGAGGGTATTTCACCTTGCATATTATTATTCTTCATATCTAGATAGTAAATCTAAATATTCGAACCCAGAAACTAGAAAGGTATAACACTACTCAAATGGTTGTGGCCTAGTCTCAGTTGCCTCAAACACCAACAATTCCAGAAATGAGATTCTCTTTGAGATCGAGGGCACTCACCATGTGATATCCATGGCAGGAGACTCCTTCCCAGTGGCAGGGGTATTTGTCACTTGATTTCCAACTGCGAATAATGTTTGGTGGTGCCTTCAAATTTTTGATAAAAGAGAGGAGAAGGGTTCCATCCTCATCAATCCTTGAGCACATTGAAGCTCTAGTACCAATACCAGAATAAAAATAAACAACTCTTTCACCATTGCCATCAGTGAGCACAATCTCATTGCTTATTGGATTGAATTTGTTGGACATGACCAAAACCATCCAAACACTAGTTGGAGGATTTTTACAAACCGCTAGTAAATGCTATCTCTCTGGACATAAAATGAAGAAGGAGAAGTAAAGGATAGTATTCATTTACGTGTCAGTAGATTGATCCTATTTCCATTCCCAATAGTAACTGCAAGTATATAAGGAGGAAGATCAAAGTTCAGTGAGAGGTGCCCACACATGATAATATTATTATTTCAGGAAGCTAGCAGGCACTTTAAAGGCATGTGTCATGGTTTGATCAGACACAGAAGGGATCTGAATCCACATTTAACTTGACATGTGTGAAACCAAAATGGTGGCGTCACATTTTACTCTTTCATTTGAAATTTTTTTAACACTAGGGGAAAAGTAAAATAAGAAATGAAATAGTATTTTGTTAAGAAATTGAGCATGAATTTCATTGTTGTTTGGTTTATGGCAAGTTGTTACCGGGTTTGTATTTTTGGGGAGAGCATAAGTGATAAATTTGGGGAGAGCATAAGTGATAAATTTACTTCAGGAGAAAAGTAAAATAAGAAATGAAAAAGTATTTTGTTAAAAAATTGAGCATGAATTTGATTGTGGTTTGGTTTATGGAAAGTTGTTATTGGGTTGTATTTTTTGGGAGAACATAAGTGATAGTTCTTATGTTATTAAAGGAGCTATTCAAATAGCTCTTTCCCTGTAATACCTGAAAAGAGGTTTGCACATCTGTAGATTTGATCCCTCTCAGCTCTTGATAGAGCCTAAGATTTGGATCTACAATGGTTACTAACATAACACATGAAAATGCACAAAGCTAATAGTTCTACTATTGAAGATTGAAGGTGAGACAAACGTAGTGACATTTATTTTATGAGATCTTACAAAATGGAAATAAACAATTATAACAAATATATAAAAAAAAATTCAATTTAGATGTGATAAGTGGCATGGTAACTTATAGTTAGTAACACTTTAGCCTAAGATAACATTTACCTATCATAAACTAGCACAACCACAAGTAAAGTGGTCGGTAAACATGGATATGCATATCTAGTCATTTAGTTTTGTGGGGATGGTTGGTTGTTAAACAATAAATAAACATTAAATTAATTATCAAATAAACATTAATTGATTAATATAAACATAACACAAATATTATTTAGCCCTATAGGTTTTCTCAAGTGATTGAGAGCTGTGAGTTACAAGGAGAAGGCCCACCACTTATGGTGGACCCCCCTAGGAATTCTTCCCATGGATGTAGCAACCCCTCTATGGGGTTGTGAACCACATTGAAAAAACAAAAAAAAATAGTGTTTAATAATAATAATAATAAAATTATTGCTACCCTTTTTTAATCACCACTTAAGTAAGGCTTATTTAAATCTTAATCAAGATTCATTTAAGCATAACAATATAGGAATACCATGAAATAAATATTGGTTGTACGCTTGTTAAACTAGGGTTAATCATGTTGATCCGCTCAAGGAAGCCCATAATATGAAACTAGCATAACCACAAGTAAAGTGGCCCATGATTTATTTCATGGTCATCTTATCTTGTTATACTTTTATTATCTATTATTTGTTTTGTCCTTATATTAACTCTAACAGTCTGGTATGGATAATGGATATAAAATTTATATTTTATCTTGTGTTTAACATCCACCTATATTCACAAAACTAAGTGTTTAGTTGTGCTTAACAATATACCATGACCATAAAATGAATCCTAGTTGTACACTTGTTACACTCAGGTTAATCTTGTTGATGGGATCAAGAAATCCTATCTATGTAACTATTGGCTTAATTAAATAGTTCTGCTAACTCATAAATCAATAACTTTTAATAAATTAGATATATATAACTTTCAATAATATTACTTTAAAAGCACATAACTTTATAAACAACCTTGCAAACATAGCACATAAAAATTCTTGCAGTGAGAATAAGCAGGTAGGGAGGATCAATTGTCAGTAAGCCATTGTATAGATCGAAGTCTTGGACGTACAAAAGCCTTTGGAAAATGACAATGGATCATGAGACTGGAAATATTGGAACATGTTTCTATGGGTTCCTGAACTAGATGTAGGTAGAGAATGAAAGAAGAAAACTAAAAACATAAGAACTAAAAAATGCAATAAGATAGAAAATATGAGCAAATAAGGGTTGGTGCTCAAAAATTTATCAAGCAAAAGAGAAAGCTACAAGTCTTCCTTATACAACTTTGAAATGATCTATTTATAGCATATTTTACAAGCATTTTTTTTACTATTCCTTTTTTTGTTGGAGGGTGAATTTTATTTATTAGACGACTGGGTGGTTGGAAGTTCACTAAACGACCGACTGCTAGTGGCTGCTGGTCGGCTGTGATCAAGCTTACATTGTTCAACACTCCCCCTTAAGATTAACTTTTCAATGATTCCCAAACCTTTCCTTAGATATTCAAATATTTATTTTTCCATTGTCTTAGTGAAGATATCTACAGATTGATCTTCTCACTTACAAAATTCAAGATATATTTCACCATTGTTAATAAGTTCTCAGATGAAATGATATCTAGTATCAATGTGTTTTCTCCTTTTGTGAAATACATGATTTTTTTATAGTTCTATTATTGAATTATTGTCACAGTAAATTTTTGTTGCTCCCTCCTGATCATGCATCAAATTTGACATAATTATTCTTATCCACACTGCTTGGCATGATATCAATATTGCTGCTACATATTCTGCTTCTGTAGTTGAAAGAGTAACGATGGTTTTTTTTTTTTGGAAGCCCATGATATTTCTCCTGAACCAAGATGGAAAATATACCAGATGTGTTTTTTCTATCATCAATGCTACCTGCAAAATCACTTTCTATGTACCCAACTAGAATGAAATCATCTTATTTTGAATATAAGATTCCATAATCTCTTGTTCCACTAATATATCTTAAAAACATTTTCCCTATCTTCCAATTTGAATCCATTAGTGTTTCCATGAACCTTGAAATCAAACTGACTGCATACATAATGTCAGACCTTGTTGCTATCAAATACATCAAGTTGCCAACCAATCTTTTGAACAAACTTGGATCTACCTTTGTACCATTGTCTTATTTTCTCAATTTCAATAATGTTTCCATAAGTGTATATGTTGGATTGCAATTCAACATCTTGAACCTTCTCAAAACATCATTTGCATATTTTGTTTGACAAATGAAAATTCCATCATCTGTTTGACTTACTTCTATTCCCAAGAAATATTTTATTAATCCCAAATCTGTAATCTCAAATTCCTTTTTCATTGTTGATTTAAATAACTCAATAGAAAATTTTCCTGTAAATATCAAATCATCAACATATAGGCATACAATTAAGACCTTACCTTGATTGTTTACCTTGAAGTAAATATTTGGCTCACTGCTGCATTTGCTAAAACCATGGCTATGGAAATATGAATCAATGTAGCTATACCATGCTCTTGGAGCTTGTTTGAGACCATACAAAGCTTTTTTCAATCTATAAAATTTATGTTCATGACCCAATATCTGATAACCTGGTGGTTGCTGCACATATAATTCTTCCTATAATATCCCATTCAAAAAATCTGATTTCACATCCATCTGATAAAATCTCCATTTACGATGCCCTTCTATTGCTAACATTGTTCTTACTATATTTAATCTAGCTATTGGAGAAAAAGTATCATTGTAGTCAATCCCAGGTTGTCGTGAAAAGCCCTTTGCAACTAACCTTGCTTTATTCTTTACAACATTTCCATCAGTGTTAAACTTTGTTTTATAGACCCATTTTACACCTATTACATCTTTTCCTTCTGGAAGATTCACTAATTTCCAAGTTTGATTTTACTCTATTGCTTCAATTTCTTCATCCATAGACTTTTGTGAACTTTCGTATTTAATTTCTTCTTCAAAACATATTGGATCAACAACATAAAATAATGTAAAATCAGAAATCAAACCATCATCATCATTACCTTGAGTTACAGCGTATATTTCCTTGAGACTTCTTGTCTTCACTAGAGTTCCATCCGAACTTAAGCTATTACTTGAGTGATATCTAGGTGTTGATTGAGATCTTGAAGTTGATTGAGGTGTTGATGTTGTACTATGTGAACTAGAGCCATTGTTGGGAGCTTGATCTTCATCAAAATATTTCATTTCAAATTGTCGTTGTTGATGTAGATTTTCATTCCAAATCCATTCTTCATCTTCAAGAAACTTGACATCTCTACAGACTATAGCCTTTTTGTGATAGGATTAAACAACTTGTATGCTTTTGATTGCTCAATATATCCCACAAAAATACATCTTTCTACTTTATCATCTAATGTATTCCTATTTTCATTAGGAACATGTGAAAATGCAATACGCCCAAAGACTCTTACATGAGAAACATTATGCTTTTTGTTAACGCAAACACTTGCTCACCTATCTCTACATGGTCTAAGCCACATACATACATTGTGCTTCCATGAAGGTGGGTAACACATTTTGGCCAAATTTGGCGATGAAACCCTAATTTTTTACTCATGTTCTAGATAGAAGCCCTAGAAACACATATATTCCATGTGAATTTCAACTTGCAGTAAAAAAAAAATTGTAGAATATTATGTTGGTTTCCCAATGATATTTTTTTTTTAAATGTTCCGATGTCATTTAATGTGTGAAATTTTGCATTTAATGAAGTGTGTGACCTTAAAAATTTGAAGAAGATAATAAGTAGCTCATGTCCAACACCAATAATTCAATCTTACATTAATAATTTAAATATATATATAGATGAGCATGATCTACACAAAATGCACTGTGGTCTGCATATTTTTTTGTTAATTTATTTCATAATATACAACTTTTTTTTTTCAAAAGTGACCACATCTGATTTCAACATCATTTTATATACGTGTGTGTCCATCCCAGCTTTTTTTCACTGTTTTAAAAAATTGAAAAACCAAAGACACACTTTTGAAGAGGACACGTCAATGTGTGGCCTACGGATTTTTAAGAAATTTTTGGATGTGTATATTTTACCCTGCAGATTTTTCTTTGAGCTGCTTCGAAGTTGTTGTCTAGTTTTCTAAGTGTAAGTTTTAGAACTAATTAAAGAAAAAACATATGAATTCCAAAATGCATGCATGATATCTCAATGGATAGAGGATTCAGTGATGAATCTATCAGTATGAACTCCGCTCAGTTGTGTGCCATGAATGGCAGGGTTTACACCCCTAGAAGACACAGAGAAACATTGATTTTCCTGTAAGAGGGCTAAATATTTGTTTTCCATGCCCTCGATTGAGGGTCTGATAAACCCTTGACCGAGCTACTCTTAAACACTTGAAAAAAAAAATATTTGTACATGACTACCAATATACTACCATATTTTTTCGAGATATAAGCTTTAGCTTGTATATATATATATATATATATATATAATATTATGTCCATGTAGGACATTTTATAAATGGGTTTCAAGGACCCATCTAAGAGAATTTAAAAGAAAAATTACACAAGAATAAAGCGGAAATGAGAAATTATAATTTTTTGAAGATGGTAGATGTAAAAAATTAAAAAAAAGACATAAGTAAAAGAAAAAAAATAATGAAATATAAAATAAAAAGGAATAAGAAGAATGATACTTATTCTCAACATTGTAATAAATATAAAGAATTTAAATTTTTTTATTTTTCATATCCGAATAAAAGATAAGAACATAAATGCATAAGAAGACGAATTAAAGGAACAATAATATAATACTCATAACCATAGTGAAATATGCTAATAACAATGGAAGGTGTCCTTTGCTTTTTAGATTTAGTTTTTTTAAACTATTAAAGAGGAATCAAAGTTTAGGAAACAAGAAAACTCTTTCCATAGTTCACCTAACATATAATTAGAGCTCTCTCATTCTATAGATAAATGTGTACATAAACATATTTGACAATTATAACCTATTACCATTATGTTTCCTCTAGACATGAGTACATTAAGAATATAGCAAATAGATAAGATTCATGAAATAAACATGACATTCCAACTTGCTCCACTCATAAAAAAAAGGTTTTTTCGTAGTGATAATAAAATGTTGCGCCCCATATATGCGACCTTGTGACCCTCCTTATAACTAAATTTAATGAAGTTTAAATTTTTTCTGGACCAAGATATTAACAAAACATTGAACTCTACGTTGAAAAGAGACACAGATTTAATCAGCACTATAGATGACATTGATTATGAATATTGTGTGTAGTGACCAAGTGGAAAAACTATTGTTTGTAGCAGAATGACCATGACGTAGATACAATAAACCCTTCAATGCATCCTAGCATGATGACTCAAAAGTTTAACCAATATTTGTTAAACCTTGATGGTGATGCCAGGGATTCATTTTTGATATTTAACAATAATTTTAGAGTCCATGAACTACATGCATTTAATTTTTTTTAATTCTTATATTCAAGTAGTATCATGGTGTGTTTTCATTAGAATTCAACATCTAGCTTGTTTATGGCATCAATTGTTGGTAAGGAATTTCAAAATCATTTGATTCCTATCAACAATATATCCAATGTGTATACAATGTAGTGCAGAAATGTAGTGAAATGTTCTAAATAATAAAAATACTTTTCTCCTCCGTATATAATTTTTAATTTTAAAAAACTACAATTATGTCATATGACTTTAAATTTATACTCATTTTTATCTTAATCATCATGTTCTATTCCTCCTTGGGCTCTGAGATTTAAATATCTGACTCAAGGATCTATACCGTAGGTATCTAGATTGTAGTCCTGAGAATCGAGGTTGAGTGGACACAACTCGTCTAAGTTCAGTTCATCAACTAGATTGCATGCATCATTGTCATAGTATTTTTTTTTGCATTGAACCAATGAGAGCAATGATGCATGAAATTCAGTTGATGAGCTAAACTTAGGCAAGTTGTGTCCACTCGACCAAGATTCTTAGGACTACGATCTACCTATGATATAGATCTTCATGACAGATATTTAAAACCCAAAGCACATGGCATAATAGAACATAACGATTAAGATAAAAATTAGTGTTAAATTCAGAGTCATATCACATAATTGTAGTTTTTTTTAAATTAAAAATTATATACGAAGGAGCAAAGTATTTTTAGTACCTTTAGAGAAATCTTCAAAAATGTTATTGTGCCACACATTTGCAGTTAATTTTGCTAGTTAATTATTGAATGACATTAGAATTTACATCAATAAAAGGTGACTAATTGTTTTAGTGTTTCATAATGCTAAGAGTGGAGGAAAATATATAAAATAAAAGGTGTTATGACGTCTGTGAGATCTGAAAAAACAAAAAAGTATGGAAACTAAACATGATACTAATTCTCATTTCGACAAAAATTGAAAATGTTCAATGACATGAATTCAAATGGGGATTCAAAATACAAGGTGTCCAAGCATCTTTTGGAAGACTTCATTAAATGAAACTTTACATGATGCATATGGAAATACAATGTCAAGATCAAGCTATTAGTTCGATCAAGGTCTCTAAAACCATTGATCGTGCCTTTACAAGTGTTTTTAAATACCTCTATTGAATGTATATGTGTGTTTAGAGAAAATCTCGATCGATCTTTTCAAAACTTTAACTAAAAACATCCTCAAGTGCCCATATTCTTATGCGCACACGAATATGGACACCGAAAAATTTCTTTAAACAAAGTTTTTAAAATCTTGTATTGTTCATGGGAACAAGGTCTTCAAATTCAAATAAAATAAAACATAGAATTATATGATAATAAAATTTAATAAAACATAATTTCAACTAGAAGAATGATATACTTGTGCGGAATAATACATACCTTGAAGAAAAAATGAGTAAGAGCATTACTACTGCCACTTCCTCTAGATTTTATGAATAGATATTAGTCATAGAGTAATTGGTGATATAGATGTGATTGATTGGAGTCATACATCTGATCAATCACATCTATAACCTAATTTCTCTATAACCCATATCGACAAATGAATATAAATGACCATTTTCTATCCAACAAACAAAATGAATTAAGTGATGGACTTGTTGCCTATTTATCAACGATTAAAAATTCTCAATCAAGGTATTTTTTAACCCTCGATTGAAGTTTGAAACCCTCCATTGAGGGTTTATCAAAATATTGATCGAGGATTTGTCGTGACCTCGATCGAGCATGTTATAAACCCTCGATCGAGGGTTTATTAAAAGCTCAATTGAGGTGTGTTTTTTCATTTTTGCTGAAATCACCTTGCCAAAAATTGTAACACATATCCATCGATGCACCCATCATTTTCCTACCATATTTCCCTTAATTTTGACCTTCACAATTATGGTTTACCTTCATTCTCTCTCAAAAAATCCAAAAACCCAAAAAATGGCCAAAAACCCAAAAGAAGGCCAAAAAACCCAAAAAAGGCCAAAAAAAACACAAAAAGCGGCTTAAAACACTAAATAGGGTTCCAAAACCATAAAAGAGAGAAAAGGTCACGAAACCTAAAAACATATTATAAAAATAGTGTGAAGGTCTCTATCAAAAGATTCTTATCTCTTTTTTCCATTATTCTATTATGTGAGTACCGTGAGACACCTTTTTCTCTCAAAGTATTCACACCCCAATTTTCCATCATCCTATTTCCCTACCATCCCCATTCGGTACGTTGAGACATCCTCCATACGAAACATCCTATAGAGAGGTGGTCCACTTCCAAGAACGCACACAGTGGCACATTTTCAAGAGAAAGAAGGTATAAATTTCATGTTTTTATTTTATTTAGATTAGCCATATTTGTTTATTGATTTTGTTTTACTAATATCGTTTATTGTTGTATATTTATTCGATGAAATATACCCTACTGTCCCATTGATAGAAGGGAGGTGTATTTGCACATAATAGGGGGGAAAACCTCGTTACAGTTTTGGTGACTTCGCTGGTCGATCCTATCGGATCTTGGTTTTGCAAGTGTTTCTTTTGTTTTTTCCCACAACCATCATTGATTGGAACCCCGTTCAGCAAATCCGAACCTTTACGGCACTAATGCTCACCCCCCTCAGCCCCTGTTGGCTTTATTTTCTTGTTTTTTTCCCGTCTAGCCCAAGTTGCACCTTTCGGGCTAGAAGCTGTGACCTAGTCACATAGTTTCTCCTATTAGGCGTGACCTTAGCATCGTAAAGTGTGACTTCCATCACAGGGCCAAGTCGCGCCTACTTTTGCTATTTGAGTGACCCAGTTGCCTATGTTCTGTCTGTTTGAGTGACCCAATTGAACCTATTGACCTGTTAAGTGTGACCTATCTGTTTCTGAGTCGATCACCTCTATTTTCCTATTTTATGCGACCCATATCGCGCATGTTCCACTAACAGGCATGACTGTCAATTAATAGTTAGTTTCATGAACCTATTTTAGACCCTTATCTCTCCTGCACTTTGTTTAGATCTGCTTTTCCCTTTCAAACCTACTTGATTACAACCCTTTTCTTGTTTCTTGCAAAGTAGTCCATTTTTATTTAGTTATTTCATGGTTGGAAGGAAATATTCATACACAAGTGCACACACACTCACACCATTAAGATAACAAACTCAATTCATGACCCCAAGTAAAACCTTAAAATTAATCAAATTTACACAATAACATTCGGTTTGGGACATAATTCCCATATTCCATAATTGTGGGAAGTACTTGGGTTTTCCCTAAAATGCATTGTGAGGAGTACCATAGGAACCCCAAAGTAGCTAGCCATTGAGAGGACCTGCCAAGCGAAAAGGGAAACGAACCCCATTGGATTGACTAGATTCCTGCCTATGAGGAAAACCAAAGTGTTGTCATTTGTGGCTAAGCGGTTAACAGTTTTATCTGCACCATGGAGTGAGGGGTACTGCCTCAATACGTAAGCCTTAAGACAACCTTGGTGGCCGAGTGAATCCTTTTGAGCAAATAGGAAGCTGATTTAAACTGAGTTCCATATTCATTTCATGTTACTACTATAATCCATCATTGTTCCACCACGTTATTCCTCTCAACTTAGGGGGTGCTCCCCTCAGTTTGGTTCTTTATACCATCACCATTGAATCCCTCTTTGACAACACTCCTTGTAGCAAGGATTTCTCCCTACTACAGGGGAAGGAATGAATCCCTTCTATCTATAGGACATAAGGGTAGGTTCCTGCTAGTGGGTAAATGCAGAAAATGAAAACGTAATGTAAATAACAGAAACGAAACCTAAACTATGAGCAAAAAATAAAAATGTAAGGTAAATGGCATAAACTAAACTAAGCAAAGATGGAAAAGATGGAAGCATTGGTGAACCCCTCTGCAAACACGGGTTAGGGTTCTACCTCCAAATACTTGCAAGCAAAGACTAAGCTACATTAAAACCTGCAAAACAATGTTAAGCATAAAACCTACAAATGGAAACAAGGGTTAGAAAGCAAATACAACTAAAAATCAAATAAACAAGACATGAAAGATAGGGTATACCTTCTCTAGTGGAAATGGGCCACCATGCCCTAGCTTGTGGAAGCACTCCTCTCTCTTGGATGGGGAGCAATGGCTAAATGGGAATGGAGGAGAGGGAGTGTGGGTGGCTTGAGAGGCAAATGTGTCTCAAGGCATCCACGGGTAGCATAACAATATGCAAAGGAGAAGTGTTTTGAGAGTGACCCCCCACCCTCCTTTTATAGATTTTCGAAGGGGTTTTAGGGTTTTAAGCCCTTAGTTAGGACTTTAGCCCCTTTCACCCTAACTTTAGCCCCTTTTAGGGTTTTAGCCCCTTTTTTAGGGCTTTAGCTCCTAGGGGGCTATTTTGGGCTCCTTTTTGGGGTTTTTAGCTCTTTTTCTTCATCCTTAGGCTATTTTGGAGCTGTGGGGGTCTAATGGAAGGTCTAATGAAGTGATATGAGTGTTGTGAGATGGTGTTCTTGGGTGGTGTAGGCCATTGAGAGCTTAGTGGGGGATTTTTGGATTAACAGATTGCCCCCTGATGTGTGAGGGCAGGAGCTCAACGTATGATCGACAGACATCATAGGATTTGTTGTGTAGAGGTGGTGCTTCCGGGGCTAGGGCATGGTGGCTTTTGGTTTTTGGATTAATATGGTTCCCATCAATGGATGAGATACAATAAATGTGTTACAGGTATATGGATGAGGTGGGTATTACCATGCTCATGACAATGTCAAAAGAATCATTTGATCTATGCTCTAAAATACAAGATTCGATCATATACAACTGATGTTACAATGCTGGTTGCCTCTATGTGAGGCTGAATACAATACTGATCTGCATTCTCATGGAATGCTATATCTTTATGACTAATGGTCTGCTGGATCTGGTACATAGCTGTGTGGACTCGCTGATTGAGAGTCAGAGTCTCTGTGGTACAAGTATGCTACATCAATCATAAAGGTATATCGAAGCACTACTGGGGCTTCAGGTCACTGTCTCCAACGCAACCCAGAAATCACAAGGGACATAACTTGTTTAGGTCCCTTGAGTGGACTCGCCAATGTGCTAGAGTCGAGTGACATCTAGGGTTTTCGACCAAGTACTGTGCCGAACAAATCATGTACGAATCTCAATAGTGCGATGATGGAGTTGAAGTCGAGCACGTGAGAAACAACCATCCCAAGAGGCACTAAGGACTCCTCTCAAGTGGTCCAAGGAACTCATCGATAATGTTAATGAATCCAAGGTACAGGGACCTTTGTGTCTATCCTCTGGAATATGTGTGTTGGCGTCGATAGAGGGAGACCTGCCCCTAGTCAAGGAAATGATGTTTCCTTGACTAGGAGTGCGAGGGAGAAAACCAAAAGGTGTGAAGCAATCTACGGACTAACTCACTGAATTTTGGGGGGAGGGGAGGGAAGGGAAAGAACTGAACAGGGGTAGGGGGGGAGTGGGAGACTCAAACTTCCTTTGTTTAGAGTATGATGACAGGGCAGACCAAACAGCAAATGAAACTGACTCAAGGGAATGGGATCATAGCTGTAATGCCAGGAATGTCACTGCAGATGGGAAATACTTGGAGGAGGTGGACACTTTTGATACTGATGGGATCCAACGAAGACACATTACAGAGTACTCTAAACAAAGGCGACCCAATGTGGGGATGCTGCCAAACTATTTTATATGGGGTGGTGTCTAGGGACACTATTGTGGTACAATCTCATGGATTTTTGGTGAGCCTGAGAAGGTAAATGCTTGATGGTGCTTTCAATTTTAGAGAGTCTAAAAGCACAAAGAAGACTCTAGTGGGGGATCTTTTTCATTGGTAGTCTCCTATGCCCGAAAAAGGATAAAAGTATACATAGGAGAGCTCGCCCATCCTGGAGGGGATGAGAGACTTCTTTACTGTTGGCAGTCCAATCAGGCCGAAAAAGGTTAAACCTATACTGGCTGGACAGTCATTCAAATACTTTTACGAGCATGAACGAAACCAAGTTTGCTCGGCAATGTTTTCTTGTTGAGACAACTAGAAAAGAGCTTAACGACAACCGGTGGTGAGCTTTTTCATAAAGTGCGGCCCCTCTACCTGAGAAAACATAAAAGTATGTAGAGGGGAATGGTCTTGGCTTGATTTTTCTAAGGAGGTCCTTTTCATGAAATGGTCTACATGGTCCACAAAGGGAGATAAACAAGACGATGTAGACACCCTTTCCTATACTTTAGCGAGCGGGAAAGGAAGCAGCTACGCTCGGCAATCTTTTCATTGTTTTAAGGAGTAAAAAAAGAGCTTAAACGAAACTCCAATGTGGTCAACCGATCATGGCACATACGGTGCCCCATGTCGGGAATGTGGACAGAGGTCCAAATGTCATCCATGCAATATGGATGGAGCAAAAGGCTCTCAAACATACCAATACATGCATGGGATAGATCGCGGCAGAGCCCTGCGAGTCGGTGTGGTAGAGGCATGCAAACCGAGGTGGCTCTTGGACAGAGGTTAGGAGAGCGTGTGTATGTGTTGCAGTGGTTGGACTTGACCACATGCGATGTGAGTACAAGTCTGGAGGCATTTATATGCCAAATACATGTAAGAAAAATAAATTGTTTTGTAGACGATGGTTCAGATGTCCGCGTCAGGTGCGGTGAATGGAAAAGACAACTATGTGTTAAAAATGCAAAAATAAAAGCTAAAATTACAGTCCTTCACGAGTGGCAGCCTGAAAACTTGCATGAGTTGTGGTCGGGAGGTGTGATACAAGTACAAGTCCGTAGACACTCGCATCGTCATGTCATGGCTTGTAAATCAAGGTGACTTGTGGGAAATGGTCCTGAAATTGATTTGTTAAACATGAGACAATGGTCTCATAAAGAGATAGAAATGTGAGCCCGGAGGTGTGAGGGGTGTCTTGAACAGGTTTTGGGTTACTTTGGAATAGCAGCTGATCGTGCTGCCCTAACTTGTGCTCAAAAACATTGAAAAACAAGAAAAGAAAATGAAGCAACTCATTGGTGATGTTAAACGTAAAATCTCTTGAGGTAGAGCCTGTTGTGGGGGTTCTCCAAGAGTTGTCTATCAGAGTCAATAAGGGTGTATGCCCCTTTGCCTAAACGAAGGTCATTGGCAAGGAGGGATGACAGAATTTGGTATTTTATGGGAAGAACCGATTCCACACTATGGTTTAAAGGGAATGGGCTAAAACCAGAGGTGGTCTTATAGATCGCTCCGTCATCGCATATGTGGTGTTGGGATAGATCAGGTGGATTTTCCACAAGCAATGAGATAAAAGGGCAACTGGTGCTAGAGATCATGTAAATGGTATTGGTTGTTGTTTTTGTGGCCTTGCCCCCAGTCTCTGTTGGAGGAAGAGGGGCAGGCCTAGAGACAAGAGGAATCTTTGATGGACCTAGAGGTAGGTGCAACATCATCTCAATTGGCTGGACATGAATCAACACATCCTGGGGCCTCAGAGGTATGGTAGGTGGTTCAAGGTACCATAGAGGATCTCCTGGTGTGAAATATTGTAGATGGAGGGTTTCCAAGGTCGACTTACTCATGATCCTAGATGGTAGGAAAAAGAAAAGGAAAAGAAAAAGAAAAAGGTTCATGTTGATCAGGAATGAACCCCATTTTTCCCTGGTAACTGAGGTTGAGGTTGCAACTGAGGTTGCAGTTGTGGCTGCGGAAACAAAGGAAGAGATAGGTCTGATGTACCGTCAATGATGGTGGAGACATGCAGGTCAGTTGAACTGTACATCATGTAAATGGACATGGTGTTTGAAGAAGGAGGTGGTGGGTGAACTTCTTCAATCAAGGTGATTTCAGACTCAAGGGAATAGTGACGATGGTCAGCGAGAGCCATTCAAAATTTGGGTAGGTCTTGGCAATGGTGGGAGTAATGTCCATACAATATGCAAAGGGCGTAAGCATGGTTTGTCCTCAATGCCTTGTTTCTGACTACTGGCATGGTTGGGAGTTCAACCACGGGGATGTTTTTGTTCATATCCATGGCATCCAGATGCACACAGATCACTAGGATTTCAGGGAAATTCTGAGTTGGATGGCCCTATTGTTCACAGATGGCACAAGGTGGAACTTGTCATGGTTCGATGGTGGCTTTGGTGTTTTTACCCCTATCCCTTTTGGGTTGGGGCGGTGCAGGTGCGAGTGCGGTACTTGGCTTGTGCGGACTAGGTGGAGGGTAAGACTCAACTGCAATAGGTTGCACCGGGGTTAAGACAACCTAGGGCATTGCTGGTTGAGCTGGTGGATCAAGATACCACACCAGGATCCCCAACATAAAGTTGGGTAGGCTTAAGGTGGCCATGACTAGCTTGGTCGTGACACCAGGTGGGGAAAAGAGGAAGGGAATTGTATGGACTGGAGATGAGCCCACATAACTCCAAGTTGGTTGCATGTGGGGGTGAGGTTGTGGTTACGACTGCGCGTAATGTTGTTGTTGTGGGTGATGTTGTGGCTACTGTTGGTGTTGCAGCTGTGGACAATGTTGTGGTTGTGGTTGGGGTTGTGGCTGCAGTTGCTGTTTGGGTGCAGCGGTGCTTGATGAGACCATGCACAAGTCCACAGTTTGGTTTTTTGTCGGTGGTTGTGACACCAACGAGAAAGGAGCTGTCATGGTGGGATCAGTAAACAACCCAGGGCCCACATTCAACAGTGGGGAAATTGGTGTGTTTTCAACCATAGTGTTGGTTGCAAGGATGACGTTAGCATGTGTGGTTGCCCCTTGCAGCTCAACGGTGGTGATGGTAGGGATAATGTTGGCAGGTGTTGTTAACCCTTGCGGATCATGGTAGGTGAGTTGGTCAACCGTTACAATCTTCCCTTCATGGAGGAACATCATGAGGTGGAAGACAGTTGATGCGAAGACTCACATGGCATACATGTAACTCCTTCCGAGGAGGAGGTTGTAGTCCAATTGAGCATTGATGAATTTGATGTCAATCAGGACTGTCTTCCTGGCTAACATTATGGGGAAAAGGGGGAGGATTCCTTGGGCTTTAGTGGGATGTCCATCATAATCCTGTAGAGTTGTGGAAGATGGTTGTAGAATTGGTGATCCAAGCTTCTACCAAACCAAGGTAGACATGACGGATGTGGATGCCCCCTCATCCACTATGCATCGGTGCACAACCAAATTTCGGATGGACACTGGGATTTGGAAGGTGATAGTGGAGGGCATGCGTGGTTCCCTGTTCTCCATGTCAAAGGTGATCAGCTTGGAGTCAGAGGGGTCTACTGCCCCTAGAGCGGCTAGTAAGGCTTTCCGCTGCGTTTGGCACATTTTAAGTATCTCAAGAGCGAACATGGCAGTTGGCGTTTGGGCCAAATCATCCACAATGCTATAGCTAACTGCAGCTCTAGCTGTGGCATTACTGGCAATTCTGTGTATGGGGGGGCACAGGAACGGGGGTAACTAGACAGGTAGGTTGGCTGTCTTAGACGTGGATGCTGCTAATGAGTTGGCAAGTTCGGTGGTGGCACAGTACTGATTTTGTCTAGTCTGTACATTGACCTCTTTAGTGGGCATGGCTAATAGGTGGTGAACACCTGTTTCGGCTATGGGCGGTGCCCCCGGAGCATTGGGGCTAGGTTGGGGAGGGGGTGCGGTTGCCACCAATCCTTGGACTGGTAGTGGTTTTTGAAGCACCATGGGGGGAGTTCCTTGTGGTGCCAGGTTGGGTTGTGCTTGGTTTGTAGCATTGGCAGCCTATTGGACCTTGTTCCGAATGGCTTGCTTGGTGCACCCCATGAGGGGACACTTGAATGTGTAGTGCCCATAGACCGCATAGAGTGTGCATGGTTGGTTTGTGTGGAACGGGATGTTGCGTCTTGGTGCATTTGGTCGTGGGGGATTCTTGGTTGGCTGGTTTGCCGTGGCATTATCAGGAGGGTTCGGTTGTTGACCACCTCCCTGTGGTTGGTTATTTCCTTGGTTACGGGGCCAGTTGTTCCTACCTTTCCCTTGTTGATTGTTGGGGGCAGGCTGGTTGGGATGGTTTTGTTGTGCGAACACTTGTCCCAATGGAGAGGGTGGAGCGGGGGCGGGGGCTTGAACTTGTTGCACTGGTGGTGCATAGTATATTTGTGGGGGTGGTGGTGCCACAAATGTGGGCATTTACCCCACATACTATTGTGTTGGCCAATCCATGGCCTAAGCCTACTGCAGTGGCGTAGGTTGTGCATAGAAAGTTGTTGCTCCAAATTGGGACATCATTCTAGCATAGTCTGGAGCTTGATTTTGGTAAGAAACATTAGCAGTGTTGCTTGGTTGTACTGTAATAGTAGGTGGTGTCGGTTGAGGCTATGGATGTTGGGAGACCGATCCTATGATGTCGTCCACAGCATGGGATGCCCTTGGTGCATCGCGGTAGGAGGTATTCGGATGGGGAGCATCTGAAATGACAGTATATAGGTATCTAGACTGAGCATAGATGAGGTCAAATTGTTGGGCCTTTAGTATGGTCTCTTCTTTATATTGGGGACATACAGATGCGACGTCCTTTGCGATGGGCGGGAGCAAAGTCTTAAGGAACCAATCCAAGAAGATCATGTTGTCCAGTTGGATTTTACATAAGCTACGGCATCACCGCCACTCATGGATATGGTCAGTTATGTGAGTGGTAGTACTTTGATGGTAGGATAGCAGGATCTCCACCCCCTCATCATATCTGATAGGGAGTTGGAAATACTGTAGGAACATGAAGGCTAGGGAGTTGAATTCGGGGTACTTGTCTTGTGGCAGCTCAATATACCATTTGGACACGGAACCTGTAAGGGTGCGTTGGAACAGCCTCAACCTAATGGAGTCATCTATAATGTTGTTAGATGAGCACCATAGATGGAATGTCATTATGTGGTTTTGGGGACATTCCCCGTCTTTGCCTTCAAACTTGGGGATGTCTGATGGTAGCTTAGTTGGCACAGGTGGCCAAAAATCTTGGTTGCAAATGGGGTCATTTGTTAATCTAGCCAAATTAGGCAAGTTCAAATGAGTCATGAAGGGAATATTTGACCCCAAGTTAATGTGGGATGGGGCTGTGATGGTGGTGGGGTTTGCAGGTGCATAGTGCATCTGCACAGCTGGGGGTGCTTGTGGTGGCACTATGGTGGATGGTCCAATGCCCCCAAGTGTTGTGGGTGGGATGGTATGAATGGCAGGAACATTGCCTCCATGTATGATAGTAGGGGGAATGTAGGTGGATGGTCCACTACCCCCCTGTGTGGCAGGAGGGGTAGTATGTGTGGAAGAGCCACTTCCCCCGTGTGTTGTAAGTGGGCCAACTTGGATGGTCACTATAGATGGTGGCTACTGACTAATGACAGTCTGCATGATTGTGCTTGGGCCACTTGCTAGGTTGTAGGTAACAGGTTGTGATGTGGACATGGGTCCACTTGCTAAGGTTAGGCCGAAAAATGGATCCGGATTTGTATTAGCCATGGGGCTGGATGGTGTAGTGTGAAGGTCTGGTTCAGACTGATATGGTTTTGAATTAGAATCAAAGGCTTTGTGGCCCTCTAACAGTGTGGGAGATCACTGAGAACGACTACGATGGTGTCGATCGAGTGTTCCGAATGGTGGTGGTTCACCTCTTGGGTGTGAGGAGGAACGTGAAGGATCAATTGTGTTTGATTTTATGTGTGAAACTAGTGGTAATGAGATTTGGACCCCGGTTTCAATGGCTTCCTATTGGCTGAAGGTGATCTCTCGGACACCAAGACTGCCAGAAGACAGTGCTTGGCTTTTTCCTCATAGGTGTTTCTAGTCAATCGGAAGGGGTCGTTGCCCGTTTCGCTTGGCAATTCCTCTTAGCGGCCAGCTACTTTGGGGTTCCAGTGGTACTCCTCACAATGAGTTTCTCGACAGAGCCCAAGTACTTCCCATAGTTGAAGCATCAGGGACTTATGTCCTCAAATACTGCAGAGTTGTTTTGACTTAGTGTAAATTAGTATATTTTAAGGCTCACTCAGCGTCATGAACTAAGTTGGGTTAATTAATTGGTATGGTGTATTTGTTTGGTTGTTTTTTCTGGTATTTGGTTGCTACAATATGGTTTATGAATTCATCATGGTAGAGTTCATGTCATTGTGGTTGTGTATGCAAGCATAAATAAACAAAAATTGTAAACAAGTATAGTGATTAACCCTAAACGTTTGCTGGCCTAACTAGATGTCTGCCTCATAGTGATATTCCTCCTCAACCAAGAGAAGGTGATGGGATCTCAACACAATGGGACTAAGCCCATCCGTAGATCCTCAGGTCACCTCCCGGATGCTACGTTGGTCAATAGGGAGGACACTTAGCACCGTGAGAATCCCTCCTTCTCTACCCCCTCTACCTTCCAGGTCACCCGGTTTCAGTGGTTTGGAACAATATCATGGAGTGCCTAGATCTACATGAGCTTGCCCTTCGTCGTATCCCAGAATACCCCGGAGGGTGATGACTGGGTAGAGGAGGAAGGGGGAAGCAAGATGGTTGATTTTAAGTGGATTTTAGTTAGACTAGGTTCATTTTATTAATATATAATGATTTACTTAACATTTACACATTGTTCATGAAATAAAATGCAGAAAATAAAAACAGAAACTGAAATTAAAAAGCCCAAAAAATGGTCGTGCACCTGTAAAAGTTCTGATTTTGCGAATTGGATTCTAATCAAACCGTGAGTAATTACCTCAAACGGTTGAAAACCCACTTCAGAAACAGTCCCTTTTACCCCTTCATGTGGGTAGATTCATAAATGGATCAACTGTTTGGGTAGAAAACAAGCCCGAACACAGGTGAATTTTCAGAAATTCGGTTCGGTCGTTTTTGCACAGTTGAATGATTTGCAAACCACAGAATGGCCAACAGTAACTGGTACTGTGGCCAAATGGGATTGGATTGGCCTTGAGGAGGCTCAAAAATAACTAGAAATGTACATAAACAAGAATATAAGATATATTTAACATGAAATTTCTGAAAAACTTGAGAATAAAAAGTTTGGCCCAGGGATCCTGTGGGATCGACCTGGTACGGTCGCCAGTTCTGTAGCAAGGATTTCTCCCTGTTACAGGGGCATGAATGAATCTCTTCTGTCTATAGGATAGAATGGTAGGTTCCTGTTAGTGGGTAAATGTAGAAAATGAAAATGTAATGTAAATAATAGAAACAAAAGATAAACTATGAGCAGAAAGTAAAAATGTAAGGTAAATGGCAGTAAAGTAAACTAAGCAAAGATGGAAAAGATGGAAGCATTGGTGAACCCCTCTACAAACACGGGTTAGGATTCCACCTCCAAATACCTGCAAGAAAAGACTAAGCTACAGTAAAACCTGCAAAACAATGTTAAGCATAAAACCTACAAATGGAAACAAGTGTTAAAAAGCAAATACAACTAAAAATCAAATAAAAAAGACATGAAAGATAGGATATACCTTCTATAGTGGAAATGGGCCACCATGCCCTAGCTTGTGGAAGCACTCCTCTCTCTTGGATGGGGAGCAATGGCTCAATGGGAATGGACAAGAGGGAGTGTGGGTGGCTTGAGAGGCAAATGTGTCTCAAGGCATCCATGGGCAGCATAACAATATGCAAGGGAGAAGTGTTTTGAGAGTGACCCCCCACC